>JAINUG010000073.1:4147500-4192500 GCA_029706075.1 Aldrovandia affinis | reverse complement strand
TCAGTTAGATTTATTTTACCATCGACGCTTTTCTCTCTGTAGCAGAACGCAATGGGCTGAATTGTGAAGAGGAATTAAGTCACAGAGACTTTCTGGGTTATAATGTGCTCCCATGATGCCTCACTCCACGTTCTGTTTCCTGTTCCTTATCGGCTCGTTCGACGTGTCGTCTAGATGGGGCACCGCCGGCACTTTACCTCAGTTTCATTCAATTCTACTGTATGTATGGGTAACAGCAGAGGGTAAAATATATATTTCTATCTACTAAATACATACATTATAGTACACAATCGTACTTCAATACAATCATTTGTTTTTCAGAACAAATCCTTCACACATGAATCCACGGGAGTGTACTATTGATGTGATTTTGTCTAGAAATCTTCCTCTGGCTTTAGTGTTGGTTTTGCGTATTAAAATTGTGTGGTTTTTCCCCCTGTGACCAGCTATAACCCTTACGATGGGCCCAATGAGAATCCGGAGGCAGAGCTCCCCCTGGTGGCGGGGAAGTACCTCTACGTCTACGGAGTCATGGATGAGGATGGATTCTACGAAGGTCTGTGCTGCGGCGTCTGTAATCACAGTTAATCTCGACATCGCTAGCGCAGGTTTACCGTTGCCAAACGTGCTAATCCCCTGCTTTTAGGTGACACTTCGTTTTGCCTGTAGAGCAATGTGTGTGACATAGTTGTGCATGATTCGGAGGTGTGACTATTGTTTTTAGGTTTTTTTAACGATGGAACACAATTGCTTGGCAGTAACTGCAATTAGAAACTAATCTCTTGATAAAAACGATGATGATTAATTTAGGACACGTGTCGTAACAGAGAGATCGGTTAAAACGTTGGAATCCATCATCCTCTTGGGATCCACAACGACTTCATTTATTTGCTTGCAAGAAGCCAAATTATTCTTTATCTCTGTGAATATATCTGTCTGTGCATATGCCTTTTGTGTTTATAAGAGCGAAGCTAACGAGTTGCTCTGGAGTGTGTTTCTGCTCATCTTAAACGCTTCTAGCAATGCACCCTCCATCCAACTGAATGTTGATTTCATGCATAAAAATGGGATTTTAAGAAGTCAAATATTCAAAGGCAACTTAAAGTAACCACCGTTGCATTTGAGCCCCACGGTCTGCATCCTGTTAAGACACTGTTCTAGTGTGTGGATGAGCCCCACGGTCTGCATCCTGTTAAGACACTGTTCTAGTGTGTGGATGAGCCCCACGGTCTGCATCCTGTTAAGACACTGTTCTAGTGCGTGGATGAGCCCCACGGTCTGCATCCTGTTAAGACACTGTTCTACTGTGTGGATGAGCCCCACGGTCTGCATCCTGTTAAGACACTGTTCTAGTGTGTGGATGGGGTCTGCATCCTGTTAAGACACTGTTCTAGTGTGTGGATGAGCCCCACGGTCTGATCCTGTTAAGACACTGTTCTAGTGTGTGGATGAGCCCCACGGTCTGCATCCTGTTAAGACACTGTTCTAGCGTGTGGATGAGCCCCACGGTCTGCGTCCTGTTAAGACACTGTTCTAGTGTGTGGATGAGCCCCACGGTCTGCATCCTGTTAAGACACTGTTCTAGTGTGTGGAGGGTAACATTTAAAAAATATGGGTTCATTTTAAATTGGGTTGAAGTACAATGAACATTTCACAGCTAATATATATATATGTATGTGTGTCTGTGTGTGTGTGTGTGTCTGTGTGTGTGCGTGTGCGTGTGTGTGTGTGTCTGTGTGTCTCTGTGTCTCTGTGTCTCTGTGTGTGTGTGTGTGTGTGTGTGTGTGTGTGTCTGTGTGTCTGTGTGTGTGTGTGTGTGTGTGTGTGTGTGTGTGTGTGTGTGTGTGTGTGTGTGTGTGTGTGTGTGTGTGTGTGTGTGTGTGTGTGTGTCTCTGTGTGTGTGTGTGTGTGTGTGTGTGTGTGTGTGTGTGTGTGTGTGTGTCTCAGGAGAGCTGCTGGATGGGCAGAGGGGTCTTGTTCCCTCCAACTTTGTGGACTTCGTCCAGGATGAGGAGCTGCCCCCGTCCCAGCCTGGAGACGTCAGCAAGGAGTCTGGGTTTCTGCACCCCAGCGGAGTGGGGGGCGTGGGGGGCCTGGGGGGCCTGGGCAGCCTCCTGGGCCCCTGCAGTAACGGGATGGGGACGCTGGACGTCAGCATCGATGAGATCGGCGAGGACATCGTGCCTTACCCCCGCAGGATCACGCTGATCAAGCAGCTGGCCAAGAGCGTGATCGTGGGCTGGGACCCGCCCGTGGTGCCCCCCGGCTGGGGCTCGGTCAGCGGCTACAACGTGCTGGTGGACCAGGAGCTGCGCGCGACCGTGCCGGCCGGCGGCCGCACCAAGGCCCTGCTGGAGAAGCTGAGCCTGGCCTCGGGGGCGCACCGCGTGTCCGTGCAGAGCCTGACGGAGCGAGGGCCCTCCGACCCCCTGCGCTGCACCCTGCTGGTGGGGAGGGACGTGGTGGTGGCGCCCTACTACCTGCGCGTGGACCACATTACCCAGAACTCCGCAGAGCTGTCCTGGATGCCCAGCAACAGCAACTACAGCCACACCATCTTCCTGAACGACTCCGAGTACGACGCGGTGAAGGCGGGCGGGTACAAGTACCGCTTCTGCAGCCTGAAGCCGGCGTCCGTTTACAAGGTGAAGGCCGTGGCCCAGCCGCACCAGATGCCCTGGCAGCTTCCTCTGGAGCACCGCGAGAAACGAGAGATCTCTGTGGAGTTCTGCACACAGCCTGCAGGTCTGTCCCCCTCCCTCCTCCCTCCTTCTCTCCCTCTCCTCTGTTTCTCCCTCTCTCTCTGTCTCCCTCCCTCCCTCCCTCCCTCCCTCCCTCTCTCCCTCTCTCTCTGTTTCTCTCTCTCTCCCTCCCTCCCTCCCTCTCTCCCTGTTTCTCTCTCTCTCCCACCCTCCCTCCCTCTCTCCTCTCTCTCTCCCTCTCTCCCTGTTTCTCTCTCTCTCTCTCTCTCTGTCTGTCTCCCTCCCTCCCTCTCTCTCTGTTTCTCTCTCTCTCCCTCCCTCTCTCTCCCTCCCTTTCTCTCTCTCTCTCTCTTTCTCCCTTTCTCTCTCTCTCTCTCCTTTCTCTCCCTCCCTCCCTCTCTCTGTCTCTCTCTCTCCCTCCCTCCCTCTCTCTCTCTCTCTCTCCCTCTCTCTCCCTCCCTCCCTCTCTCTCTCTCTCTCTGTCTCTCTCCCTCCCTCCCCCTCTCTCTGTCTCTCTCTGTCTCTCTCTCTCTCCTCTCTCTCTCTCTCCCTCCCTCCCCCTCTCTCTGTCTCTCTCTCTCTCTCTCTCTCTCTCTCCCTCCCTCTCCCTCTCTCTCTCTCTCTCTCTCCCTCCCTCCCTCTCTCTCTCTCCCTCCCTCCCCTCTCTGTCTCTCTCTCTCTCTCTCTCTCTTGTTTGACTGAATCACAAACACAAACCTCCCATCATGCATTGTGCTCCTCTGAGGTGTTGATCATGAGTTCACAGCTGAAGCTGGTTTTGCAGAGAGGATAAGAAATTAGCGTTTGGCTCATTTGATTTGGCATTTTTAAGTTGAATGCATTCTGTCAACAGTTTTTTTCCAGTTCTCTGAAAGTCAATCTTATATTAGAACGTCATCCCAATGCTAATTTGCAATCTGAATCCTAGCTGGTTAACACACGGTTATCTAACAGATTTACAAGCTGCTAAAGACAGCGCACACACACACGGTCAGATTCTCCTCTGCTCCTGAAGGGCCTGCTGGCGTCTTGCTGCTTGACCCAGATTTACACCTCAGGAGCCTCAGATGGTCAGGATGTGAAGTGGTCGGTAAATAATGCCTGTAGATTTGTCTTCTCAAAGTGTGCAGCTGTTAAGTGTAAATGAGATTACCCAGTTTTACAGAGCATTATTCCCCCAGAGCGTCACGCTGGTCAGAGGTGGAGCCTAACTCCGAGCCCCCCTCCCTCCCTTAACCCTAACTCCGAGCCCCCTTCCCTCCCTTAACCCTAACCCAGAGCCCCCCTCCCTCCCTTAACCCTAACCCAGAGCCCCCCCTCATTTCTGCTGCAGCTGAAACATAATAACATTTCACAGAGTAATGCAGTGATAGTGTTGCAGTGATAGTGTTGCAGTGATACAGTAATGCAGTGATACAGTAATGCAGTGATACAGTAATGCAGTGATAGAGTAATGCAGTGATACAGTAATGCAGTGATACAGTGATGCAGTGATAGAGTAATGCAGTGATACAGTAATGCAGTGATACAGTAATGCAGTGATACAGTAATGCAGTGATACAGTGATGCAGTGATACAGTGATGCAGTGATACAGTGTTGCAGTGATACAGTAATGCAGTGATACAGTAATGCAGTGATACAGTAATGCAGTGATACAGTGATACAGTAATGCAGTGATAGAGTAATGCAGTGATACAGTAATGCAGTGATACAGTGTTGCAGTGATACAGTAATGCAGTGATACAGTGATAGAGTAATGCAGTGATACAGTAATGCAGTGATACAGTAATGCAGTGATACAGTAATGCAGTGATACAGTGTTGCAGTGATACAGTAATGCAGTGATACAGTGATAGAGTAATGCAGTGATACAGTAATGCAGTGATACAGTAATGCAGTGATACAGTGTTGCAGTGATACAGTAATGCAGTGATACAGTGATAGAGTAATGCAGTGATACAGTAATGCAGTGATACAGTAATGCAGTGATAGTGTTGCAGTGATACAGTGATGCAGTGATACAGTGATGCAGTGATACAGTAATGCAGTGATACAGTAATGCAGTGATACAGTGATACAGTAATGCAGTGATACAGTGTTGCAGTGATACAGTAATGCAGTAATGCAGTGATACAGTGATACAGTAATGCAGTGATACAGTGTTGCAGTGATACAGTAATGCAGTGATAGAGTAATGCAGTGATACAGTAATGCAGTGATACAGTAATGCAGTGATACAGTAATGCAGTGATACAGTGTTGCAGTGATACAGTAATGCAGTAATGCAGTGATACAGTAATGCAGTGATACAGTGTTGCAGTGATACAGTAATGCAGTGATAGAGTAATGCAGTGATACAGTAATGCAGTGATACAGTAATGCAGTGATACAGTAATGCAGTGATACAGTAATGCAGTAATGCAGTGATACAGTAATGCAGTGATACAGTGTTGCAGTGATACAGTAACGCAGTGATACAGTAATGCGCAGTAATGCAGTGATACAGTAATGCAGTGATACAGTGTTGCGGTGAACAGTAATGCAGATAGAGTAATGCAGTGATACAGTAATGCAGTGATACAGTAATGCAGTGATACAGTAATGCAGTGATACAGTGTTGCAGTGATACAGTAATGCAGTAATGCAGTGATACAGTAATGCAGTGATACAGTGTTGCAGTGATACAGTAACGCAGTGATACAGTAATGCAGTGATACAGTAATGCAGTGTTGCAGTGATAGTGTTGGGCGGGGGCCGGGCGGGGGCAGAAAGGGGCCGGCCAGGGGCCGAAAGGGAGGGGCAGGGGCAGAAAGGGGGCCGGGCGGGGGCCGGGCGGGGGCCGGGCGGGGGCAGAAAGGGAGGGGCAGGGGCAGAAAGGGGGCCGGGCGGGGCAGAAAGGGAGGGGCAGGGGCAGAAAGGGGCCGGGCGGGGGCCGGACGGGATGATTATCATGGTTAGCTGAGCCCTCCCTGCGAGGAGCTGGCCCGCGCATGAGAGGCTCGGGCGGGTTTGGGGTGTGAGCTGGGCGGGCCTGCTCATTGGCTGCCTGACCGCTGCTAACAGGATTCTCACCTGGGTGTGTCACGGAGCCTCCTGATGAGATAACGGCGCCTTGCAGTTACAGGGAATCGATCTTGTTCCTGTGGATTAAGCTGCAAATGATGTGGGCGTCTGTCTGTCTGTCTGTCTGTCTGTCTGTCTGTCCGTCCGTCCCCAGGGCTCTGTCTGTGCCTCTTTTATTTGGATTTTATTTATTTAACCAGGACGTCCCATTGAGATACGGGATCTCTTTCACAAGGGAGACCTGGCCAAGACAACAGCAGCAATAAAACGTACAGTATATCACACATAAAAACATAAAAACACACATGATAATAAAGCGCTTTGATTGGAGGGGATACAGCATGTGATCAGTGGGGCCCAGTCTACAGAAAACAACAACACTCTTCCTGCAAGGAGTTCTGTATCAGGGACTTAAATTCACTAAGAGAAATCAGGGTGTCTAAGAGAAATCAGGGTGTCTAAGTGGGTAAGCTCCTGTAACCCATTCCATGCCAGTGGTGCAGAGTGAGAGGAGGCACTCTTTCCTAGGTCAGTGAGTGCTCTGGGTATTTTGAGGAGTCGCCCCCTAGTGGACCTGGTTTGCTAGCAGAGTAGACCGCAGAGATAAAGGGGAGCTTCCCTAGGATGGCCTTGTGTTTAGAGACGTACATGTGAAGCTTCCTAAGGGCCCCCGTGTCCCCGCTCCTGTGTCCCCCTCTGGGGCCAGCTACACACACAGGGGCCAGCTACACACACAGGGGCCAGCTACACACACAGCTACACACACAGCTACACACACAGCTACACACACAGCTACACACACAGCTACACACACAGCTACACACACAGGGGCCAGCTACACACACAGCTACACACACAGCTACACACACAGCTACACACACAGCTACACACACAGCTACACACACAGCTACACACACAGCTACACACACAGCTACACACACAGGGGCCAGCTACACACACAGCTACACACACAGCTACACACACAGCTACACACACAGCTACACACACAGGGACCAGCTACACACACAGCTACACACACAGCTACACACAGCTACACACACAGCTACACACACAGGGACCAGCTACACACACAGCTACACACACAGGGACCAGCTACACACACAGGAGCCAGCTACACACACAGCTACACACACAGGGACCAGCTACACACACAGGGACCAGCTACACACACAGCTACACACACAGGGACCAGCTACACACACAGGAGCCAGCTACACACACAGCTACACACACAGGGACCAGCTACACACACAGGGACCAGCTACACACACAGCTACACACACAGGGACCAGCTACACACACAGGAGCCAGCTACACACACAGCTACACACACAGCTACACACACAGGGGCCAGCTACACACACAGCTACACACACAGGGGCCAGCTACACACACAGCTACACACACAGGGACCCGCTACACACACAGCTACACACACAGGGACCAACGGTCTCCAGAACTTCATGTGCCCAGACACAGGAAGTGCAAGTTCAAGTTCTATTTGTCATGTGTACAGGTACAAGTACACAGTACAGTGAGATTCTTACTTGCTGTGCTCCAGCTCAATGTCAATAAAAAGAAGTAAAAGTAGAATAATAAAAACAGTACAAGAATGAAAGAGAAAGCACGATAATAAACTATCTAAATATGTTAAAAAAAAGAGGGTGGATGCTTTTAGGGTGCAAAAGTGACGTAGAGCAGTGAAGCTTCAAGTGTAGGCACGTGTCTCTAATCCGTGCAGTCTGCAGGTCTATGGGGGAGAGGGGACATCAGGATGAGGAAAATGGATGTTTTCATTGTGAGGCAGCTCTGACCAAATGAAAATCAGAGTTGATTGAAGAAAATTGCAAGTCGTTATGACACTTGTTCTCACTACAGCTGAACTGAATGTTATTTGTGTTTCGTGGCATTTTCTCAAGAGCTCCACAGGCTGATAATTATGGAAATTGATGTGAATTTGAATATGTGGTTTGTTTATCTCTATGCATATTTGAGAGAAAAACAAGGAGATGTGCTTGCCAGCGTTCACCAGGTGTGTGTGTCTACAAGCCGGAAGGTGTGCCTGGTTTGGGTGTAGGGCTGATTTCATATTTGGGCTGATTTCATATTTGGGCTGATTTCATATTGGGGCTGATTGTAAGCTGTAGCAGTGACACGCTGCGTCATCATTTTTAAATGACTAAACTCACGAGCCATCTTTCATTAATACATCAGCAAACATTCTGGAGTGTGTGTGTGTCTGTGTGTGTGTGTGTGTGTGTGTGTGTGTGTGAGAGAGAGAGAGAGTGTGTGTGTGTGTATAGCAGTTTAAATCGGACAACAGAACCTGGCGTAGGATTACAGTTCTGCTTTCAGGCTGAAGTGTCCTCTGAGATTAGAGGATCCAGACGTTAATCACATAATCCCCGTAAACAGGTGGATTAGGAGGCAAAGCCTTCCGTTCTGTAAACACGCCGGTGTTTCTGTTCTTTTAATCCAGCGATCGGTTTTTCCCCAGTACCACACAAGCATCAAAACAAAACATGGACAGGGAAATAAGACAGGAATGATTTTTTATTTATTTATTTTTACATTTGTTTCTGATTTTCTTTTGCCCTGTTTTTCTCCCAATTTGGTGGCCAATTGTACCCTCTATTGATTAAATTACCCCCCTCCCCCACGAGCCTGCCGCCTGCATCTACGGGACCAGCCACTACCGCCTCCTTCGAGATGAGACTTTCCCTGCCCCCTGCCCCCTGCCCCCTGCCCCTGGGGCAGACAGCCAATCCTCACCCCCGAGCTGGACTGGTGCAGCCAGAGACTCAAACCCCGGGCGCAGTGGGCAGCCTGCACTCCTGACCAGCGCCTTTACCGGTTGCGCCACCCAGGGGCCCGAAAAAGAAAATCATTTTAAAATGTTCTGCTGCTTGGCAATTTGAAAGTACTTTGCTACTTGATAAGAGAAAGGTGTCCAGCTCTTTCAGTTACCTGCGCATGTGTAGATCCTAACGGATTAATTTCCTCGAGAATGCCTATTCACTGTGACCGTCTCGCAAGTGAACATTCCTCGTGACGAGCGAAGAACTCGGAGACAGAGTGAATGAGAACGGAATGATTCAGAGATGTGCAGAAATCGCTGAATGTTCAAACGCTGCCGCTGAGCTGGGCTCAGATCCAGAGCCCGACCCTCTCTTTCCGCTCGTGTCTCTGTGAGATGCGGCGTCTCCATTAATAAAAGATGTATCGGGGAACGCTGTGACAGCACTCACGCAGGCTGCCCGGAGATTGTGCTGAGCTGGCAGCTGGCTGCAACTCTCCGCTGTTCATCACAGAGCAGCTGTGCGGGAGTGCCACTAGTGGGCGCTGTCCCCCCAGGGAGGGGGGGGAAGCTGATATAGGAGTGGGCGCTATACTGGTATGAAAGTGACTACCGGTATTATGCTGCGCCACGATATGGATTTTGCTATACCGTGGATACCATTATATATTCATAAATTCTAATTTGGCATTCATATTGTTTTGTTCAAAATTTCAATTGAGTGATAGTAGTTAGTAGCTACATCTTTTTTTATTTTAATCTAACCTCCAGGTTCCTACGAAAAAAAGAAGCATGTTAATATGTTGACCTATTTGTTTGAGCGGACGTTTTATGCATTTGTTGCGCGCATGTAGCAACAAACAAGCGTGCAGGCAGCTGCAGTTAGCAGGCAGACTACGTACTAATATTTATAGCCTATTACAAGTGCAAAAGTGAAGAATCGAAAATGAGCGAAACACGCAGAAAGTGATGTTGCTCAAGAGCAGGATGATGACGAATTGGTTAAAAGAAAGGGGGCTCCTCTGTCGTTTGGAACTGGTTTGGGTTCAAAATCTCCGACCTCGACCAACAAACAATACTATGCAAGTTGTGTCGCCGTGTTGTTTTAGCCAAAGGTGGAAACACCAGCAACCTGTTTACCCACCTGAAAACCATGCATGTCCGTGAATATGAGGAATGTACCCGAATGCGTGAAACAGTTAGTCCAGAAGCTCGCCCGAAGACAAGCCAGACTCCCACTCAGCAATCAATCAAGTCATCATTCGCTGCCGGTACTGCTATAACTCTTTCTGGTTATATAAGGTTAAAATACATATTTTGCCTTAACTAATGTAATTTAACTAAGAAGGGCTGTTAAAATGTGTTTTTTTTTCTCATATATTGTGATATATCAATATCGTCTGGACAGTGGAAAATATCGTGATATGAATTTTAGCTCATATCGCCCACACCTAAGCTGATATGAGTCCGCTGCGTATAGGAGTGGCTCTGTGTGTACCGGAGTTACAGTTGAAGGCTTGGCGAGTGCCAGTTCGGAGGAGGCAGTACTTCGCCTTTGTCACTGCCGGTCTCAGGGCCACAGCAGCAAGCTCACAATACGGGGGTGTAAAAGAGAGGATGTAATTGGCTGCTAAATTGGGAGAAAATGGGAAAAAATCTTTTAAAAAAATGTTTAAAAGGCACTAGTACACAGAAGTGTGTCTCCTGGCTGTGAGTGATCGCTGTGAAGGTGTACAGACGCACAGCACCCTAGGACAAACAGCCTTGGGGCCGCAGTGTGTGTTCCTGTAGACGCTGGCGCTCTGCTAGACCCCGCGGTGCGGACGCTCTGTCCCAGTGCAGTGGAGAATTCAGCGTGGGAAGAGATGCAGTTATGAGCAGTCTGCAGTGCCTTGAGCGGAGAGGGGGAGAGAGAGAGCGGGAGAAAGGAGGGAGAGAGGGGGAGAGAGAGAGCGGGAGAAAGGAGAGAGGGACGGGGAGAGAAAGAGAGCAAGGGAGAGGGAGGGGGAGAGGGGTAGCGGGAGGGAAAGCATTTTAGTCCACACACACACATGGAACTCTTACACACACACACACACACACACACACACACACACACACACTCACACACACACACACACACACACACACACACACAACACACTCACACACACACACACACACACACACACACACACAGTGAGCTCCAGTCTGAAGTGTGCTGTCCTGCCCCCCCCTGTCCCAGGCCCCCCGTTCCCCCCCCAGGAGGTGCAGGTGCAGTGTGGTCAGGTCCCGGGGGTCCTGCAGGTCCGCTGGAAACCCCCCACCCTCACCCCCACGGGAACCTCCAATGGGGCCAGCGTGATCGGATACGCCGTCTGCACCAAGGGCCAACGGGTGAGCAGCGCCCCCTACAGTCACACTGATCTACAGTACAGTAACACTGATCTACAGTAACACTGATCTACACTGATCTACAGTAACACTGATCTACACTGATCTACAGTAACACTGATCTATACTGATCTACAGTAACACTGATCTACACTGATCTACAGTAACACTGATCTATAATGATCTACAGTAACACTGATCTATAATGATCTACAGTACAGTAATACTGATCTATATTGATAGAGAAATTCTGTGTTTAAAAATTGTTTTTTGAATAACTTCACATGCTTGCACAAAATATGGAACTGTGCCAAAAGGCATAGGCGGCAAACTGTCTGTTTTGCAGAACTATTTTGCAGGAGTAGCTAACCGCCACAGTCTGAAGGGCAGAGTGTGCCTGCAAAAAGATTAGACTCATACGAGGTGTTCTCAGAAATAGGGAGGTAGCAATAAGGGGGGTGATTAAACTGAAAATAACTGTCTTATGACTGATACATGGGCAAGGCTAATGCATCTGTCTAAGGGAAACTGGCGTATAAGTAAGTGAGCTCTGCAGACAAAGAATTGTTCTTTGTCTGACAGGGAGACATTGAACCCCGAATGCATTGGGTTAAATAAACTCTGCTTGATTTTCTCTGATTGTTCTGTCTCTCATTTGGTGCAAGTGTTCTCTATACTCTTTGAAGGCATTCTGAATTCGTGAACCTAACAAACTGGGGGCTCGTCCGGGATCCCAATACCTCACCACACTGATCTATAGTGATCTACAGTACAGTACAGTAATACTGATCTATACTGATCTATAATGGCCTGCAGTTATAATGAAAGTCTGTCTTTAATGTTGTGTTTTTTGAGGGGGTTGGTGGATTATATGATGCAGGTTTTAAACGTATGCAGATGTTTATATGAGTCTGGTTTCCCTGAGCAACATGAGCTTCCGTAGAATGCCCTGGGGAAATTATTTAAATACATTTTGTCAAATAATGAACACACCGATAGAACATCCACTGGCCTGCATCACATATTATAATGTGTTGTTGTGTTTGATTGATCTATATTGACAGGACTGTAAATATCCATAAATTGGACGATGTTGGCGGTGATATTCCTCAGAAACCCTGTTGTGTTCACACAGATGTGAGGTCCGTTCGCGGGTCGGCCTCGTTGCGTTAGACGGAGGCGCTCTTGTCTCCGCTCCAGTTCTCCCAGTTCTCCCAGTCCGCTCCATTGTTCTGCCCTTCCCACAGATCGCCGAGGTCATGTACCCGACTGCAGACTACGTGATGGTGGAGCTGACGCGGATCCAGTGTCTGGAGGCGCGGGAGGTCATCGTAAAGACGCTCTCAGCACAAGGAGAGTCTCAGGACTCCTCCGTCGCCACCATTCCGCACAACCTCCTGGTGCCTCCACCTTCACACCTGCCCCACCTGCAGCCCCAGCCCCTACCCTACCCACAGACCTACCCCCCATCCCACCCCCAGCCCCAGATACACTCTATGCCCCAACCGCAGATCCACCCTCCACCACACCCCCAGCCCCAAACTATGCCCCACCCGCAACCTATGCCCCACCCACAATCACAACCTATGCCCCACCCCCAACCTATGCCCCACCCACAAACTATGCCCCACCCACAACCTATGCCCCACCCACAGATGATGCCCCACCCCCAGCCCCAGATGATGCCCCAGCCCCAGATGATGCCCCACCCCCAGCCCCAGATGATGCCCCACCCCCTGCCCCAGCCCAAGCCATCATTAAGTGCCAGAGAGGCCGAAACCAAAGAGCCGGAGGGGGGGCTGTCCCAGCATGGCCTGCGTGTGATCAGCCAGCCCTGGGACCCTTCCCGCGCGCCCTCGCCCCTCCCCCCGTCCCACGGCCACGCCCTGGAGCCCCCGGCCCCCCCGGGCCACCGCTCCCCCTCCCCCCAGAGGATCCTGCCCCAGCCCCAGGGAGCGCCCATCCCCCACACCGTGGCCAAAGCCATCGCCCGCGAGGCAGCGCAGAGGGTGGCCGCCGAAACCAGCCGGGTGAGAGAGAGAGAGAGAGCTGTTTAACCCCCTTATGAGACCAGCAGGGTGAGACAGAGAGAGAGAGAGAGAGAGAGAGAGACGTTTAACCCCCCCCTTATGAGACCCCCCGAGATGAGACCCCCTTATGAGACCAGCCGGGTGAGCTGAGAGAGAGAGAGAGAGAGAGAGAGAGAGTTTAACCCCCTTATGAGACCAGAGAGAGCTGTTTAACCCCCTCCTTATGAGACCCCCCCTTATGAGACCAGCCGGGTGAGAGAGAGAGAGAGAGAGAGAGAGAGAGAGAGAGAGAGAGAGCTGTTTAACCCCCTATGAGACCCCCCCCTTATGAGACCAGCCGGGTGAGACTCACCTGAGGACTCACCTAGGAAGGAGGGACGAATCTGTTTCTGGATTTCATGCCAACTTCTGCTCTTAATTATTTAATTAGCCCCAATCATTTACATGATCTGACATTTTAGATACATTTCTTGATAAGCCCATGAATGACAGCTGAAGACTGTTCTTGTGTTCCCATATGAGACATGTGACTGTGGTCTAATCTACAAGTGAACCAGCATTGGTGTGTCCAACTAATTATCTAATTGAGCCACAGGGTAATTGGCAGAAACACAAACCTGCACACACACCGGCCCCCAGGACCGGAGTTGCCCCCCCCTGATCTATGAGTTCACCTGGGTGAGACCTCGATGTTTCATCCTCCTATAAGAGGACAGGACAGCACATTTAAGTTAACATGAATTGTGTCGATATCATTTCGTTTTTTTATTTATCTATTATGTTTCAGACTTTTTCCCCGTTTTTCTCCCAATTTAGTAAAAATCTATTTATTTAGATTCTCCCTCCCCTCACGAGCCCGCCGCCCGTCCTCCAGGTCAAGCTAATTCCCCGAGACCGGCAATGATCCGCCTCCTCCGAGACGGAACTTCGCCCACCTGCTCTTTAGGAACGCCCTACTGCTCCTCGGCGAGCTTGTGCCGGCTCACCCTCCCCTCCCCCTGGGCGGACAGCCAAACGCCGCCCCCTGATCGGGGCTCCCGGCCAGATTCGGACTGGCATGGTCGGGTTTCAAACCGCGACTGCAATAGGCAGCTCACACTAGCAAAGCGCCAGTCAATGCGAGTGCGTTAGCCCGCTACGCTATCTGAGGCCTCGGGCTGTCCCCGACCTAAAACTAATCTTGGTCGACCAGCAGTCGTCCGTTTTTTTCGATTGGTCGATTGGTCTAAACGTTTTTCTATATGACACACCCTATTTGTTTGAATGAATACAACTATATGCACACTGCGCGTGTCTTTTAACTTTCTTAAGTGAATGACACAAATGAGTAACAATAGGCTAATGACTTTATGGAGCCGGAGTTCAAAATGACCTGAAAGAAAAATAAATTTCTCCGTTCCGAGCTCATGCTGCCCTTGCAGATTCTGCCGTTGCGCTTGTGAAGTTGCGGTATGGCCACATAATAAGCTGATGCTTTTATTTGACCACAACCATAACTTATTCTAATGCGTGGGCTATGTTTTATTTAATTAACCAGGTTGGTCTCATTGGGATTGTAAAATATATTTTGCAAAAAACGGCTAACAAACAATTATCATAGCCTAATGTCTTAAATTGTAGCCTAAAGCTGAACATAAAGTGGCTATAGCCTATCAAAAATAACTTACTCGTCGAGACTATCCGATGGCCTACTTCCCCAGTCGTTTCATGTTATGGCACAGGAACACGCTCCACATTTTTTGGCAAAAGGCTGCTCCTCGTTTTATTAACGATAAACCCTGCCACTTTAATTAAAATTTGCGCAGCCCGCCGACCGTAACCCGGTACTACAGGGCCACTCTTATACGCAGCGAACGTCACGTCGGCTCCCCTCCCCCCTCCCCCTCCCCCTCCCTGGGGCGGACAGCCAATTGCCGCCCCCTGGTGGCACTCCCGGCCAGAGCCGACACTTGGCGAGACGGGGAATTGAACCCGGTCTCCGTGGCCAGCGTCGGACGTTGTAACCACTGGACCACGCAACCCTGACACTTTTTTTGGATTGTCCGCGACTAAAACGAAATGCTGCCATACTCCAGATTTTTTCTTTGACATTATGTTCTTAGATTATATCGAAATGAGTAATTAAAGTATGCCTATATCACTAATCTTAACTGTAGGCAAATCTTAGGCTACAATTAAAATGAGGGAGCGCGCACACAAAAAAATAATAATTTTACAAACTTTTTCCTTCCCAGTGTTACAGGTATGGTACGCAGCTACCTGCAATGATGTCTATCGCTGTATTACTGCACTGATCTCTTGCGTGATCGATGATTGTTCCTACAATGTATTAATGCACATCTTGTAAGTCGCTCTGGATAAGAGCGTCTGCTAAATGCTTAAAATGTAAAAATGTAAAATGCACATTCGCGTGCCTAAATCAAGAAGGATACAATATAGGCTACATGAAAGGTTGTGTTACGCATGTTAGTTAATAAATATATAAACCATACAATTAGCAAAACACATTTATTATAAAATGTTACTTTTATTAGTTTTGCTGAATTATTCACAACATTACTATTACCTTAACTGCCTAATATAAATTAAAGAGAACATATACAGACCTAGCTGTTAAGAGTGGAGAATTTTTATTTTTTTTTTTTTTTTTTTATTTTATTTGCGCAACTGCTCGAGCAAAACAAATCTCGGTCGACCAACAGCCCATCAACCAAACAATCGACCAGTCGACTAAATGAGGTCAGCCCTGCTGAGGGCCCTCATGTTGATATCATTTCTGAATCATGTATGATTTTATCAACCTGAAATTGAGGTTGTTTTTCCCGTTGCGGCCACGTTTGCATTGATTACTGGATAGAAGTGTCTGCTGAATGGCGTATATTATATGATCGTATTATTGTCCTTGTGTGATGTTTTGCAGATGGAGAAGAGGAACATCTTCAGCGAGAGGAGCAATGCCATGCACTCTCTGAACTCTGACGACGAGGAGGAGGGATACGAGTCTCCCTACGCCCGGCGGAGAGGGGCCTCTGTGGACGAGTTCCTGAGAGGCTCAGAGCTGGGCAGACAGGTGGAGCGCTCACTGCACACCTGTGTGACTCATCATGACACTAATGCACACCTGTCTGACTCATCATAACACTAATACTCACCTGTGTGGCTTTCTAGACTCATCATGACACTAATGCTCACCTGTGTGACTCATCATGACACTAATGCACACCTGTGTGGCTTTCTACACTCATCATGACACTAATGCTCACCTGTGTGACTCATCATGACACTAATGCACACCTGTGTGGCTTTCTACACTCATCATGACACTAATGCTCACCTGTGTGACTCATCATGACACTAATGCACACCTGTGTGGCTTTCTACACTCATCATGACACTAATACTCACCTGTGTGACTCATCATAACACTAATACTCACCTGTGTGGCTTTCTGCACTCATCATAACACTAATACTCACCTGTGTGACTCATCATGACACTAATGCACACCTGTGTGGCTTTCTGCACTCATCATGACACTAATACTCACCTGTGTGACTCATCATGACACTAATACTCACCTGTGTGACTCATCATGACACTAATACTCACCTGTGTGACTCATCATGACACTAATGCACACCTGTGTGGCTTTCTACACTCATCATGACACTAATACTCACCTGTGTGACTCATCATGACACTAATACTCACCTGTGTGACTCATCATGACACTAATACTCACCTGTGTGACTCATCATGACACTAATACTCACCTGTGTGACTCATCATAACACTAATGCACACCTGTGTGGCTTTCTGCACTCATCATGACACTAATGCTCACCTGTGTGACTCATCATGACACTAATGCACACCTGTGTGGCTTTCTGACACTCATCATGACACTAATACTCACCTGTATGGCTTTCTGCACTCATCATAACACTAATACTCACCTGTGTGGCTTTCTACACTCATCATGACACTAATGCACACCTGTGTGACTCATCATAACACTAATACTCACCTGTGTGACTCATCATGACACTAATGCACACCTGTGTCGCTTTCTGACTCATCATGACACTAATGCACACCTGTGTGACTCATCATAACACTAATGCACACCTGTGTGGCTTTCTACACTCATCATGACACTAATGCACACCTGTGTGACTCATCATAACACTAATACTCACCTGTGTGACTCATCATGACACTAATGCACACCTGTGTCGCTTTCTGACTCATCATGACACTAATGCACACCTGTGTGACTCATCATAACACTAATGCACACCTGTGTGGCTTTCTACACTCATCATGACACTAATGCTCACCTGTGTGACTCATCATGACACTAATACTCACCTGTATGGCTTTCTGCACTCATCATAACACTAATACTCACCTGTGTGGCTTTCTACACTCATCATGACACTAATGCACACCTGTGTGACTCATCATAACACTAATACTCACCTGTGTGACTCATCATGACACTAATGCACACCTGTGTGGCTTTCTGACTCATCATGACACTAATGCACACCTGTGTGACTCATCATAACACTAATGCACACCTGTGTGGCTTTCTACACTCATCATGACACTAATGCACACCTGTGTGACTCATCATAACACTAATACTCACCTGTGTGACTCATCATGACACTAATGCACACCTGTGTCGCTTTCTGACTCATCATGACACTAATGCACACCTGTGTGACTCATCATAACACTAATGCACACCTGTGTGGCTTTCACACTCATCATGACACTAATGCTCACCTGTGTGACTCATCATGACACTAATACTCACCTGTGTGACTTTCTGCACTCATCATAACACTAATACTCACCTGTGTGGCTTTCTGACACTCATCTGGCTAATCTGCAATAATATGATTCCATGTGATACGCTAGCTGTGTCTCTATTGAGTATGAGCTATCAGACATTATATTTGAATGTCTCACAAGTGGTATATTTATATAAAAACGTATGTATAATTCTGCTTTCACACACACTGTGCTGCAGTACTTGTGTGGCTTTGATTATAAAATTAGTTAATACACTATATGGCCAAAACTCAGTGGACACCCCTACTAATGACTGAGTTCAGGGCTGTTTCTCAGGGTTTGGGATAGGCCCCTTAGTTCCAGTGAAGGGTATTCTTAATGCTACAGGATATGAAGACATCTTAGCCAATTGGGCGCTTCCAACTTTGTGGCAACAGTTTGGGGAAGACCCTTTGCTGTTCCAGCATGACTGTGCCCCTGTGCACAAAGCGAGGTCTATAAAGACATGGTTAGACAAGTTTGGTGTGGAGTAACTCGATTGGCCTGCACAGAGCCCTGACCTCAACCCCACTGAACACCTTTGGGAGGAATTAGAACGCCGATTGCGAGCCAGGCCTTCTCGTCCAACATCAGTGCCTGACCTCACAGATGCTCTTTTGGCTGAATGGGCACAAATTCCCACAGACACACTCCAAAATCTTGTGGAAAGCCTTCCCAGAAGAGTGGCAGCTGTCATAGCCGCAAAGGGGGGTCCAACTCCATGTTAATGCCCATGGTTTTAGAATGGGATGTCCAACAAGCTCATATAGGTGTGATGGTCAGGTGTCCACTGACTTTTGGCCATATAGTGTATATTGTTAATATTTGCAGCTCCCTGTCTGCATATGAAGGCAGGACAAGATAAATATAATTATATATTTTTTCATATTCGAATATTAGTAAGTGGGCCTTGAAAATGTTTAAAATTGTCTATAGGGCGCACACTGTAAAATGAGAAGTTAGCTGAGAGGCTGTTGGCAGTGTTAAAGTAGATTTTATTTGTGCCAAAGTGTGTGAATATTCCCTGAGTGTGATGTAACGCCAAGCACCAACAGGTGGGAGAGCTGGGCATGGCTGGGGGGTTGTGTGCATGGCATAATGACATCTTTCATTTGACACTGGCTGGGTTGATGAATAGATTATGTTTGAATTACATTGGTAACTCACGATCAAAAATCATTCAAATAAACTAATGGAAAAAAAGATCTGTGGTTCTGTGTGGCTCAGTTGGTAGAGCACAGCGTTGGCAACGCTTAGGTTGTGGGTTCAATTCCCGCTGGGATCACATATACTGAAAGATGTATGCATTCACTACTGTAAGTCACTTTGGATAAAAGCATCTGCTAAATGGCGTATATTATTATTATATTAGATGTTTTAGTGGTGGACCCTGTAGTGGTGTAGCATGACTATAGACAGGTGTGTTTTAAAGCTGGGACGTTTGAAACAGCGTAGGGGACTGATGCACAGCGCCCCCTGTCTGTCGCGCAGTCACACTTCAGCCACAGTGAGGATTACCAGACGGAGAGCAGCCGCGGTTCAGACCTCTCTGACATCATGGAGGAGGATGAGGAGGAGCTGTACTCTGAGATGCAGCTGGAGGAAGGGCGAAGGCGGAGCATCAACTCTCACAACACGCTGAAGGTACACCAGACACACCTGTTACCTGTGTGGCCCCGCCCTGTTCCTCTCTCTCTATGTCCCCACCCCCCTCTCTCGCTCTCTCTCTCTCTCTCTCTCCCTCTCTCTCCTCTCTCTCCCTCTCTCTATCCCCACCTCTCTCTCTCTCTCTCTCTCTCTCTCTCTCTCTCTCTCTCTCTCTCTCTCTCTCTCTCTCTCTCTCTCTCTGTCCCACCCCCACTCTCTCTCTCTCTCTCCTCTCTCTCTCTCCCCCTCCTCCTCCCTCTCTCTCTCTCTCTCTCTCTCCCCCTCTCTCTCCCTCTCTCTCTCCCCCCCACCCTGTTCCTCTCTCTCCTACAGAGTGGGCTGTGTCTGTGGCCCAGTGTCCTGGCAGGCACCTCTACCTCTGCTGTCTTATTCAGACGTGACACATCCAGACTGCATACACACATGCACTGGTAAAGTGTGTTTATCTGCTGATCACAGGGGTCTGGTAGAGTGTTAGTGTGAGTACTCAGAGATGTGCATTTCACTGTGAGGAGCTTTGACTCTGCTGTAAATAATTACCAGGATGTTTGTCCCACAAGTGAATGTTCTTTGCCACAAAGTGAGCACTGAGATGTATCATCGAATAGAATGGTCATGACATTACGAATACATTCGGGAATCTCATTTAAGTCAGTCTGCTTAAATGAAACGATTTTTCACTGTTTCGTTTGCGTTTGTCTCATGTTCTTCCTTGTTTGTGCTCCGTTCTTTTCCAGATGTAGACGATTATGTTGTATTATGTGTGGCCTTGTCTTCACTGAGTTTGATAATGAGGCACATTTATAGCGCAGTGATTTTAAAACAGTAACTCAATCATTTAATGCAGAAATGCAGAACTGAAACCAGCTTCCGTGCTGTAGACATTACCCTTACCTGCTCTGACAAGTTCAGAATAGCAGGAAAGAGAGGATTTGTACACAATTTTAGTTAGAGTATAAATTCTGAAATTAATACCTTTGTACCTATCGGCAAGACTTAGTGTGGCAAGTCTCCAGTTGACTTCCAAGATGGTTTGTCTAGATAAACCTTAGTATACTTCTGGCCCCAATACTAATGTTCTGAGTGGAATGTCTAATTCATTAACCTGCCTGACCTTTCCTCAAATTGAGACCATTGTTGTAAGCAGCGGGTTTGTGTATAACGAAGAGAAGTTCACTGTGTCCTTAAAAAACGCCCATCTCTCTTTTTACACTTTTTATTTTTTCTCTAGACGTTTACACATCAGCGATGCATTCTGAATATATTCACGGTTTTGTTTTTTCGACTGTACCTTTGAAACCAGCAATATCATAGATCACAATTCCATCTTTAGCGCTTAACAAACACAGGGGCAGTATTCTGTGCTCATATCCGTTCATGTTGCGTTGGATATGAGGAGCTCAGGTGGATTGAGAATGAACGTGTCGTGACAAAGAGGTCCCCAAACAAAGAGCTTCCAGTATTTTTGGTTTGTTTGGTTTTGGTGGCGTTGGATTGTGTTGGAGTGTCGATGCGCTGTGTGGACTCCAGTGGGTGATTGTTTCTGTAGAGAAACGTTGGACACAGAAGGCCCAGAGCGGATCACGCATGTGAAAGGGGTCTTTAGATTACGTACAGGCCTTGAAGGGCTCAGCTTCACGTTCGACCCTGAGGGGAACTCAGGACATTGGACACAGCAAGACCGCAAGTGACAAAACAAACCCAGAAGCCCGTCATGACAGTCTGTTACGTTTTGGGAACTGTGTCCTGGCGTAGAGAGCTTTGAAACTGTTGGAACAGGAGACTAGGAGGATATTAGTGGCTCTGTGAGTGTTGTGCTGGTTGCTCTGCCCTTATCCCTCTTGGTTGGGTCGCTGTCCTCCCTCCCTCCCTCCCTCCCTGACTGTGTTTGGTTCTCTTTGTTTACTCAACGTTGTCCGTTCATTTAATCCCACATTTCTGTGTGCGCCTCCCTCCGCCGTCTCTACGCCCCTCCATCTGTCCCACTGACGATTTCTTTGGGCTGATTTTGTTTTGTGTTGATTTAGAGATCTCGTTGGCTGATTTCAGATCTCCCCCGAGCCGCTGAATCCTCCCCGCAGCGCACCGTCACCGTTTGTGTCTCTCTCCTCCTCCCGCAGATTCCCGTTCGAAGCATGCCACCATTCCGCTCGCGGGACAACACTGCATGCGTTGCGTTTCGCCATCGCCTCGAATAACTAATTCTGTCTTTATTTTGTCTTTTTTTTCCCATTTTACTTTCTACTCACACACCTGTGTGTCCTGCCTGTTCTAACACCTTCAAAAAAAACTCAACAAAACAAAAACAAAAAAATTTAAACCAATTGTGTTTTTAACAAATGCCGAACTAACCTGCCCCCCCCCCCCCGGACCGGGGTGTAAAAGGCGTACTATAGGCGGGGGGGTGTGGGGGAGGCCCGGGACAGCTGGGACCTGCAGAGGGAGGTGTTCCAGCAGAAGTCGCTGCGCACCAAGCGCCTGCACAGCATCCCCGAGGTGTCGGAGGACGAGCCTGACGGGGGCGAGGTGTTGGGACAGCGTCTGCGCTTCGAGGAGACCCGCCCGGGCACGCCTCGCGCCCGCTCCCGGCCCCCCCACGCCTGCTACCCCCCGGAGCCCCGCCCGCACCCCCACGCCCCCCCCGGGAAGGGCGGACGCAGGCTGGAGAGGCAGCGCTCCTCGCCCAGGTTCCCCGACAGCCGCCCGGTCCTGGAGGAGCACAGGCCCAGCCGCCAGACCACCAAGAGCCCGGACAGCGGCCTGGACTGTGGGAGCGAGGAGGAGGGCCCCCAGGGGCCCAGGGCCCCCAGCACCCCGGCCCCCTGTGGGGCCCCCAGCAGCCCAGCCCCCTGTGGGGCCCGGTGCACACCGTGCACTGCGAGGGGCCCCTGGAGCGACGGGCGCTGGCCAGCGGGCGCAAGAGGACGCTCACGCGCCAATGCAGCGTGGAGGAGGAGTTCTGCGATGCCCCGCCCACACTGCGGAGCCAGACCCTGCGCTGGCGGCCGGGAAGGGAGCCGGTCCCCAGGTGGCTCCCAGGCGAGGCGCGGGCGTGGCGCGCGGGCTGTAGGGGGCGCTCAGTAGCGCGTCTCGGCAGGGGCATGGAGGACGAGCGGGTGTGTGTCACCGCGCCAGCCGTCTGCTTCACTTCTCCACCAGTAAAATCATCCCTTTCTTTTCCTCCCCTCCTCCTTGGTGTTTCTCTTTATGGGTTTCTCTTTTTCATCGTTTATTCTTTCCCTGCGCTGTTCTGACTGTGCGTTGCGTCATCGTGCCAAATCTGGACTGATTTTCTTTTGTAGTTTTTCAGTTTGTTTGCTCCTAGAACGTGTAGTGATTATTATTTTTCATTTTTGAGTGTTTTTGATTACCTAAAGGCCATTTCCGAAAGTGTTTGTTTCTTGTTTCTGTTCAAGAACTCCCAAAAGTCGGAGTGTTGCCGCTTGCCTGAGAGAGGCCAACCATAATCGTTTCTCCCTGGTGCATGAGGGGCTGCTGGTCTCTGTCGCTCCTGTTCTCCCTCCTCCTTTCTCTCGCTCCCCCTCTCGCCCTGCGGTGGGGGGGGACTGCCAACGCCTGGGTGCTCTGAGGGCGTGTCCTGCCCTCCTCTTCTCAAGTCTACTGCCTCTCTTCTCCTTCATGATCTCTCCATCCCCCCACCCCCAAGAGTGACTCCTTCCGTAGATTAAAGATTCATCCTACTCAAGGATATTTGTGAGTCGCAGGAAAAAACAGAACAGAAAATATTCTTTATCTGTGAACATTTTGATCCGTTCTAGAGTTGCGTTGAAATCGTCCCATGGCTGCTGTGTGTTCATTGGTCAGTCACCGTGAGTCGGCCCCACGCAGAATCTCTGGGCTGTGAAATG
Source organism: Aldrovandia affinis (assembly GCA_029706075.1). Taxonomy (NCBI): domain Eukaryota; kingdom Metazoa; phylum Chordata; class Actinopteri; order Notacanthiformes; family Halosauridae; genus Aldrovandia; species Aldrovandia affinis. The sequence goes on along the minus strand of JAINUG010000073.1, from coordinate 4,169,155 downwards.
GCCGACCGCCGTTCCCCGTGAGGTGTGGGATGTGTGGGAACGTTTGGGATGTTTGTCAGGACGGCTGGCCCTCGGCTTGCACGCGGCGGTGTGTGATCTGTCCCTGCCTGAACCAGCATCGAGCGACGATGACGTTTCTCCCAGTGCTCTCTGCGGAGTGAGGACTGGTTGTGCCTGGCTTGCTGTCTCTCAGACTGTCACTCATCAGCTTGGTGGCGGTTGAACCCAGCGCCCGTCCCATGCAGTGCTCCGCCCCCATAACGTCACCCCTCTCCTCCACCCTCCTCCTCTCCTCCCTCCCTCCTCCCTCCCTCTCCTCCACCCTCCTCCTCTCCTCCACCCTCCTCCTCCCTCCCTCCCTCTCCTCCACCCTCCTCCTCTCCTCCACCCTACTCCTCTCCTCCCTCCCTCCCTCTCCTCCCTCCCTCCCTCCCTCCTCCCTCTCCTCCCTCTCCTCCCTCCCTCCCTCCCTCTCCTCCACCCTCCTCCACCCTCCTCCCTCCCTCCTTCTCCTCCTCCCTCCCTCCCTCCTCCCTCCCTCCTCCCTCCCTCCCTCTCCTCCCTCCCTCCCTCCCTCCCTCCCTCCCTCCCTCCCTCCCTCCCTCCTCCTCCTCCCCTCCCTCCCTCCCTCCTCTCTCCCTCCCTCCTCCTCCTCTCCTCCCTCCTCCTCCCCTCCCTCCCTCTCCTCCCTCTCCTCCCTCCCTCCTCCTCCCCTCCCTCCCTCCTCCTCTCCTCCCCTCCTCCCTCCCTCCCTCCCTCCCTCCCCCTCCTCCTCTCCTCCTCCCTCCCTCCCTCCCTCTCCCTCCCTCCTCCCCTCCCTCCTCCTCCCTCCCTCCCTCCCTCCCTCCCTCCCTCCCTCCTCCTCCCTCCCTCCCTCCTCCTCCCTCTCCTCCCTCTCCTCCCTCCCTCTCCTCCCCCTCCCTCTCCTCCCTCTCCCTCCCTCCCCTCTCCTCCCTCTCCTCCCTCCCTCCTCCCTCCCTCCCTCTCCTCTCCTCCCTCCCTCCCTCCTCTCCTCCCTCTCCTCCCTCTCCTCCCTCCCTCCTGCGCGCTCCTCCTGCTGGGACTCTCAGGCTGATCTTGCTGGGACCCGGGGTCTCAGAGCATCTCTCCAGCCATTCTCCTTCTCTGAGCCTCTCTCACTTCTCAGAGCATCTCTCCATCATCCCCCTCTCCTTCTCTCTCTCTCTCTCTCTCTCTCTCTCTCTCTCTCTCTCATCATCTCCCCTCTCTCTCTCTCTCTCTCTCTCTCTCTCTCTCTCTCTCTCTCTCTCTCTCTCTCTCTCTCTCTCTCTCTCTCTCTCTCTCTCTCTCTCTCTCTCCATCGATCGACAGACACACACGCAGAACAAAAACAAGAGCAATGGTCTTTAGCTGAGCATCTGACCCGGCCCAGGTCTGGTCCATGCTGCCCGTAGGGGGCGCCCTTTAGCTTGGTTCTATTTCACCGTCTCTACCTTGGTTCTTATTGGTTGGTTTTTGTTGTGTTAACCCCCCTCCAGCTGTTGAAATGATTTTATTCAGTTTCGTTTATGATTTGGGTTTTCTTTTTGGTCCGTTTGTTTTGGTGGCTGGTGTCCACGTTCCCCCTCAGGCAGTGGGCTGTAACGTGCGCCTGTCTCTCTCTCCTCTGAAGATTTTAGGGAACCCCCCCTCCATGGGCCGCTCGGATCGGCTGGACCACTCAGGACGGAGGATGACCCACGGGGGCCCCCCCCATCGCAGGCCCATGATGGTCCCTTCCATTGGTCAGTGTGTTCACCGCGAGAGGGAGGGCGTGTCTGTGTGATCTCATCCTGTTCCTTTACCCATGTGACCTGGACATCACCACAGAAACATGCCCTGAGATCTCCATAGAAACATGCCCTGAGATCTCCATAGAAACATGCCCTTAGATCTCCATAGAAACATGCCCTGAGATCTCCATAGAAACATGCTCTTAGATCTCCATAGAAACATGCCCTTAGATCTCCATAGAAACATGCCCTTAGATCTCCATAGAAACATGCTCTTAGATCTCCATAGAAACATGCGTGTGGTGTCCGTTCTCTAAACACATAATGTTCCTGAAGGGGGACAACAGGCAGAGAGTTGCTTTGAGGCTTACAGGCTATAGTCACCAACAAACAAGCAACAACAGAAGACAAAGCTCTACTTATAATTAAAACTATTGACTAAATGCACTGTGTTGTTTTTCCAGATATAAAATTCTGGATCGTTTTTCATAGGTTCAAATAGACACTTCCTCAGAAGGGCACTGTTGATGTTATCCTTCCCCCTCCTCATCACCGCGGAGGGTGAAAGCATTGCTGTTTTACTGTGGACCAATCAGACCTCAGCCCCGCGCCCGGCCCGCCCCCAGGGGGCGGGGCTGTGAATGTAACGCTCTGGTTGGTGTCTCCTGTAGAGATCACGATGGAGAGTAACAGTGAGGGGGGCAACCTCTCCCCCATCATGGACGATGTTTACTATGGCAGTGTAGCTCGGCACAGGATCTGGCCCCTGCCAAGTTTGGCCTCAGAGCATCGATATGGTATGTGGCTCGACTCCTTTCTAGAGACCAGGAATAACACTCTGCCAGACCGGTCCTGGTCGTCAGCCCCGATCGGGGGCGGGGGCGTTTGGCTGTCCGCCCCAGGGGGAGGGGGGAGGGTGAGCCGGCTCGGGTCCGCCGTGAAGCACGTAAGGTCTCCAGAGTCTCCAGAACGTGGGTGGGCGAATTCCATCTCGAAGGAAGCAGAGTTCGCTGCCCTCTGAGAATTAGCTTGCCTTGTAGAGACGAGCGGCGGACTCGTGTGGGGAGGGTAAATCAAAATAAATAGAGGGTGTAATTTGCTACTAAATTGGGAGAAAAACAGGAAAGAATCTGAAACAAATAAAACTAAAAAAACTAAAAATGAAATAACAAAGGAGAAAAATAGTCATTTAAAAAAAATAAACACGCCCCCTTACTTAATCTATCTAAAGTAACAACACGCCCCCTTACTTAATCTATCTAAAGTAACAACACGCCCCCTTACTTAATCTATCTAAAGGAACAACACAAAGTAAATTTACTTAATCTATCTAAAGTAACAACATGCTTACTTAATCTATCTAAAGTAACAACACGCCCCCTTACTTAATCTATCTAAAGTAACAACATGCCCCCTTACTTAATCTATCTAAAGTAACAACATGCTTACTTAATCTATCTAAAGTAACAACACACCCCCTTACTTAATCTATCTAAAGTAACAACATGCCCCATGTTTACTTAATCTATCTAAAGTAACAACACGCCCCCTTACTTAATCTATCTAAAGTAACAACACGCCCCCTTACTTAATCTATCTAAAGTAACAACATGCTTACTTAATCTATCTAAAGTACAACACGCCCCCTTACTTAATCTATCTAAAGTAACAACACGCTTACTTAATCTATCTAAAGTAACAACACGCCCCCTTACTTAATCTATCTAAAGTAACAACACGCCCCCTTACTTAATCTATCTAAAGTAACAACACGCCCCCTTACTTAATCTATCTAAAGTAACAACATGCTCCCTTACTTAATCTATCTAAAGTAACAACACACCCCCTTACTTAATCTATCTAAAGTAACAACACACCCCCTATTACAACATTAATCTATCTAAAGTAACAACACGCCCCTTACTTAATCTATCTAAAGTAACAACACCCCCTTACTTAATCTATCTAAAGTAACAACACGCCCCCTTACTTAATCTATCTAAAGTAACAACATGCCCCTTACTTAATCTATCTAAAGTAACAACACGCCCCTTACTTAATCTATCTAAAGTAACAACACACCCCCTTACTTAATCTATCTAAAGTAACAACACGCCCCCTTACTTAATCTATCTAAAGTAACAACACGCCCCTTACTTAATCTATCTAAAGTAACAACACCCCTTACTATAATCTATCTAAAGTAACAACAATCTATCTAAAGTAACCCCCCCCTTACTTAATCTATCTAAAGTAACAACAATCTATCTAAAGTAACCCCCCTTACTTAATCTATCTAAAGTAACAACACGCCCCCTTACTTAATCTATCTAAAGTAACAACACACCCCCTTACTTAATCTATCTAAAGTAACAACACGCCCCCTACTTAATCTATCTAAAGTAACAACACACCCTTTACTTAATCTATCTAAAGTAACCTATCTAAAGTAACACACCTTAATCTATCTAAAGTAACAACATGCCCTTACTTAATCTATCTAAAGTAACAACATGCCCCCTTACTTAATCTATCTAAAGTAACAACATGTTTACTTAATCTATCTAAAGTAACAACACGCCCCCTTACTTAATCTATCTAAAGTAACAACACACCCCCTTACTTAATCTATCTAAAGTAACAACACGCCCCCTTACTTAATCTATCTAAAGTAACAACACGCCCCCTTACTTAATCTATCTAAAGTAACAACATGCCCCCTTACTTAATCTATCTAAAGTAACAACATGCCCCCTTACTTAATCTATCTAAAGTAACAACACGCCCCCTTACTTAATCTATCTAAAGTAACAACACGCCCCTTACTTAATCTATCTAAAGTAACAACACGCCCCCTTACTTAATCTATCTAAAGTAACAACACACCCCCTTACTTAATCTATCTAAAGTAACAACATGCCCCCTTACTTAATCTATCTAAAGTAACAACACGCCCCCTATCTAAAGTAATCTATCTAAAAAGTAACAACACGCCCCTTACTTAATCTATCTAAAGTAACAACATGTTTACTTAATCTATCTAAAGTAACAACATGCCCCCTTACTTAATCTATCTAAAGTAACAACACGCCCCCTTACTTAATCTATCTAAAGTAACAACACGCCCCCTTCTATCTAAAGTAACAACACGCCCCTTACTTAATCTATCTAAAGTAACAACACGCCCCCTTACTTAATCTATCTAAAGTAACAACATGTTTACTTAATCTATCTAAAGTAACAACACGCCCCCTTACTCTAAAGTAATCTATCTAAAAAGTACAACACGCCCTTACTTAATCTATCTAAAGTAACAACCAGTAACAACATGCCCCCTTACTTAATCTATCTAAAGTAACAACACACCCCCTTACTTAATCTATCTAAAGTAACAACATGCCCCCTTACTTAATCTATCTAAAGTAACAACACGCCCCCTTACTTAATCTATCTAAAGTAACAACACGCCCCCTTACTTAATCTATCTAAAGTAACAACACGCCCCCTTACTTAATCTATCTAAAGTAACAACACGCCCCCTTACTTAATCTATCTAAAGTAACAACACGCCTATCTAAGTAACCTTAACAACACGCCTTACTAATCTATCTAAAGTAACAACATGCCCTTACTTAATCTATCTAAAGTAACAACACACCCCCTTACTTAATCTATCTAAAGTAACAACATCTAAAGTAACCCCCTTACTTAATCTATCTAATCTAAAGTAACAACACGCCCCTTACTTAATCTATCTAAAGTAACAACACGCCCCCTTACTTAATCTATCTAAAGTAACAACATGCCCCCTTACTTAATCTATCTAAAAGTAACAACATGCCCCTTACTTAATCTATCTAAAGTAACAACACGCCCCCTTACTTAATCTATCTAAAGTAACAACACGCCCTTACTTAATCTATCTAAAGTAACAACACGCCCCCTTACTTAATCTATCTAAAGTAACAACATGCTTACTTAATCTATCTAAAGTAACAACACGCCCCCTTACTTAATCTATCTAAAGTAACAACACGCCCCCTTACTTAATCTATCTAAAGTAACAACACGCCCCCTTAAATCTATCTAAAGTAACAACACGCCCCCTTACTTAATCTATCTAAACAACACGTAAATCTATCTAAAGTAACAACACCCCTTACTTAATCTATCTAAAGTAACAACATTACCCCTTACTTAATCTATCTAAAGTAACAACATGCCCCCTTACTTAATCTATCTAAAGTAACAACACGCCCCTTACTTAATCTATCTAAAGTAACAACATGCCCTTACTTAATCTATCTAAAGTAACAACATGCCCCCTTACTTAATCTATCTAAAGTAACAACACGCCCCCTTACTTAATCTATCTAAAGTAACAACACGCCCCCTTACTTAATCTATCTAAAGTAACAACACGCCCCCTTACTTAATCTATCTAAAGCAGGGGTGTCAACACTCATTCTCTATCTAAAGTAACAACACAGGTTTTGTTGCAACCAGTGCCCTACACCAGGTGATTTCACTAATTAGCTTCCTTCTTCAACCATGGAGGGGAGCTAATTGAAATCACCTGGTGCTGTGCACTGGTTGCAACAAAACCTGCATACACATCTACGATGGAATGAGTTTGACACCCTGATCTAAAGTAACAACAAGCCCCTTACTTAATCTATCTAAAGGAACAACACACTCCCTTACTTAATCTATCTAAAGGAACAACATGCCCCCTTACTTAATCTATCTAAAGTACAAGTTGATTTGAGATATTGTTTTGGGTGGATGCTGGTAACTCAGCAACAGCGCTCCACCATTTTGTTCCACTTCAGTGCCAGTGTTTGCTGTAGTGTGTGCTGGCGGGGAAGACAAGATGGCCGCTCTCTTTAGCTGCAGAATGACTGCCTCCTGTATGCTCCTGTCCTGCCCTGAGTAAACCCCCTGCCAGTGCCCCTCTCCTCCCAACCCTCTCCACACCTCTCCTTTTGGCCTGTTTCTCTTGCATGACTGGTTGGGCACACCCTTTCACACGAGCCAATAGAGTCACGGCACTGCAATGCTGTCCACCCACTCAGTGAAATATTACATGCAGATAAATACGCAGCATTGCGCTGATGTGTCGCTGAATTAGCCCTACAGATGTAGAGAAGCTCAGTTTTATACACATCTATAGAAATGTGTAAACTGAGCCTGGGAATAAAGTTTATGCCCTCTATAAACCTTTAACATCCAGCATCAAAGGAACTTTGGTAACCAAGGTTGCAGGTTTAAGTCCTAGATGTGGCACTGCTGTTTCATCCTTAAGCAAGGCACAGGAAGTGCCATATTTATCTCATGAAGTACCCAGCTGAATAAATAAGGCGTATTTTAAATGATAAAGCAGATTGATAAATGATAACAGTAGATGATGAAATGATAATAATAAATGATAATACTGTAAACGTCACATGCTTACATCAGTGGAATGCCCCTGTACCTGTGAACTCAAACATTATTATTATAATAATATTATTTGTGGGTTTGGGAGAAGTGCAGGCTTAAAATGAAATCACCCTGGATAAGGATATCTTTTAATAATTCATAATATTGTTAATTTTCACCTACATATCTCAGTTCAGATGATATTTTATTGGGGATACCATTGAGGTAATTGAGACTAGGAAGTGTACGCACATGCAGTCTGAATGAGCTGTCCTGCATGGTGGCAAATTACACGCATGGTTCGTTCAGAACATCTGTCCGATGCTTATTACGACATCGCTAATTTTCCTGGTAGCCACTGATCAATGTTGTCTTGACTTATAATTGTACCAGAAACATCTCCCTTTCCAACTGAGAACGATAACCTTCTTTTAACAACAGCATGAAATGAGTGTTTTGACTCTAATGACGGATACACACAGAGCCTCCTCCAAACACGTTTGGGTTGAGAATGAAATGAAATGGAAACAATGGCATGCACGCCTATGAAATTGTAAAACCATTTCGTGAAACAGCAATGAATGACCCCCCCCACTCCCCCTCCTGTTCATATGCATGGCCTTCTGCATCCCATAATCTCCTGCACCCCATAATCTCCTGCATCCCATATCTTTGCTTGAAATGACCTCTTCTCTTTCTTGATGCAGTAACAGTGTGATCGTAAGCAAGGCGTGAGAAGTCCAGTTTACGGACATCGCTGTGTCTGTCCTGTGTCTGTCCTGTGTCCTGTCTGTGGAGTCTGTGGAAAAAGGCAGAAAAAGGTTTATAAGACACATTTATCTGACGTGTTTATAAGACACATTTATCTGGCGTGTTATTTGTTCTCGATCAAACGCCCGTCATCTTTGATTGCTGGGCGCAGAGCTTCAATCTGCTCCCAATTACGTAATATTTGCGCGAGTATCGGCTCTGGCCGGGAGTGCCACTAGGGGGCGACGATTGGCTGTCTGCCCCAGGGAGGGGGGAGGGAAGCCGATAAGAGCTCGCTGCGTATAGGAGTGGCCCTGTGTGCATACCGGAGTTACGGTGAGAGCATGGCCTGTACCGGCTCGGAGGAGATGTTACTGCCGGTCTCAGGACTACGACAGCGAGCTTGTAAGATATATGAGGGAGGGGGATAGTTGACATGAAAAAGGAGGGTATCATTGGATATTAAAAAAGGGGAGAAAAACAGGGAGAAAAGAAAATTTAAGTTTTTAAGTATCTTTTCTGTGCACACGTCCGCTCAGTGTGTGTGTTTGTGTTCCTCTCAGATGGGTATGGGGGGCGTGTGTGTGTGAGACACTAGTGTGTGTGTGTGTGTGTGACACTAGCGTGTGTGTGAGACACTAGCGTGTGTGTGTGTGTGTGTGTGTGTGTGTGACACTAGCGTGTGTGTGTGTGTGTGTGTGTGTGTGTGACACTAGCGTGTGTGTGTGTGTCTCAGACAGTACGGTGTGTGTGTGTGTGTGTGTGAGACACTAGCGTGTGTGTGTGTGTGTGACACTAGCGTGTGTGTGTGTGTCTCTCAGACAGTACGGTGTGTGTGTGCGTGTGTGTGCGTGTGTGTGTGTGTGTGTGTGTGTGTGTGTGTGTGTGTGTGTGTGTGTGTGTTCCTGTCTCAGACAGTACGGTGTGTGTGTGTGTGTGTGTGTGTGTGTGTGTGTGTGTGTGTGTGTGTCTCTCTCAGACAGTACGGTGTGTGTGTGTGTGTTCCTGTCTCAGACAGTACGTGTGTGTGTGTGTGTGTGTGTGTGTGTTCCTGTCTCAGACAGTACGGTGTGTGTGTGTGTGTGTGTGTGTGTGTGTGTGTGTGTGTGTCTCTCAGACAGTACGGTGTGTGTGTGTGTTCCTGTAGACGGGTACAGCGGGCGTGGTCGTGGGCACCACTCTCCAGAGTACTATGAGGAGTCGGAGCCGGAGGAGCTGTCCCGGATATTCGTGGCTCTGTTTGACTACGACCCCCTCTCCATGTCCCCGAACCCTGACGCCGCCGACGAGGAACTGCCCTTCAGAGAGGGGCAGATCATCAGGGTGAGTGCCCTTCAGAGAGGGGCAGATCATCAGGGTGAGTGCCCTTCAGAGAGGGCAGATCATCAGGGTGAGTGCCCTTCAGAGAGGGCAGATCATCAGGGTGAGTGCCCTTCAGAGAGGGAAGATCATCAGGGTGCGGGCCCTTCAGAGAGGGGCAGATCATCAGGGTAAAGGCCCTTCAGAGAGGGCAGATCATCAGGGTGAGTGCCCTTCAGAGAGGGCAGATCATCAGGGTGAGGGCCCTTCAGAGAGGGTCAGATCATCAGGGTGAGTGCCCTTCAGAGAGGGTCAGATCATCAGGGTGAGTGCCCTTCAGAGAGGGCAGATCATCAAGGTGAGTGCCCTTCAGAGAGGGCCAGATCCTCAGGGTGAGTGCCCTTCAGAGAGGGCAGATCATCAGGGTGAGTGCCCTTCAGAGAGGGGCAGATCATCAGGGTGAGTGCCCTTCAGAGAGGGGCAGATCATCAGGGTGGGGCCCTTCAGGGAGGGGCAGATCATCAGGTGTGGGCCCTTCAGAGAGGGCAGATCATCAGGGTGAGTGCCCTTCAGAGAGGGCAGATCATCAGGGTGAGTGACAGGTGACAGGTGTATGATGTATGGTGGGAGGGATCAGTGTGGGAGGGGCTGGTGTGGGAGGGGCTGGTGTGGGAGGGGCCAGTGTGGGAGGGGCCGGTGTGGGAGGGGCCGGTGTGGGAGGGGCCGGTGTGCAGGCTCTCTCTGATTGGCTGCTGTGTGCGGCAGGTGTACGGGGATAAGGACACTGACGGGTTCTACCGGGGCGAGGTGTGTGGCCGGGCCGGGCTCATCCCCTGCAACATGGTGTCAGAGATCAGACGGAGGACGAGGACATGATGGAGCAGCTCGTCAAGCAGGGCTTCCTCCCTCTCAACACGCCCGTGGAGAAGATAGGTAACCTGCCACGCCCTTACTCTCTACCTCTCTCTCTCTCTCTCATCTCTCTCTCTCCCTCCCCCCTACCTCTCTCTCTCTCCCTTATTCTCTACCTCTCTCTCTCTCTCTCTCTCTCCCTTATTCTCTCCCTCTCTCTCTCTCTCATCTCTCTCTCCCTCCCCCCTACCTCTCTCTCTCTCTCCCTTATTCTCTACCTCTCTCTCTCTCTCTCTCTCTCTCCCTTATTCTCTACCTCTCTGTCTGTGTCTCTGTCTGTGTCTCTCTCTCTCTGTCTGTCTCTCTCTTTCTGTCTGTGTCTCTCTCTGTCTGTGTCTCTCTCTGTCTCTCTCTCTCTTTCTCTCTGTCTCTCTGTCTCTCTCTCTCTGTCTCTCTGTCTATCTATCTCAACTCTCTGTGTCTCTCTCTATCTCTCTCTCTCTCTCTCACTCTATTTCTTGCTCTCTTGTTTTCTCTCAGCTCCTCACTGTCCTGTCACAGATCAGCCCCCTACCTGCTTACACAGCTGCCCCCACCCCCAATGCCCTTACATGGGTATGGCATGCACCTCCCAGCCACTAGGGGGAGGAATATTAGTTTTTAGTAGACAGACCACCATGTGCAATTTTCCCTCATATTTTTCACTTCCCAATTCACCATTGTAGGAACTAACCTTTAGAATTATTGGGGCGCACTCTCATCACATCTTACAGCCACATCAAGAGATAGAATATTTACCACTAGAAAAAAAAATATGTGTTTAAAAAGGTAAGTATTTAACTGTCATTTTGGATTAGCATATAGAGGTAACTGCCAAAATAAAGGAAACACATGAGTAAGTGAAGGGTTCTGGCGGCTCTGTTATGATGTGGGGTGCATTTTCCTGCCATGGTTTAGGAATGGTGTTGCATTCCTCCAACAGAGTTCCAGACACTTGTAGATTCTATGCCAAGGTGTATTGAAGCTGTTCTGGCAGCTTGTGGTGGCCTAACAATATAATGTAATAATATAATATAATATGTCATTTAGCAGATGCTTTTATCCAAAGCGACTTAGTGGTGAATGCATACATTTTTCAGTATATGTGGTCCCAGTGGGAACTGAACCCACAACCTTTGCCAACGCCGCGCTCTACCTACTGAGTCACACAGAACCACGCTCTACCTACTGAGCCACACAGAACCACGCTCTACCTACTGAGCCACACAGAACCACACTCTACCTCTACCACACAGAACCACACTACTGAGACACACAGAACCACGCTCTACCTACTGAGACACACAGAACCACGCTCTACCTACTGAGCCACACTGAACCATGCTCTACCTACTGAGACACACAGAACCATGCCCTACCTACTGAGACACACAGAACCACGCTCTACCTACTGAGACACACAGAACCATGCTCTACCTACTGAGCCACACAGAACCATGCTCTACCTACTGAGACACACAGAACCACGCTCTACCTACTGAGCCACACAGAACCACACTCTACCTACTGAGACACACAGAACCACGCTCTCCTATCTACTGAGTCACACAGAACCACACTCTACCTACTGAGACACACAGAACCACGCTCTACCTACTGAGACACACAGAACCACACTCTACCTACTGAGACACACAGAACCACGCCTACCTATTAAGACATGTTGGTGTTTCCTTTAATTTGGCAGTCGCCTTTATTAGACCAGTACACATCCTGTTACATTAACAGCTGTACGAGACGATGTACATTTCACAGCTGTACACAGGATATCTGCAGCCCCACATCGGTTCAGGTGAAATGTTGTTGGCAGGAATGTTTAAATGCTGTGAGTGTACTCTCTCGCTCTGCCCTGCCTGCGATCTTGAGTCTCTGCTGGCGGCCAGCCGCTCACTCTTAGACCTCTTCACTCTTCTTCTCTTCTTTCGTTCTGTTTGGGCTTTCCTTTCCTGTGAAGTGAACTACGATCGTTTCAAAGACGGGCGTTCAGTAAACCGCAGGTCCCGAAAATCCAAGCGAGGTCTGTGCTTCTTTTCCAAACTAACCTTCCTCCACCTCCACTCTTCACTTCACCCCCACCCCCTCCCTCTCCTCCCTCTGTCCTCCCTCACTTCATTTATCCTTCCAAACCTCATGATTTTGCCATTGATGTTTTGTCTCAGAGATCCATCCTGATAGCTGGCATGTTTGAGTTGCCTACTTGCTGAGTTTCGGGGGAATGCTCTGTGTCGTACTGCTCACAGGCTTGAACTCTCACTGTGTTCCATTTTAAATGAGTACGGCTTTGACGCCATGTGTAGTAATGACCATGGAGCGCACCTAACCACATCGAGGACACCTGCAAAAGAGAAACCACCAGACACACGTTGATCTCTTGTTAAACCCATCCCCAACTGGCCTGTGTGTCTCTCTCTCTCTCTCTCGTAAGAAAAACTGGCCTGTGTCTCCCTCTCTCTCTCTCTCTCTCTCTCTCTCTCTCTCTCTCTCTCTCTCTCTCTCTCTCTCTCTCTCTCTCTCTCTCTCTCTCTCTCTCTCTCTCTCTCTCTCTCTCTCTCTCTCTCTCTCTCTCTCTCTCTCTCTCTCTCTCGTACAGAGCGAAACAGGCGTAGTGGGAGGCAGCACCCCGTCTCGACTCGCAGGATGGTGGCCTTGTACGACTACGACCCCCGGGAGAGCTCCCCCAATGTGGATGTGGAGGTACTGCAGGCTCTCACCCCCCCGTAGTAACCCCCAAACTCTCACCTTCCTACTACAGCTACGTCCCTCATAGAGACATGGCGCCTCACGCCAATCTTTAAATGTTACCTTCCAGTTGATGTGTAAATTGTCTGATGGCTGTGAAAAGCTCTGGTTTAATTTGCGAGCTTCAGTCATAGTCCCAAGCAATATTATTTCACAGAATCTTTCATTTTATTTTTTGAAAGCTGTAACTGTTGAACTGAATTGATGTAATTCTGTTTATGGTGTGCTTAATGGTGCAGCTGTTTAAAATCCTGATAAGTTGCGGGGGAAGTGAAGGGATTTAGCGCAGAAGGAGAAGCTGGTATGAGTTAGGAGGGAAAAGCGTTCCCTGAGCTGCGCTATATTTCCCTTAAACTCACAACGGGAATATGGCACTGGAAGGATCGCCAGTAAGAGTGAAGTGATCCACGCCCGGCGTCTTATTGCTGCTATACTTCAGCGCTGGGACAGATTGTGTCTCAGCTTTTATATAGAAATGAGACTCAAGTTTAATTTGGTTTGACAAATACCGCTGCGTATGAAAAGCAAAGCGACTCTCTCGTGATAGAATCGTATTTTATAGTTTATTCTATAATGGATATACCAAAGGGAATACAATTCGACTGTTATTTTCAGACAGAAACAAGTGAGGAAAATCCAGCACCATGCTGGTGGTTGGTGATAGAATATTGGTGGAATATAAAATTGGAAAGAACAGTTAGCAGATGTGTGTGTTTGTGTGCGTGTGAGTGTGAATGTGTGTGTGCGTGATTGAGTGTGTGTGTGTATAGTGAGTGTGTGAGTATAGTGTGTGAGTGTGTATAGTGAGTGTGTGTGTCTCTCTCTGTGTGTGTATAGGTGTGTGTGTGTGTGTGTGTGTGTATAGTGAGTGTGTGTGTAGTGAGTGTGTGTAAAATCTGGGCGTTTTCTTACTCTTGCCTCTGCATTGCTGCTCACAGACAGAGTTTGGGAGGCTGGATCTGGAGGTGAGTGGAGCAGAGAGCTCATTGGTGGAGAAGGAGTGGAGCAGAGAGCTCATTGGTGGAAAGGGAGTGATTTCCCACCCGTTGTTTTAAGACTGAATCCCGAGTCTGTGGTTACTGTGTGCCCCAGTCTGAAGTGTGTTGAGCTGAATTTGTGTGTGTGATGGAGTGAAGTGGGGAGGTGTGGAGGCTGTTTAGTGTGTGTTATGATGCAGTCTTCAAAGACCCCACATTTGGTGTGTAGCAGTGGTCCCTCCGCCTCATTGGTCTGGAGTATGAGGTATAAAATGCACCTCACTTGGTTGGTAGTGGGAAGAAGTATTTTATCCTCTCAAAGCACACAAATGGAGGCGCCGGGAGCGTTTTATTCCCGACTGAAGCGCCGTGTTTCTGGAATAAAACCAGGGCGTCATAAACACACTCCGGTCCTGTCCCTGTGTGGTTTTATATTCCGTGTGCAGTTGAGGAGGCTGGGGAGGTGGGGAGGAGGGGAGGTGAGGAGGGGTGGGGGGGGAGGGGAGGTGAGGTGGGGAGGAGGGGAGGTGGGGGGATGGGGAGGTGGGGAGGTGGGGAGGTGGGGAGGTGGGGAGGTGGGGAGGGGGGAGGTGGGGAGGGGGGAGGAGGAGGAGAGGTGAGGGGGAGGGGAGGAGGTGGGGAGGGAGGTGAGGGGAGGGTGAGCTCACCCACGGTCTCCCTTTGTTTCTCTCGCAGGCCGAGCTGACGTTCTGCGCTGGCGACATCATCAGCGTTTACGGGGATATCGACGAAGACGGGTTTTATTACGTGAGTGTGCCGTGTGTGGCGCTGCCTTTGGGGGGCGCTCTTCTCACCCTGAACAGTCTCGACTCTGTTTGGGCAAGATGTTCGCCCACCGATCCTGATAAACCTGCCAGATTAGGATCAGGGCGCTCGCTTAAGTGTGACAGGGAATCTGAGTCATCGACAGCGTCTGAATCGCGCTTCCATTCGTACGGCCAAACGCTTCACGAGCCACGGCGCCACTCTACTTTCGTTTAATGTCGTAACAGCCCTCGTCCTGGGCTCAGTCTACATTGGTCCTTAATTTAGACTCGCACTAATAAATACGTGTATTTTCTTTCCTTCACAAGAACAACGTTTCATGTTGGTGTCATTGAACACTTGCACTTATTTATTGTCAAATCTAAGGACGAATGTTTGATGGAACACATCGGTCACTGAGGCCGTAACAGGGCGCGTGTGGAGTGAGATGAAGCTGATTCCAGGGTTGTGGTGCAGGTGTGGTAAATGCTGTCCATGCCTCTCCTCTGCAGGGCGAACTCAACGGTCACAAAGGTCTGGTGCCCTCAAACTTTCTGGAAGAAGTGCCTGACGACGTGGAGGTGTTTCTGACCGATACTCCCTCTCCGTACCCCCAGGACTCTCCCGCGCGGACAAAGAGCAAAAGGGTACATCTCCTTTCGCAGCGCTAGCTCTGTCATCCATCCTCTCTTTTACTTTGATTACCTTGTTCAGTTACTCAGCTTGGCGTCCCTGTCTGTGTTTGAACGTTGGCCGGATTCGCAGGGGGGAGAATTTGGAGAATCGGAACAGTTGTTGAGATCGGAACAGTGGAGAGAACTCCTTTGTACTTGACAGAAGTACTTCTGTGTAAATAATGTTGAATGCCTAAAAAGTATGTATTGTAAAAAGTTTGAAATGGAAGTATTCATAAAGCATTGTGAAAAAGACACTTCTGACCCTTCAGAGAGAGAGCGCGCTCACAAAGTATTACAAATATTTTAATTTCACAGGAAAACGTGTAAATTTCGCACCGCAGTAAGTGCTTTATGAATATAACCTGCATTTGATATAAAATAATAATTGAGTCTAGATGCACTGGAGGTTAAAATACCAGCATGACCTGTTCTTTATACAACACTTTTACAACGGAAAATATGAAGTTACCTATCGCAAGTTTTGTATTTGTTCCAGAAGACTTTGTTTTTTGTATTATTGGGTACATTCTAAAATATATTTGAGTGATACAAAACGCAAATAAAGCTATTGAAAATACTTACAACAGTAATATTAACAGTAGAAATGACACTGTAATAACTGTTTGTGCACAAATTGCAAATTAATATGTTTGCTTATCAACAGGTTTCGCCTGAGATGTGTATTTCTGTTTGTTTTATTATAACCCTTATGATTTATTCATATCCATCGTGCGGATTATTGAAATGCCATCACTGCATCTTTTATTTCTTTTCTCACCTGCTTGGCAAACAGAAGAAGAGTGTTCATTTCACGCCTTAAAGGCACTGTTTCAGTCACGTAAGTGAGCAACTGACGATACCAACGCTCTGCGGTCTAATGCAGGCCACAAGGGGGCGCTGAGCTCCAACGACACGCTCTGCGGTCTAATGCAGGCCACAAGGGGGCGCTGAGCTCCAACGACACGCTCTGAGGTCTAATGCAGGCCACAAGGGGGCGCTGAGCTCCCGCTACGCACTCACACACACACGCACTCACACACTCAAACACTCACGCACAGACGCACCCAGCCGCTTCCCTTATATGGCTATTCGATTTCTTTTCAATCTGTATTTTTATTTTTCCAATTCCACAATTTCTTTACATTTTATTTTCAAATATGTACTCGACACAGACACACACACACACACAAGGCTCAAACCGTTTTAGCCCACACAGAAAGATAGATTTTCCTCGTTTCCTATTGGACCTTTTAAAACCCTCTAAACCCCCGATCGGCTGCTGAAAGGCCGGGAGTCGTCGTGTGGACTCCAGCAGAACGCCCCGGCCGGTGCATTAGACAGGAGGGTGGTATCTTCAGTTGTTTATCTGGGTGTTGTGGCCTTAAGTTGTCCGTACTCCATCATAAGTATCCCTGCTGTAACTCATGAACAGCTAAAAGGCCATTGTTGCACGCCAAGATTGCCTCCTTATTGTTTGCGGTTTACTACACTATCTAACATTCGGTAAGATACCTTCCCTCTCCTTGAAGTAGTGCACCCTGCCACACTTAATATAGCAAACAAAAACCAAACGGCCGCCCAGTGGGAGATTTCAGACCAGCCAATCTCTTCTTGAGGTTCCCAGATAAGCACAGATTAAAACTTTAATATCTCCACCATTCCGCCTTCAGAGTAGGCGCCTGAAGCTTTTTTGTAACGTCCTGATTAAGTCGTTTGTAGGGTGCACTTTTTCGTTGTCACTTAAGGAATGATGCAAAAAGAGCTACTAACAAGTTTTTTTTCTCATAGAAAATGGCATCAGTTAGGTTTTCAAAATTCATCACTATATTAACATGAGAAATGGAGAACCCTTTTTTGTTTTATTTTCTTATTTGATTTAACTATTGTTAAATGCTTGCAGACAGATTTGTAAATAAAACTTTTTAAAGCAGGTTGAATTGGTTCCAACAACCTTGATGAAGTTACCTTGGTGAAAAGTGATTAATTGCATCAAAACTGGTAAATTAAATACTTATCTCTCTTCATATCACTTCTTATGATTAAATTATGTGCAGAATATCCCTAAAAATAATCCATTTGGGCTCGTAGAAACACACGACTCATGTTAATGCTGTTTGAGGGCACCACTTCTGTCTCGAGTGCAATTGAAAAGAAGCCTTTTAGCTCATGAGTACAAAGAAGGAATATTTAGATATTAGATGTTCCACTGTGACCTGGTTGTATAACTGCTTTGACACTGAAAGGCACACACGTACTGCCATCTTCTGTTCCGTCTCTGGCGCATCGTTTGAGCCGAAGCTCTCGAGCTCGAGCGGTCAGCGGAGAGGAGCGCAGACGCGTGTGCTCATGACAGAGTGGACAGTCTGTACATTTACTCCTGGGGCTGGGGGCGCCGTGGCGCATCTTGACTTTGATTGATGTGTGTTTGTACATGGGGGGGGGGGGTGTGAAGGCACACGTTTCCATAGAAACATGTCCTCTAAAACCTAACGTGCCAGAAGGACGTGCTTGGCTTCGCCCCGAAGGGAGATTAACGCACACGCGAAAACCCACAAGGTATGGTGGCCCGGCCGAGACAAAACTGGACAGAGTGGAGGGAGTAGGAGGTTGGGGGTTTGCGAGAGAGAGCTGGCTTTGTAACCCCCTGAACTGTCCCCCTGCGGGTCTCCCGTTAGGTCCCTGGGGAGAGCGCGGGCCCGCCCCGAAGAGTGGCCTCGCCCAGCGCGCGCCCGCATCGGCCCGGCTCCGGGCCCGCCATCCTGGGGCCCGGCAGTCCCGTCAGGGGCCCCCGGGACCTCCCCTCCAAAAAGACAAAGGGCCTGCTCTCCAAAGGGAAGAAACTGTTGAAAAGACTGGGCGCCGTCAAATAACGAAAAATAACAAATAACTCTCCGAAGCGTATTTGCCGCATTCACGTCACGGAGAGAAAAATAAACACTGCAACTCTTCCATTTCTGTCATTTAAATCAAATGGGAAATAAAAAAATAAAGAGCTGTCAAAACTAGGGTTTTCATGACAACGGTCAACTAGTCCAACACACACCGAACTCTGGCTGTGACACACGGCCCAGTTTTGACTGCATTTGTTTGATTGAAATACAGGGACTTCTACAGGGGATGACACAATACCAGATGTCACTATTTTTATGCAAAACCTCTCCAGTCAAGTGCGTTTATCAGTGCAGAAAAACGGAGGGTTCCACGTGGACCCACGTTTTCTGAGTTCTGAATGTAGGCCAGTCCAGAGGGCATTCACAGTATTTCTTACCTCTCTACACAAACACAAACTCAATGACAGTGGAACGGCTGCCCTACCGTCACAATGTCATGGTCATTAATTGTAAGTTTACCTCCAAAACAAAATGGACGTTTACAGCCCTTAAGTGACACGGATCACAGAGGGGCTTTAGTACAGACTGTAAACACTGTATCACATTCTACTCATTTTATATCTGCTGGCTTTGACGTGAAAAAAAGGACAATGCAGCACAGGCAATGTCCACAAGGGGTGTGAAATAAATTCAATCACAAAATTCCCATTTCAAGAACATGTCAATTCTCTCAGAAGAATTTGGCGAAGCTTCCTTTGGCTTCAAAGACCCGCACCCACCCGGGCCGACAGGTCAACGCTCCAGTCCTGGCTCTCTGGTTCTCCCGAGTGTCCCGCCACTCACGACTAGTTCACCAGTTCTGAATGGTCATGAAATGCCTAGTTGAACCAGCCTCCCTGTGTTTGCCTTATCGATGCACAACGGTTTGTATTTTGTCCAGTGAGCGGAGCGGAGCAGTTTGTATGTGCTGTGTGCGTTCATGTTCGTGCATTCCTTCAACGAAAAGAGAAATGTAGTTTCGAGTTCTGTGATCATGTGACGTGGTACGAACTACATTTCCATGTGTGTCAGATTTCATTGGAGGGTGAGGGTGGGGGTGGGGGTGGGGTGGGGTGGGGAGGGGGCTGGACAGCCCACATTTTTTAAATCAAAGGTGTCTAATTTTTAAGTCCCAACTTTTCTCCAGATTCTGCACAAGATTTGCTAGCGTGGTTACTCAAGCGTATTTCTGGCCATCGCTGTCATCACAACTTCCTGTCCCCGCACAGGAAGAGGCTACGCCCCCATCTTCTTCTGACTAATGAACCGTTTCTGCATGTTCCACATTCTTAATGAAATTGGGAGGGAAGTCTTGGTCATTTTAACACCTCAAACTAAATTGTAAAGCGCAGTGCACGAATGCGAGCCCGGTGTGTTTTCTGGGCGCTCGTGAAAAGCCATCGAGGTTCGATCATGTTTACCTCCCGTACCTTGTGGTCCAGAGCAGGTTTGTGAAATGAAACCTTTCTCCACGCTTTTCCTCTATGCATTCATCAGAGCCAACATTTCACCCCCCTGAGACCTCCATATCATCCAATCACCTTTCTCCCCATCAGCCCACTTTATTTTACTTTACCTACTTTTGAATGAAAAAGAAAAACAAACAAGATTAGAACGGAGACTGCCAAAAATAGAATGTACAAAATGTTGGGTATAATTTGCATAATTCTTTCGCCAAAAAAATAAAAAATACAAAAATCCTGCATTTGATCCATAGATGTAAAATTTTCAATTCATAACGAACATAAATCAGTGATTGGGCTGATCACAGCTTCTACACATCGTTTGAGTGACTGACTCTTTTGTACTTGTCCATTTGTAAATTGTTTTTAAATGTTTATACTTGATTTTCAGACTGCCTTTTTTGTAAATTAAGATTTATAATCAAACAGTGCAAGCTTTCCCCATGGTGTCTTCAGAAACATGTTTAAAAAAGTCTGCGATTGTGTGCTAGCTCTATGAATCGAAAATATATATCATTGGCCTATATTTGTGGTTATCGAATACTGTGTGGGTGTGCATGTGTACAAATTTTTTATCAAAATAAATTTGATATTTTGTAAATATTTGTAGCTTGTTCTTAGAAAATGACACTGATCCCTTTTCAACAAAGCATTTATTCACCAGCTGAACACACCCTGCAAGGAACACGCCGTGACCTAACAAACAGAACTTGACCTTCTCCATAACGGTCTTGCATAGTTTAATTAAAAGGAACTGCTGTAATAGCTTCAGAAAAGATCAACTGATGTCCGTGTGCTAAAGATATGAAGAGAAAGCATATCCCTGGAAATTCTAACTTCGCCCTACTGCTCCTCGGTGAACTCGTGCCGTCTCACCCTCCCCCCTCCCCCTGGGGCGGACAGCCAAACGCCGCCCCCGAGCGGGTTTCCCGGCCAGAGTCGGACCGACAGTCGGGTTTCGAACCACGGCCGCAATAGGCAGCTCACACTCACAAAGCGATACGCCATCCGAGGCTCCTTCAAATGACCTCCTTAACAGAACGTTGTTGCGATCGGGTTTCTATTTCTTACTCGACTTTATATCCAAACTGAGTTTTATTCGCCTCCAAATAACTTTGCATTGCTTTGTGCAGATGCGAGGGTTCAAACAGCAATTATGAAATGAAATGCATAGTCCCAACTAAACTATTAAAGGAGCACTTCACAAAACCTATTTTCCTTCATGTATACTGAAACTAATTGCTCAAAAAGAGAGTATTTAACCTGACACTGATTTGGGGAGGCGTGGGTGAGATCGCAGTGAGCCGGCGAGATTTCGCTCTTCTAGGGAGAGTCCTTTAGGATGGACGCAAAACAGATTTTTATTCCCCATCAGTACCAAAAACAAAATCGGACAGATTGGATTGAAGAGCAAACAAGAATAAACCCGTACAAATCTAAAACCTTAGAAAAAGGTTGAAAATAAATCAAGCATAGCTTCACTTCTTAAAAAAATAAACAAAAAAATGATTTAAAATAACCTTTAAAATAAGTGCTCAATAAGAGTCCAAACTGACGTTGTACAGTAACTGTGCTCACTAACACCTGAGCGGCCCTCACAGGTAGTACAGGAAGTCATCCAGGTGTATGCTGGGAATCCTGTGGATGCTCTGGCCCACGAGGAAGGCCAGCTTGTGGGCGTACTGGCAGGGTGCAGGCACGCGCACGATCCCCTGGAGGAGACGGGAACAGCAGTTACACACGGAGGAGGGCCTTTCACTCTCCCTCTAAACACCAGCAATCTGGGGGCTTTTTCTGGCACCAATCATACCAATGACTACATGCATCTTATAAAATAATTTACACTAAACTCTGAAGATTTTAGTGCAAACCCATTTGTAAGACTTAGTCTCTGAACACACTCCTTTGTTCAAGCTTACTACAGTAATTCATTATAGAATCTAAATGATTTAGATGGTCAGGACCAGGACACACTTGTGCACACTAAGGCTGTTTGTAATGATTGTGTTTAGTGTGTAGAGTGTGTGTGTGTAGAGTGTGTGTTTGGTG
>JAINUG010000073.1:4105000-4142500 GCA_029706075.1 Aldrovandia affinis | reverse complement strand
TATTCGTTTACCATGGCAAAAAATTGTAAGCACGTCGGAAGCATTTTTGAGGACGCCAGTCAAGCGTGGTGAACGCCCACTGGGCAATTTATTGCCTAGTATCGCCCGCTGTTAGACCGTAGGGTTAGGGTTAGACAGGCTCACTTGCCTTGCAGCGCCACCTTCAGGCCGTCCATAATCTCCTGCCTGCGATCCTGCATCACACACTTGGAGAACCATCTGGAGGAGGAAGGAGAGCGCTCTCACACTGGGACACACTGGGACACACTGGAGCGCTCTCACACTGGGACACACTGGGACACACTGGAGCTCTCTCACACTGGGACACAGACCGACCCCCCAGAGTTACGCAAATTCTTCTTCCTCCTCCTGCTGCTGCTTCTTACCCCATTTTCTCCCAATTTAGTAGCCAATTCCACCCTCTCTTTCTCATGTCAATCCCCCCCCTCGTATGGTGAGCTCGCTGCTGTAGTCCTGAGACAAAGGCGATGCACCCGCCAAGCCATCGACTGTAACTCCGGTACACAGAGCCACTCCTGTACGCAGCGAGCTCATGTCGGCCTCCCTCCCTGGGGCAGACAGCCAATCGCCGCCCCCTATTCATCATTTAAAATCACATTTTTCAATCTACATTGTTTGAATAAATTACAGGTGGTCAAACTACCCAAGGTAAAACCCTCACCCAACACCTTACCTGCTGGACTCCCTAACGCAGACAGCCCCAGAGTGGAGCTCTTACTGGGCTGGACCCCCTAACGCAGACAGCCCCAGAGTGGAGCTCTTACTGGGCTGGACCCCCTAACGCAGGCAGCCCCAGAGTGGAGCTCTTACTGGGCTGGACCCCCTAACGCAGGCAGCCCCAGAGTGGAGCTTACTGGGCTGGACTCCCTAACGCAGACAGCCCCAGAGTGGAGCTCTTACTGGGCTGGACCCCCTAACGCAGGCAGCCCCAGAGTGGAGCTCTTACTGGGCTGGACCCTAACGCAGGCAGCCCCAGAGTGGAGCTTACTGGGCTGGACCCCTAACGCACAGCCCCAGAGTGGAGCTCTTACTGGGACTCCCTAACGCAGGCAGCCCCAGAGTGGAGCTCTTACTGGGCTGGACCCCCTAACGCACAGCCCCAGAGTGGAGCTCTTACTGGGACTCCCTAACGCAGGCAGCCCCAGAGTGGAGCTCTTACTGGGCTGGACCCCCTAACGCAGACAGCCCCAGAGTGGAGCTCTTACTGGGCTGGACCCCTAACGCAGGACAGCCCCAGAGTGGAGCTCTTACTGGGACTCCCTAACGCAGGCAGCCCCAGAGTGGAGCTCTTACTGGGCTGGACTCCCTAACGCAGGCAGCCCCAGAGTGGAGCTCTTACTGGGACTCCCTAACGCAGGCAGCCCCAGAGTGGAGCTCTCACCTGCTCATGCTCTGGTTCAGACTGGCCACCAGTGCTCCGATGGATCTCTTCCCAGCGGTGGTGTCATGGTAACAGTCAATCCCCACGATCATCAGGTGTTTGAGCTGCGGAACAGGGCGGGGCACAGGGGGTGAGTAGTGTGTGAATGTGTGTGTGAATGTGTGAGTAGTGTGTTAGTATAGTGTGTGAGTAGAGTGTGAGTAGTGTGAGAGTAGTGTGTGTGTATAGTGTGAGTATAGTGTGAGTAGTGTGTGAGTGTGTGAGTAGTGTGTGAGTAGTGTGTGTAGTGTGTGAGTAGTGTGAGTAGTGTGTGAGTAGTGTGTGAGTAGTGTGTGAGTAGTGTGTGAGTGTAGTAGTGTGTGAGTAGTGTGAGTAGTGTGTGAGTAGTGTGTGAGTATTGTGTGAGTAGTGTGTGAGTAGAGTGTGAGTAGAGTGTGAGTAGTGTGAGTAGTGTGTGAGTAGTAGTGTGTGAGTAGAGTGTGAGTAGAGTGTGAGTATAGTGAGTAGTGTGAGTAGTGTGTGAGTGTGTGAGTAGTGTGTGAGTAGTGTGTGAGTAGTGTGTGAGTAGTGTGTGAGTACTGTGTGAGTAGAGTGTGAGTAGAGTGTGAGTAGTGTGTGAGTAGTGTGTGAGTAGAGTGTGAGTAGTGTGTGAGTAGAGTGTGAGTAGTGTGTGAGTAGTGTGTGTGAGTAGTAGTGTGTGAGTAGAGTGTGAGTAGTGTGTGAGTAGTGTGTGAGTAGAGTGTGAGTAGTGTGTGAGTAGAGTGTGAGTATAGTGTGAGTAGTGAGTGTGCTCTTACAGGGATCTCCAGGCTCCACAGCTCTCCTCCCATCTTGCAGTTCATCTGCAGGGCGATCTTGGTGGCGATGGTCATGAGAGCCTGCGGGCGGCTCAGGGTTCGAGCCAGCACACACTGGCTGGGCGTGGGGCACTCCACACACAGGAACTTCTTCACGCAGTCATACTTGTCCTTCCGATTGGAGGGGAGGATCACCACCGTCTGCGGAGAGGTCAGTGCAGCTCTCACTCAGAGAGCAAGCGTGGAGACTCCTCAAATAACAAACCCACACGTCAGACTTAAACAGAACCGCTTTCCAAACAGCTCTATGGACACACATCTGAGTTCTAATTCAGCTCAATTCAAACCCACAACTTTGGCTGAAAATGGAGAGGACACGATGTGCATCACTAAACTGAGGTGGGATTTCAGTGAAAGATTGTTAAACACAAAATCAGAATGTCTGGAGAAAATCAACGAGCCATGTGTATCTATCTTATAAAATAAAATGTGTACAGCTGGACAGTCTGGTTAGAGTGGGCATTTCACTCACGTTCATATTTACTGAGAAACCTGCTCGTCCGCGTCTTTAAACTGGTTTTATAAAGTGAACTGGTTTTATAAAGTTATTGTGACGTGAAATGACCGTTTTTTAATCATGCGCAGCAACACCATACGCAACTCATTATGAACAGATTGTACACAAAGTGCGCTTTTCTTGCGAGAAGAAAAAATGATTTACTGTAAAAATACTTTTAAATATTACATTTCACAACCAAAATATTACAAATGTAAGTGACATGTATAGTACACACTGCAATCAGTGTAAAGACTTGGGACTAGACTCAAACATTAAATCGATTTGGCAAATGCAATTCAATCAACAAGATGTCAGTTTAATCCTCAAATGACACAAACTCAGGAGCCGCCTTGAGCTCATAGACCATAAATAAAAACGCACGGAGCAGGAAGAGCTGTGTCCTGAACTCTGGCGTGTCTGATCAGAAATCAGCAACTTCACAATTACACTGTAGGGTTCGGGTTAGTTTGTTTTCTTAAAGAAAGCAACTTCACAATTACACTGTAGTGTTCAAAACGAGGCCGGAGCTCAGTCCTAACCGACTGTGCCGCTTGGTCACTTCCCAGCGCATTCTGTTGATGGTTCTACCTGACTATTCTGAGCCACTACCTGTGCTCACAACATTCCCATCACGTTCTCTTCTTAATGTTTGAATTTGGCAGAATTTCCTGCCTCTCAAAGCCCTTCATTTCATAATGAAAGAGATTAACTCTGTCCATCTAGCTAATTGTCATCACCACTGCCTACTTGTTCAACATTATGTACTCCTTTCTCCATAAAAAAATAAATATATATATATAATTTACTAACCTTTTCTTCCCAGTGTTACAGGTATGGTATGCAGCTGCCTGCAATGATGTCTATCGCTGTATTTCTGCACTGATCTCTTGCGCAAACTATGATTGTTCCTACCATGTATTAATGCACATCTTGTAAGTCGCTCTGGATAAGAGCGTCTGCTAAATGCTGAAAATGTAAAATGTATAAACTGCAGTAAGGAGACTTGTGTTAAAATGGGGGTATGCACCATCAATGACTCAGTGACCCAGATGGAAAGCAGCCTCTTCATTGGTTGGTTGTTCAGTAGATTGATTTAATTGGTTAACTGAATTGGTTGAGTCAGTAAAAGACAGCAGTTCAGGAAGCCTCATTCTCCCGCTGCTCTGTGCAGTTTTTAATCTGGCCACACGAGGGCAGCGTTGCGCTCACCATCTGAGTTTTCGGCCCGACGTTCTGCTGCAGGGTCCTGAGCAGAGCCTCGTGTCTGTCCTCGTACTCGATCCTGGACGGACACAAGACGGGCGTTTAGAACACGCGGTGAAACCGAACGCTTCGGTTACGCTCCTGCTCCAGGACTTACACGCAATGCAACTGACTGATGCTTCTTTCATTAGACTGTAAAGGGGTAAATCCAGTATAAAAACTGTCATAAAACATGCCAGACTGTAACTCTATACCGTTTTAAACATTTAGGTTGTATAAACACCACCCCAATCAACTAAAACATTCAAGCAAGAGGATTTGACTGAGAGAGTAGACCTGTGTTCATCGACACGCATCCCCGTATATGTGCTGGGTACAAGTTAAGGACAAGGCCATTTCGTTCTTATTGAAATCCTCAGAACGTGGCGCCCTGATATCAGCCCTGTGGCTCCCCCTGCGGGCGGGTAACTGACATGACAGGCCTCTGCATGCGGATGCCCAGCGGCTGGGCCACCCTGTTCAGGGTCTGGAGCAGGGACTGGGCCGCATCCGTGTTGCGCCGGGTGTAGAGCAGCAGCCAGGACTCCAGGGGGCGACATTTCATCAGAGGCAAGCCCCTCATCTCCTTGGACCAGTCAGCCAGCCAGGGGTTAAACTCAAACTGGTGAAAACAGCACATTTTACACTTTCAGCATTTAGCAGATGCTCTTATCTAGAGAGCGACTTACAAGATGTGCATTAATACATGGTAGGAACAATCATAGATCGCGCAAGAGATCAGTGCAGTAATACAGGAATGGACATAATTGTTGGCAGCTGCACACCATACCTGTCAATTTTATATAAACATACACACATTATATGCACACATTAAGTGAATGTTACATTTTTACATTTTAGGCATTTAGCAGACGCTCTTACACAGTTTACATTTCTTTACATACAATCCATTTATACAGCAGGATATTTTACTGAAGCAATTCAGGTTAAGTACCTTTAGCTCAAGGGTGCAACAGCAGTGCCCCACCTGGGAATTGAACCAGCAACCTCTGAGTTACAAGCCCAGCTCCCTAACCGTTACACTACACTGCCTGCCAGCTAATGTTTGCTCAAACTCTGACGTGTTAAAGTGCTGAATGTGTCTCGGCCGCACCGTTCGTGTGTGTGTGTGTGTGTGTGTGTGCGTGTGTGTGTGTGTGTGTGTGTGTGTATGTGTGTGTGTGTGTGCGTGTGTATGCGTGCGTGTGATTGCTTGTTAAGTGCTGAATGTGTCTCGGACGCACCGTTTTGGGCCCCTGCACGATCCGCTCCGCTGGCAGGACGCGCGCCGCGATGGTCACCATCTTGTTGTCAAAGTTCAGCCCCCAGGTGTTCAGCTCACCCTGCGCCTCCGTGTTCCTGGGGAGCAGCAGGAGGGCGTCAACAGGAGGGGCGTTAACAGGAGGGGCGTCAACAGGAGGGCGTCAACAGGAGGGGCGTTAACAGGAGGGGCGTTAACAGGAGGGCGTCAACAGGAGGTGCGTTAACAGGAGGGGCGTTAACAGGAGGGGCGTTAACAGGAGGTGCGTTAACAGGAGGTGCGTCAACAGGAGGTCCGTTAACAGGAGGGGCGTTAACAGGAGGTCCGTTAACAGGAGGGGCGTTAGCGTTCATTATGAATACTAACTAGTATTAATTGTAGTAAATTAAGTTGAAATATATATTTTTTTAAATTAGGTCAAACACCTCCAACACATTTATTTTACAAAGTAATGTACAACGGCCCGCTCTGCAGAGCCTCATTCAGAACAAACGCCGTCACCAGACAGCAGACTCCCAGGGCTGAGGCTCAAAACTCGTATCATGCCAATGAAACAACGTGAGAGACGTTAATAAGCTCTAAAGACGTTGGTTACTCTCTAAAGACGTTGGTTACTCTCTAAAGGCGTTGGTTACTCTCTAAAGACGTTGGTTACTCTCTAAAGACGTTGGTTACTCTCTAAAGACGTTGGTGAAGCTCTAAAGATGTTGGTTACTCTCTAAAGATTGTTACTCTCTAAAGACGTTGGTTACTCTCTAAAGACGTTGGTGTCTCTCTAAAGATGTTGGTGAAGCTCTAAAGACGTGGGTTACTCTCTAAAGATGTTGGTGACTCTAAAGATGTTGGTGACTCTAAAGACGTGGGTGAAGCCCTGTTTGAGATGATGAGGCGACGCGCTCATACTTGTGGATGTTGTTGATGAAGTTGCTCAGCCGGTTGCCTCTCTGCTCCGCCGTCAGCCTGGTGTGTGTCGCCAGGTCCTTCATGATGTTGAAGTCGCTGCGCATTTTGTCCGTCAGACCTGAATCACAGGAAACGTGTCAGCATGTCTGCAGTGGCTGCTCCTGGCCACCAGGGGGCAAGGTGCGCTGGCTGGGGTTTGGGGGTTCGAGGGTTAAGGATTAAAGGCCTCTACATGCTTCTGCGTAACTTTGGTGACTTCTTCGTAGTTCGGGCAATGCAACAATGTCGCAAGCACTCTGCAATATATACCTCTGCAAAGGCTGTGCAACATGGTGTCCTTACAGTTCTGTACACTAGCAGGTTCTGTTTTGGGGCCATTGTTGTTCTCCCTTTACATGTTGCCACTTGGTGATGTCATTCGTAAACATGGCGTACATTTTCACTGCTACGCAGATGACACACAATTATACCTATCAGTGAAACCTGGCGAAGAACAATTCGAACAGTTGGAGGCCTGTTTTAAAGACATAAAAGACTGGATGACAGATAATTTTCTATTGTTGAATGCTGATAAAACAGAGATGTTGGTCTTGGGGCCCAAAAACCTCAGAAGAGGGTTATCTGATTTATCTCTTAATCTGGATGGTTGCTCTGTTGCTGCAAGTTTGGTGGTAAAAGACCTTGGTGTTACTATAGATCCTGGTCTCTCATTTGATAGTCACATCAAAAACATTTCCAGAGTAGCCTTTTTTGCAAGATTGCATTCGTTGGGTTCACAGCGCGTAAAGAACTGAAAGTCCTGTACTAACCCATTACACTTACTCTGAAATGTTCGGAACTCTGAAAGTGAAGCACGGTTTAGACAAACTGGAATGAGCTGGTTTGTTCCGGCCTGGAGTCAGGGGCTGTTGTCCAGGCCCTCTCTCACAAACCCCTGACTGAGCCCCTCTCTGACCCCCGGCCCCTCGACGCCCTCTCTCTGACCCCCGGTCGACGCCCCTCTCTCTGACCCCCCCGGTTGACGCCCCTCTCTCTCTCTGACCCCCGGTCGACGCCCCTCTCTCTCGACGCCTCTCTCTTTGACCCCCGGTCGACGCCCCTCTCTCTCTGACCCCCCCGGTGGACGCCCCTCTCTCTGACCCCCCGGTCGACGCCCCGCTCACCTGTCAGGTAGCACAGCTCCGGTACGAGCAGGGCGGGGCCTTGGGGCGGGGCTCCAGCGGGGCCCAGCCTCTTCACATGACTGACGAGCAGCGACTGGGTGTCGTCGCTGATCTCCAGCCCGTATTGCTGTTCAGAGAGAGAGAGTGTGGATCAGCCACAATGCCGCTGCTCGCTGCGATGCTGGCCACTGCGACCGGGGTTCGATTCCACCGGCGGCACCAGTCTGGCTCTCCGCCCCAGGGAGGGGGAGGGAAGCCGATACGAGGTCGCTGCGTATGGGAGTGGCTCTGTGTGTACTGGAGTTACGGTCAACAGCTTGGTGAGTGCCGGCTCAGAGGAGACAATACTTCACCTTTGTCACTGCCGGTCTCAGGGCTACGGCAGCGAACTCACAATATGAGGGGGGGATTGATATGAAAAATAGAGGGTGTAATTGGCTACTAAATTGGGAGAAAATGGGAAAAAATCTGAAACACATTCAGATGGAGGCCCCAAGTCTTGATCGGTTCACACATGATGAGTGACAGGTGGCACACAGCATATTATGGGGTTCATATGTATCTCCACACACAGACCAGCTACGCACCCCGGGACAAAGGCACCATCGCCACACGCTCTCTTACCGAGCAAACAAGAACACGATTCACCCAACAGAGGATTGGTTGTGCTGTGAAATAATAACCTTGATATCACAAACTCAAAGCCAGAATAAAACCATATCACAGAGAGGGGGGGCTGCGAACTGAGTGAGCTGTAACTTAGCAACAGTTGACGTTGAAAGCAGGATGTAGTGAGCGGGAGGCGGGGGTGGAATGGTGTAGACTCACGGTCTTGTAGTACTCTTTGAAGGTGATGTCCTTGTCCCCTCTCTTGAAGGTGTTGTTGGGGGTGTGGTCCCAGGCGATGGCATCGATCCGGTACGTCTTGTTGTTGTACCTTCGAGAGCGAACAGTGTGTGTTTACACGAGACATCGAGAGCGAACAGTGTGTGTTTACACTAGACATCGAGAGCGAACAGTGTGTGTTTACACTAGACATCGAGAGCGAACAGTGTGTGTTTACACTAGACATCGAGAGCGAACAGTGTGTGTTTACACTAGACATCGAGAGCGAACAGTGTGTGTTTACACGAGACATCGAGAGCGAACAGTGTGTGTTTACACTAGACATCGAGAGCGAACAGTGTGTGTTTACACTAGACATCGAGAGCGAACAGTGTGTGTTTACACGAGACATCGAGAGGGAACAGTGTGTGTTTACACGAGACAACGAGAGCGAACAGTGTGTGTTTACACTAGACATCGAGAGCGAACAGTGTGTGTTTACACGAGACACATCCGCAGCGCTGAACTCTTACTTGGTGAGCACAATGAGTCCCAGCAGCTCCTTGGTGTGTGTGTGTGTGTGTGTATAGTGTGAGTGTGTGTGTGTGTGTGTAGTGTGTGTGTGTGTGTGTGTGTGTGTGTGTCTCTCTTGGTGAGCACGATGAGTCCCAGCAGCTCCTTGGTGCAGACCTCCATGAAGTGCTCCGGGCCGCTGTCCCGCCTCACGCCGCTCATGAAGCTGAGGACCGTCTCGCTGCGCAGCACCTTGTGGCTCACGTCAGAGCACAGCATGATGCTCGACTCGTACTGCAGGATGGAGGTGGTGAAGCCCG
Organism: Aldrovandia affinis; assembly: GCA_029706075.1. Classification (NCBI taxonomy): domain Eukaryota; kingdom Metazoa; phylum Chordata; class Actinopteri; order Notacanthiformes; family Halosauridae; genus Aldrovandia; species Aldrovandia affinis. The sequence continues at coordinate 4,133,515 of JAINUG010000073.1, read as the reverse complement.
GCCAGATCGTCAGCCTGCAGGGGACAGCGACTCCGTCACACACACTCACACACACTATACACACACTCACACACCATCACACTCACACACACTCACACCGTCGCACACACACACACACACTCACACTATACACACACCGTCACACTCACACACACTATACACACACACTATACACACACCGTCACACTCACACCGTCACACACTATACACACACACACTATACACTACACACACACACACACACACACACTATACACTACACACACACACTCACAAACACACACCACAGGGGCCCAGATTATAGTGTGAGTAGTGTGTGAGTAGAGTGTGAGTAGTGTAACCTGTGCTGGGGGATGTTGAGCGGGTCGTCAGCGCTGTAGTAATGTGTGTGTAGAGTGTGAGTAGAGTGTGAGTAGTGTGTGAGTAGAGTGTGAGTAGAGTGTGAGTAGTGTAACCTGTGCTGGGGGATGTTGAGCGATGTTGGATCTTCAGCGCTGTAGTAATGTGTGTGTAGAGTGTGAGTAGTGTGTGAGTAGTGTAACCTGTGCTGGGGGATGTTGAGCGGATCGTCAGCGCTGTAGTAATGTGTGTGTAGAGTGTGAGTAGTGTGTGAGTAGTGTAACCTGTGTTGGGGGATGTTGAGTGGATCGTCAGCGCTGTAGTAATGTGTGTGTAGAGTGTGAGTAGTGTGTGAGTAGTGTAACCTGTGCTGGGGGATGTTGAGTGGATCTTCAGGGCTGTAGTAATGTGTGTGTAGTGTGTGAGTAGTGTAACCTGTGCTGGGGGATGTTGAGTGGATCTTCAGGGCTGTAGTAATGTGTGAGTAGTGTGTGTGTAGTGTGTGTGAGTAGTGTAACCTGTGCTGGGGGATGTTGAGCGGATCGTCAGCGCTGTAGTAATGTGTGTGTAGAGTGTGAGTAGTGTGTGTGTAGTGTGTGAGTAGTGTAACCTGTGCTGGGGGATGTTGAGTGGATCTTCAGGGCTGTAGTAATGTGTGTGTAGTGTGTGTGTGTAGTGTGTGAGTAGTGTAACCTGTGCTGGGGGATGTTGAGCGGATCGTCAGCGCTGTAGTAATGTGTGTGTAGAGTGTGAGTAGTGTGTGTGTAGTGTGTGAGTAGTGTAACCTGTGCTGGGGGATGTTGAGTGGATCGTCAGGGCTGTAGTAATGGCGGCCGATCTGCTGCATGTTCAGCATCCTCAGAACTCTGGAGAAGAGAAGAGAAGGGTTACTGGGTTAGAGTTGGGGGTCAGGGGTTAGAGTTGGGGGTCAGGGGTTAGAGTTGGGGGTCAGGGGTTAGGGGTCAGGGGGGTCTCTGACCTCCTGAAGATGATGTTGTAGAACTGCAGACAGACGGGGGAGGTGGGGGGGAGCTCATTGGTCAGGGTGACGGTGATCTGAACCTTCTCCCCCTGCCGAGTCTCACTGCACAACACCGTCTCCTGCAGACCAGCCAATCACAGCAGGGCACGTCATTACATTACATCACACACTGTCCAGCCAATCACAGCGGAGCACGGTCATTACATCACCAACCAACCAGCCAACCACAGCGGAGCACGGTCATTACATCACACTGTCCAGCCAACCACAGTAGGGGACGTCATTACATCACACACTGTCCAGCCAATCACAGCGGAGCACGGTCATTACATCACAACCAACCAGCCAATCATCACACTGTCCAGCCAACCACAGTAGGGGACGTCATTACATCACACACCAACCAGCCAATCACAGCGGAGCACGGTCATTACATCTCCCGCCCACATCCTGTCAGCTTGTTCTGTCGCTGCCCATGTTCCGCAAATTAATCCCTCCCACTCCACCACAAACATACTGATTACATTACACAGTAATGTTTAAATTATATATAATGTGTCTGTCTCCACCACAAACACACTGATTATATTGCACAGTAATGTTTAAATTATATATAATGTGTCTTAAATGATTATATTATAATGTTTAAATGATATATTATAATGTCTGTGTCTGTGCTGAGGCTGCCAGCAGAGAGCAGTCTCCCCCTGGTGGTGTGTCCGGGTGCTGCACCGTGTTGTGGAGTCGGCGGGGGAGGAAGAGGACAGCGCCGTCGAAGGTTCGTGCGGTGCCCAGCGTCTCGTCGTGGTGGAACAGCAGCGCGGACCGCAGCCTGCGCGACTCCATGGGCGGGTTAAAATCCACGTGGTACTGGAACAGCACCCACTGCGGCCGGGACAGGATGCGGAAGTAGTTCCCACTCAGCTCGATCGGTGTCCCGGAGGCACCTTCCGAAAGGGTTTTACTCATTTACTTATTTATTTATACAGCGCCTTTCCAGCCATACAGCATGAAGTGCTTCACCAAACAGGGATTACAATAGGACAAACATAGACAGGGCATAAAACAAACAAGAATATACAAATAATAAAAACGAATTAAAACACAAAACAGAGGTTAAAAGGTTGTGAAAGCAAGTGTGTAAAAGTATGTTTTTAAAAGGGTTTTAAAAGAGGACACTGAAACAGCTGTTCTAATATCTACTGGAAGGCTGTTCCAGAGTCGAGGAGCTTTGATAGAGAAAGCTCTCGCTCACCTTTAGTTTTCAGCCTAGACTCCAGAACAGCCTTATCAGATGATCCGAGTGGCCGTCTGCTATGGTAAGGTGACAGTAGCTCAGTGATATATTCTGGAGCCAAACCATGCCTTGCTTTGTAAGTAATGAATTAATAAAAAATAAAAAAGTACAAAGTGGTGCATGTGAGAGTGTGTGTATGTGTGTGTGTGTGGCGTGAGTGTGTGTGTGAGCGTGAGTGTGTGTGTGAGCGTGTGTGAGTGTGTGTGTGTGTGTGTGTGTGTGTGTGTGAGTGTGTGTGAGAGCGTGAGTGTGTGTGTGTGTGTGTGTGTGTGTGTGTGAGTGTGTGTGTGTGTGTGTGTGAGTGACATGAAGAAGTGCTGCTCGATCGTTTAAACTGGGGAGATGGTCGACCAATTCGTAGGAGCTGCCTGCAACTATGTCTATCGCTGTATTACTGCACTGATCTCTTTCACGGACTATGACTGTTCCTACCATGTATTAATACACATCTGGTGCGTCACTCTGGATAAGAGCGTCTGCTAAATGCTTAAAATGTAAAAATGTATAAAAATGATGTAATAGCTCGATGAACTAGGACAGCTCTGCCTCCATTCGCTGGTTGCTGTCGTTCGTGCCTGTAGAGGCCTTTAGCTTCTCCACGCAGAGGAACACACACAAACACTCAAACAGGAACGCACTCTCCACACACACACACTCACACACACTCAAACAGGAACGCACTCTCTCCACACACTCACACACACTCAAACAGGAACGCTCTCCACCACACACACACACACACACACACACAGGACACACACGCACACTCTCTCACACACACACACACACTCAAACAGGAACGCGCTCTCCACACACACACACACACACTCAAACAGCACACTCTCGCACACGCACACACACTCAAACAGGAACACGCTCTCCCACACACACACACACTCAAACAGGAACACACACACACTCAAACAGGAACACGCTCTCCCACACACACACACACACACACACACACACACACACAGGAACGCGCTCTCTCCACGCACCTGACTTGGACTCCTGCACGTGCTCCATGGCTTGCCTGGTGTTGATGCCCACATCGTGGAAGTCCCTCCGGCGCCCGCCTCGCTCCCCGATCTTCACCTGAGCGAATCCAGCGGAGATCTGCAGGACAGCTGGACGGACACAACAGGACAGGGCTCTGAGGCGTGCATGTATTTAAAAATCTGAAACAAAATCCTTTTTTTTAAAGGATAGCTAGTTTCTAACTCTGCTTGGCCCTCTGAATGGAAAATGTACCTACAAAAAACACCCAGATGGAACCGTTGATAAGAACAGTCATATGCATCCTCTGCAAGAAGGAGTAATTGTACCATTGGAGTAATTCAAGCTTGAAGTATCACCTCAATGCAAAGCATGTTTCAGAGTTCAGCAGTCAGCCCAGCCCCAGCTGCTACTACAGACGACGCGCCTGGCCAAACCACACTTACCGAGAGCAGGCATCACAGAATGAGCAAGTGTACCTCGGACAGAGTGACAAACTCGATTGTAAAATGGGTTGCTGTGGACTGCAGGCTAATTGCTATGGTAGAAGACACTTGATAAGCGATCACAGACGGCATCACGCGTGTCAATCAGGCCGTCGTTTTCTTTCTCCCTCTTCCTCTTGCTGAAGGCTTTGCTGAAAGGACACTGCTAACATAGCAAGCATGATCTGCACTGAACCGGAAAGACTTTTCACACGCATTGCACGGTGCTTACGTTGTGTATGACTTACAAAACTAATACACTGAAATAAGGTTTTAGATTGGAGTTTTTATCAAAAAATATTTAACAATATTTAAATTTTTAAAACATTTAATATTGAATATTTTTGTAATCCCTGTCTGGGCCCCCCTGTGGCACGTGCCTAGTTTGCCTGTGCCTAGCTCCGGCCGTGGCGACAGTGGAGGCTTGGCACCCTAAAAAAAGTTTCACCAAAAACGTTTGGTGTGCTTAGCAAATGCAAGAGACCATGCTATTGTCAGCTGAGGTAACGTTAGGCGATACAAAAATAACAAAAAATGTTTTGTCGTTGTAAATTATTTATTTTGTGAAATATTGCTAGATATATTTTATAAAATCAACAAGGTTTTAACTGTTGTTTCAAAGCAATATTATTACACTCACTAGTTTGTGCTGTTGGATAACTCGTTATGATACATAATCGTTAATTTGATATGCTTGATTGATCAAATTCTTAATGGAAATTAATCAATCATCGATTAAGCATTAACATTCCTATTTGTGTTGTACGCATATTGTATGTACACCTGTTTGTTTTTCTGTGTGCAATATTACATATAATAATGAAATAGCAATACAGACCCAGAGATAATCCGTGTTTATTTGAATTAGGGGAAAATAAAGTCAAAATCGACTCCAATATTAAAAATCCAATTTGATCCTCGATATCGAATAAACAAATAATAGATGATTCTGTCCCACCCCTAACAAGGAGTTGTGGAGAAGGGCAGAAGCGAACCTCGATAAGCTGAAATAGTTGTTCGGGTTCACATTTAAACGCGCTGCGCTTCAGAGAACACGTTTAAGATGTGCATCTGGTAATGGGGTGTTCATCGCAAACAGTTCTCAATCCTGAATAAACATATTGAAGGCCTTCATTGTTTTAGGGTTTATAGAACTTAAATCTGTAAATATGGCGTAAAGATCGGCGTGGCCTGTAGGGCTGTAGTTACTGTGTGTGGCCTGTAGGGCTGTAGTTACTGTGTGTGGCCTGTAGGGCTGTAGTTACTGTGTGTGGCCTGTAGGGCTGTAGGCCTGTAGTTACTGTGTGTGGCCTGTAGGGCTGTAGTTACTGCGCGTGGCCTGTAGGGCTGTAGTTACTGCATGTGGCCTGTAGGCCTGTAGTTACTGTGTGTGGCCTGTAGGGCTGTAGGCCTGTAGTTACTGTGTGTGGCCTGTAGGGCTGTAGTTACTGTGTGTGGCCTGTAGGGCTGTAGTTACTGTGTGTGGCCTGTAGGGCTGTAGGCCTGTAGTTACTGTGTGTGGCCTGTAGGGCTGTAGTTACTGTGTGTGGCCTGTAGGGCTGTAGTTACTGCATGTGGCCTGTAGGGCTGTAGTTACTGTGTGTGGCCTGTAGGGCTGTAGTTACTGTGTGTGGCCTGTAGTTACTGTGTGTGGCCTGTAGGCCTGTAGTTACTGTGTGTGGCCTGTAGGGCTGTAGGGCTGTAGTTACTGTGTGTGGCCTGTAGGCCTGTAGTGTAGTTACTGTGTGTGGCCTGTAGGGCTGTAGTTACTGTGTGTGGCCTGTAGGGCTGTAGTTACTGTGTGTGGCCTGTAGGCCTGTAGTTACTGTGTGTGGCCTGTAGGCCTGTAGTTACTGTGTGTGGCCTGTAGGCCTGTAGTTACTGTGTGTGGCCTGTAGGGCTGTAGTTACTGTGTGTGGCCTGTAGGCCTGTAGTTACTGTGTGTGGCCTGTAGGGCTGTAGTTACTGTGTGTGGCCTGTAGGGCTGTAGTTACTGTGTGTGGCCTGTAGGCCTGTAGTTACTGTGTGTGGCCTGTAGTTACTGTGTGTGGCCTGTAGTTACTGTGTGTGGCCTGTAGGGCTGTAGTTACTGTGTGTGGCCTGTAGTTACTGTGTGTGGCCTGTAGGCCTGTAGTTACTGTGTGTGGCCTGTAGGCCTGTAGTTACTGTGTGTGGCCTGTAGGGCTGTAGTTACTGTGTGTGGCCTGTAGGGCTGTAGTTACTGTGTGTGGCCTGTAGGCCTGTAGTTACTGTGCTAGAGCCGTTAAATTAAATTATTCATTATTATATTCTAATTATATTACAGCACCAAGGACGTTATGAGCCACTGAACACTCGGGACACGCAGCGGACACGGAGAGCACACGCAGCGCACACGCAGCGCACACGCACACGCAGAGCACACGCAGCGCACACGCAGCAGACACAAGAGAGCACACGCACACGGAGAGCACACGGAGAGCACACGCAGCGCACACGGACAGCACACGGAGAGCACACGCAGCACACGCACACGGAGAGCACACGGAGAGCGCACGCAGCGCACACGCAGCGCACACGGACAGCACACGGAGAGCACACGCAGCGCACACGCACACGCAGCGCACACGGAGAGCGCACGCAGCGCACACGCAGCGCACACGGACAGCACACGGAGAGCACACGCAGCGCTCACGCACACGCAGCGCACACGGACAGCACACGCAGCGCACACGCAGCGCACGTTCTGTACCTTCCTTCGCCACGGCTCCAGGAGCGGTCCTCTGCCGGCCCCGCCCCAGCAGCTCCCCCGCCTCCGTGATCCCCGCCTCCCCCAGCAGGGGGGGCTGCAAACACACATTACATTAAACACACATTACAATACACACAATATACATTAAACACAATATACATTATACACATTGCACACAATATACACATTACACACAATATACACATTACAATACACACAATATACACATTAAACATTATACACATTCAAATACACACACATACACATAAAATATACACATGTAAAACACACACGTGTAAAATAAACATATCCTACTGTAATAATAAGATATAACACGATACTTTGCCTGGCTTTGACCACACCGCACCTCAATATTCACATCCTATGACGTTTTAGCACAACTGACGCGTATGTGGCTAACTTAACTAGATAACGATTTTTGGCTAGAAAAAACAGATCGCTAAACATGAATATGAGTTAGTTTAGCGGTTTATATATCTGTAAATCTGAATATGAGTTAATGTAGCAGTTTATATCTCTGTAAATCTGAATATGAGTTAATTTATATCTGTAAATCTGAACATGGGTTATATATCTTGTAAATCTGAACATGAGTTAGTTTAGCGGTGTATATCTGTATGAGTTAAATCTGAATAATATGAGTTAGTTTAGCGGTGTATATCTGTGTAAATCTGAATATGAGTTAGTTTAGCGGGTTATATCTGTGTAAATCTGAATATGAGTTAGTTTAGCGGTGTATATCTGTGTAAATCTGAATATGAGTTAGTTTAGCGGGTTATATCTGTGTAAATCTGAATATGAGTTAGTTTAGCGGGTTATATATCTGTGTAAATCTGAATATGAGTTAGTTTAGCGGGTTATATCTGTGTAAATCTGAATATGAGTTAGTTTAGCGGGTTATATATGTGTAAATCTGAATATGAGTTAGTTTAGCGGGTTATATCTGTGTAAATCTGAATATGAGTTAGTTTAGCGGTGTATATCTGTGTAAATCTGAATATGAGTTAGTTTAGCGGGTTATATATCTGTGTAAATCTGAATATGAGTTAGTTTAAATCTGAATATGAGTTAGTTATATCTGTGTAAATCTGAATATGAGTTAGTTTAGCGGGTGTATATCTGTGTAAATCTGAATATGAGTTAGTTTAGCGGGTTATATCTGTGTAAATCTGAATATGAGTTAGTTTAGCGGGTTATATATCTGTAAATCTGAATATGAGTTAGTTTAGCGGGTTATATATGTGTAAATCTGAATATGAGTTAGTTTAGCGGGTTATATATCTGTAAATCTGAATATGAGTTAGTTTAGCGGGTTATATATGTGTAAATCTGAATAGGAGTTAGTTTAGCGGGTTATATCTGTGTAAATCTGAATATTAGTTAGTTTAGCGGGTTATATGTGAGTAAATCTGAATATGAGTTAGTTTAGCGGGTTATATATCTGTGTAAATCTGAATATGAGTTAGTTTAGCGGGTTATATATCTGTAAATCTGAATATGAGTTAGTTTAGCGGGTTATATATGTGTGTAAATCTGAAGGACTTCGTTTGGCGGGTTATATAAATCTGAATAGGAGTTAGTTTAGCGGGTTATATATGTGTAAATCTGAATATGAGTTAGTTTAGCGGGTTATATCTGTGTAAATCTGAATATGAGTTAGTTTAGCGGGTTATATCTGTGTAAATCTGAATATGAGTTAGTTTAGCGGGTTATATCTGTGTAAATCTGAATATGAGTTAGTTTAGCGGGTTATATCTGTGTAAATCTGAATAGGAGTTAGTTTAGCGGGTTATATCTGTGTAAATCTGAATAGGAGTTAGTTTAGCGGGTTATATATGTGTAAATCTGAATAGGAGTTAGTTTAGCGGGTTATATATCTGTGTAAATCTGAATAGGAGTTAGTTTAGCGGGTTATATATCTGTGTAAATCTTAAGGACTTCGTGTAGCGGGTTATATATCTGTGTAAATCTGAACATTAGTTAGTTTAGCGGGTTATATATCTGTGTAAATCTGAATAGGAGTTAATTTATGAGTTAGTTTAGCAGGTGTTATATATATGAGTTAATTTAGCGGGTTATATATCTGTGTAAATCTTAAGGACTTCGTGTAGCGGTGCCTGCTGTCCTCACCACTCCGGGCGGCCCGGTCTCCTGGCCCCGCGCTCGGCCCCTGGATCTCGCCCTAGCTCGTCCGGTCATCGTTTAAACCTGAAATTCAAATCAGTATTATCCCCCTGAAAAGACGTATAAACTCCAGTCATATTAATGCACTGTAACGTTCGCAGTTTCACTCCATAACTGAACCATAAACCTGTCGGCGCAAACCACACGTGGCTAGGCCGCTAGCCGAGGCTAGCGTTAGCGTTACCCATGTGGGCTTCACACGCTGTACCGTAATTAGCATGCTTTCGCTTAGTCTGTTATCATTCCCTACTTACTCACAAATAACAGTATTTTATTTTCGCAGACACACACATTTTTGATATTTTATTTGTCTAGGTCTCTGAACTAGCCAACCCCAAAAGATTGCGCTAGTAAGCGCTAGCAAGCGCGCATGCACGCGTGACACAACCTCGCCAAACTAAGACGAGCTTACTAAAGAGTCTGTACATTTACAAAATTAAGATTGTCTTTAGCATACATAGTTACTGATATAACATATAACAGGTTTGCATATAACCTGCACAATTCTAAAGGAAAATAAGCGATAAAATGCTTACTTTTACTAACGTTAAAGAACAGCGACTTGTGAAATCTTCGACTGTACTCTAATTAACCCACACGTGCCGTTATAAGACGATCCTGGTGCGCTCCTGTTAGTATCCTTCCGCACGTAATTACGCCACGGGCACTGCCCTGTTTGACGGTAAAACTGTAATGTTACATTTTTTTCTATTTAATTTACTTTATAATTACATTATGATTAACATTTAACCAAATCAGTTCAACAAAATGTAAATGTATTAATAACCAAATTGGTTCCAAAAGCAAAGTGGATCTACTTCTCGGAAGGATACATATTAATTGCGGTTTTTGCCGTTTGTAACTTGCTGACTCTGACTGCAATGTGATGACTGTCCACTAGATGGAGCCTTAAGAATGGTCTTCTAAATCCCAATCGCGAATTCGTCTCTTCGTGTAAAATCTATTCGAAAAAAGCCAATATTAAACACATATATTGATCATTTAGAAAAAGCGTGTTATATTCGATCAGCTAATCACATACTTATGCCAATTGTGTAAAGTATTCATGTATTTTTTAGTTTTTGTTGAGTTTGCAGCAAATATTTGTAAATATATTTAGTTAATCATCTTCTCCTCATTAATAGCTGTTCTGTTTTTCTGTGTTACTGTTCGTGGCGATCTCGGTGCCAATACAGTCACATTAATTAAACGAAGAAAAACAAATATAATGAGCACACATCCATGTGTTGGTTGGATCTATAATGTTTTGCGCCTGTGCATTAACTAACTGAATTGGTTCAGCGGGTATATTTGCATCACAGCTTGTTTCTGTGGGTAGGATACATTATTAGGTGTATATCCGCTCGCATCGCCATACAGGAACGAGCGCTTAAAGTGGCCTGCGAGCTTTTAAAAACACACTCGTGTCTCTCCACACCCCGAACCCGCGGCGTGCTTGAGAAAAACTATTAAGCGGGAAGTTGTTTTTTGAGGGAGGTACTGAAGTGTTATTTGATCTTTTGTCAAGAAGATAAGTGTACAAAAGGCACCTGTGTCTATTATTTGAAACTCCCTCTGCCAAAAAGAAAAGAAAAAAATGAAACAAGCTATTTGGTGAAAAGCAGCTGAGCAGGTTAGAACTTGTTAAGAATTTTGATTGTGTTTCGAGAGGAAGAAGGCAGACACGGGTTAAGAAGTTGAAGCCTTTCTGTGTATGTTTCGTTCTGCTGGGCCGAAGCGAGCCGTGATTGGCCAGTGAGAGCTCTCGAGCGGGAACGGGTCGCCGCGGTATTCCTGCGCGCGCTCAGAACCATGCTCGAGCGGCAGCGCAGTTTGCACCGGAGGTTTCACACATGCTACACCAGTGCGTAATAACACATCACACATTCTACACCAGTGCGTTCTCTGTGTGAAACACCCGCCCAGGGAGAGCTGCTTTCTTTCTGTCAATTCAGATAGATATACAGTATATGTATCACACTCACACACACACACGCACACACACACGCACTCACACACACACACACACACACACACGCACGTGTGTGGTTCTGTGTGTCTCAGTAGGTAGAGCGTGGTTCTGTGTGGCTCAGTTGGTAGAGCATGGCGTTGGCAACGCTTAGGTTGTGGGTTCAATTCCCACTGGGGCCACATATACTGAAAATGTATGCATTCACTACTGTAAGTCGCTTTGGATAAAAGCGTCTGCTAAATGGCATATATTCACACACACACTCACACACACTCATCCACGCACACGCACATGCATGCACACAGTGTGTGTGTGTGTGTGTGTGTGTGTGTGGAGCAGGCTCAGCAGTCACCAGGGCTGGGTTCTGCAGATAGAGGTCCCCCGCTGTCCCCCGCTGGGCGCGCTTAATCACCGCGTGCGCTCTGACGGAAACGGCGTCAGTGGGCCGCGGAACGTTCTGAGCGGAGTTCCCTCCTTAAGGGATCTGGGCCTGTCTCCTCTGCTGGGATTTCACACAAACATCGCGAGAGACCAACACGCTCGTGCATCCGTGTGACGTGGTTTTACCTACAGCGACCGCCGTTTAAAAGACCGTTTAAAAGACGTTTAAAAGACGTTTAAATCGCGTGCGTGGATGTGGGAGGCCTGACGTGTGTCTGCACATTAAAACATGGCCGCTGTGTTTCTGCGACGGCTCTGTGTACACACACAGGCGCTTTGCATTTCGTATCCTCCCTATGCCAGGTCTTCTGAGATTCACGTTCTGGGTTCAGTGACGTTTTACATTTTACATTTTACATTTTAGGCATTTAGTAGACGCTCTTATCCAGAGCGACTTACACAGTTTACATTTCTTTACATACAATCCATTTATACAGCTGGATATTTTACTGAAGCAATTCAGGTTAAGTACCTTTAGCTCAAGGGTACAACGGCAGTGCCCCACCTGGGAATCGAACCTGTAGCCTCTGAGTTACAAGCCCAGCTCCCTCACCATTGCACTACACTGTCAGCCCAGCCCAAAACCTGCATTTTAGAGCAGGGGTGGGCAGTTCCGGTCCTGGAGGGCCGGTGTGTGTGCAGGTTTTTGTTTCTACCAATTACCCCTGTGGCTCAATTAGCTAATTAGTTGGATACGCCAATGCTGGTTCACTTGTAGATTAGACCACAGTCACATGTTTCATATGGGAACACAAGAACAGTCTTCAACTGTTATTCATAGGCTTATCAAGAAATGTAGCTAAAATGTCAGATCATGTAAATGATTGGGGCTAATTAAATAATTAAGAGCAGAAGTTGGCATGAAATCCAGAAACGGATCCGTCCCTCCTCGTCCCTCCTGTTGTAGTGTCTGCTCTCTGCTGGTCCTGTGCCCAGCTGTGTCACACCACGATATAAACCTGTAACACGTCTCCGGGCTCTCAGGCCTGCAGGGGACACAGACCGGTCACAGCCCCTAGGACAGCATACAGGTGATCTCACAAAGCACCTGAGCTGGAACATCGCTAATGTCATTTCTCACAGATTGTGTAACTCAGGAATCCGTCGTGTTTCCTAAAGACCCCGGCTTTCCCTTACCTCGATCAGCACCCGCGCTTGCTCTGATGACAGATTCACGATTCAGACGTCGGGGATTCTGCTGCAGAGTCAGAGACTTCCTCTCCCCTCTCTCTCCTCTCCTCTCCCCTCTCTCTCCTCTCCTCTCTCCTCTCTCTCTCTCCTCTCCTCTCCCCTCTCTCTCCTCTCCTCTCCCTCTCTCTCTCCTCCCCTCTCTCCTCTCCTCTCCCTCTCTCCTCTCCTCTCCCCTCTCCCCTCTCCCCTCTCCTCTCTCTCCTCCCCTCTCCTCTCCCCTCCCCCCCCCCCTCTCCTCTCTCCTCTCCCCTCTCCTCTCTCCTCTCCCGGTGCATTACCAGGGCCCAGATCATGAGCCGCCATTTCATTTCTCCTCTCTCCCTCCCCCCCCTTCCCTCACCTTCATCCTTAAAAATAAATCACTTGGCACCTTCGAGGGCATTTTAAGGAAGACGTACGCAAGTCTTTCATGTGTGAGATCTGAGGCTGATTACTCAGTCAGACCTGAGGGCCACGTCTGAGAGGAGCTCACTGTTTACCTGCCCAGGAAGGAGAGCGTCACCAACATTAATTCTGGATTTAAACACAGGGTGATATACATGCCTACATATTCCTCTATGTGTTTCTTTTGTATTTTTCATTCTCTTTAATTTGGATCCAACTTCAACCCCTTTGATTAACTACAAATCCCAGAAACCTTTGTACAGTGCGTTGTATAAATGGAAGACACCAGGAGCAATTTGCTTGAGTGTTTATTACTGGAACCAGCAATCTGGTAAGAACTGTGACCATCAGTGTCTCAGAACCACAGGAAATATTTAATTTTGAATAAGTTTATGTATTTTTCCACATTCTGCACGTTACTAGGAGCGTTATGTGAGCAGGTAACACTTGTGTTGTAGGTGGCTAAATGGCACAGTGACAGACAAACTACAAGCATGAAGGGGAAAGAAAACCAATTACAGGGGCAACACAAAGTTTAAAAGCCTCAATCCTTTCAGTAAGGGAGAGATAGTGAGAGCCCTTTTGGAAGGTGAGCCTGATGGCGTTCCATCCTCCCAAACGCCTCTCTATTAACAGTGCTGACACATTTATGACAGAGCTATAAAATGCAGATGAGAAATAAATACCCTATAGAATGTGCTAATTTAACACCTGCAGTCGTAAACCGGCCCCTCCAGGCAGCGCGATGTTGTAAAACCCTCTCTGTGAACAGACTGATGCTCTCTGATGTCACAGACAGACCCCCGCGTGTCATCCTGACCTGGCCCGGCCCCTTCACGACATCCGATTAGCCTACTGTTGCGTAACCGCGTTCAAACTGCAGCGTCGTCATTCTGTGATTCGTTTACGTTTCTAATCTTGTCGCCGCACAGGTGACCCAAAATCACTGTAAATAGTTCTTCACCTGTTCAGAGAGACTCGTCGTAGTGTCACATGCTGTGTCTGTGCATTGGTACAGGGCTCAAACACTGGACAAAGCTGCTAAATTAAACACTGTTATCCACTTTCAAGGAGGTCAAGAACAAAAAATTGCTGAATCGTTGCTCCGGTCGGTGTCCCTTCAAATTACATCTGTGTCTGAAAATGTGAAATTCTAGTCTTTAAAACGTAATATTAGAAAAGCCCTAACCGGAGATGAAGCGTAAGGTAAGGACAGTGAAGTGAGCCTCCTGGGAAAGAACAGAAGGGTTATGTTTGCTTCTGGTCTTAAGTCTGGGCATCCAACAAAACCTCATTCACCGCCCGAAACCCAGCATGGGACCCAGCGCCACAGGAAGCACCCGGCAATCAAAGGCAGCTCGTTTGGGGCCTGAATGAGAGAGGCCCTCCTGCACACAGTGACTGGGAATGAGTCACACACGTGACTGGGAATGAGTCACACACGTGACTGAGCGACCCACGGACCGTGAGTGTGTGCCGCTCGCTGCTAACACGCTAAGAAAGATTCTCATATTCTCATATTCTCATTCTCATACAGTTAGAGCTGCTCTACACAGCTTCTCCACACCACTCTCAACGCCCCTTCTGAGACAAACTACAACAGCATCGAAGGTCCAGCGATTGTGCAGTCAGTGCGAATGAAGGTGACGTGTGTTTCAGAGGTTGTGAGTGAGGCCAGACACTTTTTATATCACGGAGGGGGTATTATGCTGGTGTTACTTCTCATGGAAGAATGGTGTTGCATCCCTTCAATAGAGTTCCAGACACGTGTAGAATCTGTGCCAAGGTGCATTGAAACTGTTCTGGTGGCTCATGGTGGCCCAACGCCCTATTAAAACACTTTGTGTTGGGCGGCGGATAGCGTAGCGGTCTAACGCGCCGTATCTTGGCTGGTCTGATATGGTGTGCGCTGCCTGTCAGGGACGCGGTTCTAAACCCGTCTCTGCCAGACCGGCCCTGGTCGTCAGCCCCGATTGGGGGCGGCGTTTGGCCGTCTGCCTCAGGGGGAGGGTGAGCCGGCTCGGGTCCGCCGTGAAGCACGTAAGGGAGTCTCCAGAACGTGGGTGGGGGCGAATTCCTTCTCGAAGGAAGCGGAGTTCGCTGCCCTCTGAGAATTAGCTTGCCTCGTGGAGACGAGCGGCGGACTCGTGTGGGGAGGGCAAATCGCAATAATTAGAGGGTGTAATTGGCTACTAAATTGGGAGAGAAAAAGAAACCCTGCGTTGGTTCTGGTGCTGCTGTACTGTATGCCACAGAGCAGGCCTCCAGCCCGCTCCTCCCAGTGAGCGTTCTCTGGGCGTGCTGCAGGCCTCCAGCCCACTCCTCCCAGTGAGCGTTCTCTGGGCGTGTTGACGGGCCTGTGGTGCTCACGGCCACTCTGCCTCGGCGCTCACAGTTAGCGCTTCCGCCTGACTCTGGGCATTCCTCGCTCTCCTGAAGTCGAGCCTCACATCTCCCCGGCAGCAGAAGGCCCCCTCGCTACGCTCACTGCTAATCCATTACCAACATTCATCTCTTAAGATCTTCCTTTGCGCTGTCAGGAGAAAGGGAAACATCACATGTTTTGAAAATCAATCCCATTGTAATTTGCCCAGTTCTCTATCACTCCAAGAGAAGCCACATAAACGACCCCCTCCTTTTTTAATCAATGGTTCATTAAAAGTTAAATGGGATTATTTATTCTCTTCTTTTTCTTCAGAAAGATGCCTATCAGCAGAGTCTGGATCATAATTAAAGTCATTAATACCTTCTCATGTCTGGATGTGGAGCGGTTTCAAAGGGCCCAGAGGAGGAGGGGTTTTCAACTCCATCCACAGTCCCGTTTATCTCCACACAATCATTTTACCACTGCCTTACTGCTCGAGTGGCGTACTCAAACTCCCGGCCAAACGCACACCTCTCTTACATCTGAATACGTAGAGTAGACTCCGGTTTGTTGCCTGAGTGGATACTGCATTAGCTTCATGAACCTTAAGGGTTGTTGTGTTCGACTCTGGTGAATGCTCAATACAAGGAGCAAGGCGTTTTAAAGGAGGCGAGCATGCTGGGTATTAAATCATAAACTCCAAATCTTCTGCATTTCTTTTCTTTCAGTAGCAGAAGGGTGGGGGGTTGGGGGGGGTTTAGAGCCTAGAAATAAGCCATGATTAATAAGGAGCTGATATTTTCCCATTTGCATTAGAGAAAGAAAAGTCAGTCAAAAGGAATATTAAATAAGCGTGGCTTTTTAAAAAATAGTTTTCTTGCTCATCATCACACCTTGTTCTGGAGCAAGACGAGACACTGGACACACGAGAATCTTTTGAAAAAGTTTCTTTTCAAACGTCACCCCCCCCCCTCTTCCACCCCTCCTCCTCCCCTCCTCCTCCCCTCCCTTCCTTTCCCTAAAAAAAAGAGAGAGAAAAAACAACAAAGACAAAGAGGGAAAAGAGAGAGTGAGAATGAAAGAGAGGGAGGGGGTGCAGAAGAAAAGAGGAGGCAGGGAGAGAGCAGCAGGCAGTGGGATCGCGGCCTCAGAACGGTGCCCCCCGCCAGGCTGGCTGCTGAATGTGTCTCAGGCCCCAAGCTGAGCCTGTAGCTCGCAGCAGCTTGGATCCCACACTTACACTAATCAACCACTGCGACACAGCCAATCCGCACACAAACGAGAGAGGCCAGGAAACAGGGCCTCGCAACAAAGACCAAACAGCTTGTGCCCTTATATTACCATCATCATAATATTACTATTCATCATAGCAATAATAATAACAACAATAATATCTAATCAAATCAAATGTATTTGTATAGCGCTTTTCACAATTGAATTGTCACAAAACGCTTAACAGAGGGGGAGCCCCAGGCCTAGACCCCCCCAAAAGCAAGCCTAAAGGCAACAGTGGCAAGGAAAAACTGCCTTGGTAGGGAGAAACCTTGGGAGGAACCAGACTAAAAGGGGGGGAGCCCATCCTCTAATATGAATAATAACATCAACAATGATGATGAATACAGGCCATTTCAGCCCATCTAGGCTCATCATTCAGCACTGCAGTAGTTTTAGTAACAGTTGAAGTAATATTAGTAGTAATGGGAGTAGTAGCAGTAGCCGCCATCATAGGGTTGGTGGCTATTGCTATAGTGTTAGTTGTAACAATCAGTCCTAATAGTGTTAGTAGTTGTAGTAAATCAGGTATTTACATGGTCTCCTTGTTACCTGCCCACTGTTCCTGAAATAATCTGTTTACAACTGTTTAACACGGATGTACCAATGTCAGATGCTTATCTGATTGGATGACAGACTACATTGTTTTATTGTTGGTGTGCGTGTGTGAATCAGTTCTGGATTTAAAGGAAATCTATCTGTCCGCTGTATCAGTTTATGCAATGAGGCGTTGGGGCCCACAGGGGAAAGATTAAAAATAATCTACAGAATATCTTTTCCTGTCACTTTCGGTTGCGATCAATATCCCTGTGGTACTATTACTGGAGAAGAGGTCACTGGATTTCAGCACAGCACTGCTGGACATCTGTTTGCTGAGAAGAGAAATATGTTGTTATAGATGTATTAAAAGTGCCGTTCTCTGTCAGACGTGATATGTTAGGGTAAAAGATCTGTGTGGTTGTGTGGTTGCTGTTGTTGTTTTGTGGTTATAACCCAATTGGCCACAATAGACGTGCAAACCAGAATGAAATCAGCCACCCTGACAGCACTGGGAGTCGCGAAGCTGCTATATTTGATTACAGAACAAGAAGGAGTTGAGGATAATAAGGGCACTGTGGCGTGGTGTCAGTAAGCGGGTTATGGGAATGAGACAACTCTGTTGCCTGCTGTGGAACTTAATCTCTCCAGTATCAGGAGATCCGTCTGTGAAAGGGAGCGAGCCCTCCCCTCCCGACACAATCACGCCGCTGTCTCTGGCACCTCCTGGAAGAGCGTCTTCACGGCCCCGACAGAACCAACAAGAACTCACGAAAACGCACGCATGTCTTTGAAATCCGACCGGACCGTATCACCGCACATCACAACGATAGCAGCACGATCACGACCTGTGTGTGTTTATGTTAACTCTGTAACGGCCTGCTTCTCCTGCTGCTCCTCTCAAAGTGTGAACGTGAGATGTGAACGCAAACACAAGCAACCGAGCCAAGTGCCTTTTAACCCCTTAAAAGATGAAGGCTGACAACGGAATTAGCCGATATCAGCCAGCATGGAAACAAGGTGTTGAAACTGCTGTTCGAGTGGGGCTGTTACATTGCTGCCTCCTGGCCTGTGACGGTAGGCGTCACCAAGAGTCTGCTCAGTCTGTGTGGAAACTTAACAACTGGCAGCGGGCAAATGGAGGCCGTCGTTGCCTGCCTGACTTCAGCTGACAGGAAACACATGTCACCCGTCGTCACGCTCTAGATCTCAATCTCGCGTTTCTCGAGAAACGACCGCAGTGGGATCGTTTTGCCATAATTAGCGCGCTGACAATGCGTCTTAACCTGCACGCTGCTGTGGTGCATCTCTTTGGCACATTTGCCAAAAATGTTGACATGTACAGCGATCTCTGCTAGATGGGAATGTGACCGAACGGCATCTGCACACGATCCACACAGAGTACGCAGCGTAAGACAATCTCACGCTCGCAAACACCATGTCCCCTATCTTGTTGTCAAGATAAATGCCTATAGCTGTATGAATGCTTTGTTTGTTTAGCTATGTTATGTTAATTGGGAAGGCTTCGAAAAATAAATCCAGATCTTTGGGTATCGGTTTACAAAGCCTTACCCCCCCGCGCTCCCCACCCCCCACACTTCAAGCTTCAAGCAGAGCGTAATCAAAATGTGAATGATTTAAATGCTCCAGCCTCCCCCAGCAGAGACAGACTTGCGGAAACGGCTCCTTCCAGTCCTGATAGACTGAAGGGCTCTGCCTTTCATCTTTAAAAAGCCCCAAATAGCGCCATTATCTGCATTTACTGAGGCCCTGACCAAAATTAAGGATCGTCTTTGAACTAATAAGTGGAAACAAATGGGTGCAAAGATAAAGATCCTTCAAGAGGCCGACGACGTCTTAAAAGGTTGTCGTCAAACACCCCCCTCCCCTCCCCTCGGTGTGGGCATTGCGTGCGTGGAGACGGCGTTGGTCACGGGCTAAATGCACACGGCCCATCTGAGATGGGCAGGACTCAGACCCGTGCAGTGATTCACTGTGACTCCTGTACACAAGCGAGACGGAACAGGGAGGTTTATGGGCAGGTTTCATAAGCGGACTAAACCTGGGAATTATTGGTACTTTCCGAAAATTCATTCAACTTTGTTTTTGTTTAGGCGGCAGTGTGGTATAATGGTTAGGGAACTGGGCTTGTAACGTTAAGGTTGCAGGTTCAATCCCCAGGTGGGACACTGCCGTTGTACCCTTGAGCTAAAGGTACTTAACCTGAATTGCTTCAGTTAATATCCAGCTGTATAAATGGATTGTAAAGAAATGTCAATTGTAAGTCGCTCTGGATAAGAACGTCTGCTAAATGCCTAAAATGTAATGTTTACAGTAGATGAATGAAAGCTCTTTAACATTGAGCGGACATTTATGGACCAAATGATTTTGTTCATTCATTTTATTTGATAAATAAATATTTTCTTGTAATTTTGAACTGGCTCAGTCATTATGGCCAAAGGCCGAGGCAATTTAGTCATAGATTTGAGTAATCTTTGAAGCAGAGATTATTACGGTCTTTCTTGCATTCGATGCACTTCCTGAGAGTCCAATTCAATTAACTTTCACAGACGCAGGGGAGCTTTGAAATTGAGGCAAAGAGCCGCGGAAATGGGGGCGAAGACCTTTCTTTTGGCGAAGTGCTTCTAAATACCTTACACACACGGGCACAATCTGGACACGGTTTTAACGGCAACAAACCGGTGACAAACCTCCTGTTTCATTCGCTCCAGTGTGGGATCACTTTGCACCAGGCAGCAAAAGCCCAATTTATGTCAAGTATCTTAGTCTTAGCTGACAAGCATGAACCCGCAGTCAGCGGAGGGGGCGGGGAGTGATCGTGACAGAATGCCGCTATCGGTGAGGAGGCAGGGTGTTGGGCAGATTAGCCACACACTGGGGGACGACGGGGGCTCGCCACCCGCCTGCTTATCGCCTACTGTACGCTTTTATGGAGATTTCGGTGCGGGGAAAACCAAGACGCTGCAGCTGAAAAGGTGTTTGTGCCGAAGCTGTTTCCCCCTTTGTGCGTTCGCCCTGGGCTTTGTTCCGTGTGGAATGACGTCGTTTCTCTCTCCTGGAGAACTGGGAACACAATGCTGTCTCACTGCGGTGTGTGTGAAGCGGCTGGTTCCGCCGGCTGTACTGGGTTTAGAGCGCTGGGAGCGCTGGGTGCGATGCGGCTGTAGTGGGTTTATAGCGCTGGGAGCGCTGGGTGCGCTGGGGCTGTAGTGGGTTTAGAGCGCTGGGAGCGCTGGGTGCGCTGCGACTGTAGTGGGTTTAGAGCGCTGGGAGCGCTGGGAGCGCTGGGTGCGCTGCGGCTGTAGTGGGTTTAGAGCGCTGGGAGCGCTGGGTGCGCAGCTGCTGTAGTGGGTTTATAGCGCTGGGAGCGCTGGGTGCGCTGGGTGCGCTGCGGCTGTAGTGGGTTTAGAGCGCTGGGAGCGCTGGGTGAGGTGCGGCTGTAGTGGGTTTATAGCGCTGGGAGCGCTGTGGCTGTAGTGGGTTTATAGCGCTGGGAGCGCTGCGGCTGTAGTGGGTTTAGAGCACTGGGTGCGCTGGGTGAGGTGCGGCTGTAGTGGGTTTATAGCGCTGGGTGCGCTGCGGCTGTAGTGGGTTTAGAGTGCTGGGAGCGCTGGGGCTGTAGTGGGTTTAGAGCGCTGGGTGCGCTGTGGCTGTAGTGGGTTTATAGCGCTGGGAGCGCTGCGGCTGGGCCGGCTCGTGTTCGCCTCAGTCTGACGCGCCTCTGAGCTCCGCCCGGCAGTCCCGCGGTAACGGGGAGCAGAGCAGGGCTCCGTGAGTATTAGAGACGGGCTCTTTATCCCGTTAGCCCTGACTCAGAGTGAGGACCCTACACCAGGGCCGTCTCCCAGTACAGACACATTAAGATAGATAGATAGATTATACTTTACTAATCCCGGCAGGGAAATTGGTTTGTCTACAGCAGCATACAGACACTACAAACACTTTAAAAACACAGACTTACACAAACATATAAAATAAATAAAAACTAAAAGTCCAGTCAATTAAAAAGTGCAGTGCTTATAGTTAAGTCTTATAGTATTGTATAAAACTGCTAAAATCACAGGACTATTCTCTCCACATCCCCACATCTAGTCTGATTAAACCAGCGTATGGCCGAAGGTACACTATTTCTTAACATTTTAGGCATTTAGCGGACGCTCTTATCCAGAGCGATTTACACAGTTTACATTTCTTTACATACAATCCATTTATACAGCTGGATATTTTACTGAAGCAATTCAGGTTAAGTACCTTTAGCTCAAGGGTACAACAGCAGTGCCCCACCTGGGGATTGAACCTGCATCCTCTGAGTTACAAGCCCAGCTCCCTAACCATTACACTACACTGCCAGCCCTTTCAGTACGCTAAACCAGTCTCCCAGTACAGAGTAGCCTCCCCCAGGTCAGTGTCCCAGTACAGACTCTGCAGAAGATGTTTTCTCTGAAATCACAGACGTTTAGAAGGCTGTGTTGTCACAGCCCTGCAGAGACAATGGCAGGAAAGCCCCACATTCATAATGTTCTCATGTCTGAGACTTAAAAACAACCCAGCTCACGCTTTCTCTTCATGTGATGAGAGCCCTGTGGCCTTTTTTAAATGGACATGACATAAGAGTCATGTATGTGCACAGCTACCGTGTGGCTCAGTCGGGAAAGGAGCTCCCCATGAGAGCAGGCTGGGCCTTAAAGGGGGAGGTCCCGGCCCTGACCTTCAGCTGACGAAGAGCAGGAGTATGCAGCCATATGATACTGCCGGCCTTGTCCCACCAGCGATAGACTGGGTTTATGTTTATGTTTATGTAGGGATAGCATGGTTCTGTGTGTCTCAGTAGGGATAGCAGTTCTGTGTGTCTCAGGTAGAGGTTCTGTGTGGGTCATGGTTCTGTGTGTCTCAGTAGGTAGAGCATGGTTCTGTGTGGGGTTCAGTAGGTAGAGCGTGGTTCTGTGTGGCTCAGTAGGTAGAGCGTGGTTCTGTGTCTCAGGCTCAGTAGGTAGAGCGTGGTTCTGTGTGGCTCAGTAGGTGGTTCTGTGTGTCTCAGTAGGTAGAGTGTGGTTCTGTGGTTCTGTGTGTCTCAGTATGTGGTTCTGAGCGTGGTTCTGTGTGGCTCAGTTGGTGGTTCTGTGTGGCTCAGTAGGTATGACTGTTGGTTCAGTCGGTAGAGCATGCGTTGGCAGGGTTGTGGGTTCAATTCCCACTGGGACCAGATATATTGAAAAATGTATGCATTCAGTACTGTAAGTCGCTTTGGATAAAAGCGTCTGCTAAATGGCACAGATATTATCTCAGGCAGGGCTCCCCACAGTCCAGCCGACCCAAGGGCTATCAGCTGTCTCCAAACTGAGATAATGCTCTCCTGTAGCACTGTGTGGACTACAGGATATACAATGTGAACATGGGCATGTGCATTGGAGCCACGCATTTCCGCTGGCCTATGGGTGTGGGTGGGAACGTGATAACTCAAGTTTGATATGAGTCATTCCAACATGTTCCGATGCAGCACACCTCAGATCGCCTCAGGGCTGTGTGATTCCTCCTACCAATGTTTGGCCTCCATTTCGTGCTTGTGTTCAGAGCCAGCTGCCCCCAGGGCTGAAACTCATCACTATAGACCGTTATTAGGGTACACTCTGTGGGGAAAGGTGGTGTTCTCTCCCACAGGTAGACTACACACCTTCCAGTGCGGTGCTATAATGTTTGTCTGGTCCAAAGTACCAGTTCCTCTTTTTTCCAGAGATGTGTTTGTTAACATTTCCGAAAGGCTGATCCCTGTCAGTAAATACATTTAAAAAAAGCAGTTGTGTCTGTGTCCTCAGCTCAGTTGAAGGAAAACTCTTATTTGGGTGTTGTGCTTTGAAAGGCAGTGTTATTGTTTGTGGGCAGCAGTGTTAGGAACTGGGCTTGTAATGCAAAGGTTGCAGGTTCCAAACCCAGGTGGGGCACTGCCATTGTACCTTTGAGTAAGCTACTTAACCTGAATTGCTTCAGTAAATATCCAGCTGTATAAATGGATTGTATGTAAAGAAATGTGAAACCGTAAGTCGCTCTGGATAAGAGCGTCTGCTAAATGCCTGTAATGTAATGTAATGTAATGTAATGTAGTGGAAGAAGACACCCGATAGCTCTCTCAAGGTTACAGAGAGTGAAACTACCTCCTCTTTTTCAGCCAAGATATCAGCAGCATTGGACAGTAGCCCTGCACCACTGAACGGTAGTTTGTTTGGGTTTATTCCTTGTATCAGAAGACTAACTGCTAGCTTTGTTAATGAACTTATCTTTAATGTTTAATTTATCTCTGCAAAGTGCAAAGTGTCTCACACGTGATGGGGGACAGATATCTTCCACTTCTCCCTCTCTCCCCCAAGCATTTGTCAGCCATTGCTGGAAGGAGAAGGACACTTAACCTGCCAAAACAGGAGAGAACATGATTTGTCTGTCCAATATGTTTCTGAGGGAGAGCCGTCGCCACAGTGGAAGCGCTGGCTTGGGTCAGACGGGTGAACTGAGAGGCCACATTCAGAGGAGAGGGAGCAACGCATCGCAAACCTCTCTGTGAGGGAGAGGGAGAGGGAGAGGGAGAGGAGGAGCAGAGCATGGGAGAGGGAGAGAGGAGAGGAGAGGGGGAGAGGGGGAATGGAGGAGAGGGAGAGGGAGGGAGAGGGAGAGGAGGGAGGAACAGAGCGTGGGAGAGGGAGAGAGGAGAGGGAGAGGAGAGGAGAGAGGAGAGGAGAGGGGAGAGGAGTTCATGTTGACCAGAGCAGTTCCCCGTGGCGGGGGCATGTGATCTTTCAAAAGTCAACAGAGAGCCGGAGCCCAGCTGGGCAGCGGGGGCCACAGAGCGGAGCGCAGAAACACCCCCGGGCTGGGCAGAGCGCCATTCAGCCCCCACACCGCTCACACGGAGGAGAGGGGGCTTCTTCAGGTCAGCCTTTCAGAACCGCAGGGCCAAGCCCCTAAAGTCCAGCCCAGATCTAACCCCTAAAGCCCAGCCCAGATCTACCCCCTAAAGCCCAGATCTAACCCCTAAAGCCCAGCCCAGATCTAACCCCTAAAGCCCAGCCCAGATCTAACCCCTAAAGCCCAGCCCAGATCTAACCCCTAAAGCCCAGCCCAGATCTAACCCCTAAAGCCCAGCCCAGATCTAACCCCTAAAGCCCAGCCCAGATCTAACCCCTAAAGCCCAGCCCAGATCTAACCCCTAAAGCCCAGCCCAGATCTAACCCCTAAAGCCCAGCCCAGATCTAACCCCTAAAGCCCAGCTCAGATCTAACCCCCCTAAAGCCCAGCTCAGATCTAACCCCTAAAGCCCAGCCCAGATCTAACCCCTAAAGCCCAGCCCAGATCTAACCCCCCCTAAAGCCCAGCCCAGATCTAACCCCTAACCCCTAAAGCCCAGCCCAGATCTAACCCCTAAAGCCCAGCCCAGATCTAACCCCTAACCCCTAAAGCCCAGCCCAGATCTAACCCCTAAAGCCCAGCTCAGATCTAACCCCTAAAGCCCAGCCCAGATCTAACCCCTAAAGCCCAGCCCAGATCTAACCCCTAAAGCCCAGCTCAGATCTAACCCCCCACAGCCGGCCCAGTCACAGGAAACCTGACACTCTGAGACTTCGTCTCGCTCTGCGTTTGGGTCGGCGTGCGTGCGTTTGACACAGTGGACACAGTGGCCCCCACATGCACAGCCCCCAGACTCATGACGCCCCCCCAGACTCATGCACCTGCCCCCAGACTCATGCCCCCCCCCCCAGACTGCCCCCCCCCCTCACAAACATTCGACACAAAGGACATGTTTATATTACAATAGAGGATAATAAAGGACATGCCAGTGATTCCGTTTCCACAAAAGATAAAGTTGCTCTCGGCGACGCTGAAAACTGTGTCAGGTTTTTAGTCTGAGGTTCTGGCCTCCACGCCTCCCCTCGTCCTGAGCGTGGGTCTGAACAAAGGGGCACTGAAGCATTTTCTTGCGGCGAGAATCTAATAAGGAGGGGGAGGTGGGGCATAAGGGGGAGGTGGGGGCAGGGGAGGGGGGGGGTTTGAAGCAAAACCAAAGTGAGCATCAAAGAGCTGCAGGCACAGCAGGACTGGCATGGGCCTGAACTCCCAACCCAAGACACACAGCGTGATGGTGAGCGCTCCCTCTGTGGAGCAGTCATTAAGCCCCGCATTCCCACCGCGTCAGCATCTCATTAGCCACAGGAGCCTCGCCTCTCATGCCCTGTTTGTCCCCCAAAACATCACAACTGCACGTTAACAAAGGAGACCCGCACCCAAAACACACTTTTGTAACATCTCCGGGCCAATTAAAATACTCAGCGTTTAGCCAGGGCGTACACAGCCTGTTCCCTACGCTCTCGCCTTCAAGAAATAAAAATATAATAAAATAAAAGACCCTTGCGGTCAGATATTCTGTGATTCCCCCGTAAATCTGGCCTTTCTTTGCCCCCGAACCACCGTTCTGACATCTTATATCTTGAAAGCCGGAATAATAATATCTCCATCTTTTCAAGTTCTGAGTGTTCCAGTTTCAGTGGATGGTGTGGTGTTAGTTTTGATGAGAAAAACAAAATGAAAAGAGTAAAAGCAATTCTCTCTGTACTCGGTGGAGCCCTCAAAGAGACCCGTCGCTTTTAATTCAAAGTGTTCCCAAAACTTCACAGGCCTCACTTTTAAATGACATTTAACCAGCCCACTGCGACCAGCATCTTTAAAAGCCAGTCGATGACTTCACCGCGGAAGTCTTCTGAGACCCATTCAGTGCACGTACAGGTAACTGCCACAATAAAGGAAACACGTGAGTAAATGAGGGATATAAAGTTCATTGAAAGCAGGTGCTTCCACACAGGTGTGGTTCCTGAGTAAATAAATCAGTTAACATCCCATCATGCTCAGGGTCATGTATGAAAACTCTGGACAGGCCTCGTTGCCCATTATTTTGGCTACCATGGCTACCAATACCATTTGGCATACCAGCTGCAAATACATGAACCATCACAAATGTTTCGGAATCAAAATCTAAATGATTGCAAGACTATTCCAAGTTGTACATATCCGGAACAAACGTAAATACAACCCAAAACAAACAGCTGAAGCTTGTGGATTTAGTTTCTGGAGGCTGGTTTGAATAGACCAGCCTGAATAGTGTAGCTGTGGTCAGATTGAGTGCTTTGGCTGCAAATAAGAAGAAAATCATCTGGCCACATTTAATCCTGTGAGAAGCATGACTAAGTGTGAAATACGTAGGGTCTGGTGAGTATATACAGGACCCAAACGCTCCGCTACGCTGCCCTGTACGAATATGAACCTGAACTACGATGTCACATCCCCCATGGGTGCAGCGGGTATCATGTGCGCCTCACAGAAGGAGCTTTTGGTTGTTATTTTCCTGTGAATAAATCAGTTACACTATGATTGAGCCGCGTGAGGAACCCAAACTCAAACGTTAATCTCACTGCATGTTATTAGCCTACTTGACACCCCTGCCAAGGCATTCTACCGCCTTCAAACAGCATCCAGAAAGAGAGAGAGAAGGAATAGAGAAGTTATAGGGTGCCACTGATGGGAGACGACTGCAATCACTTTATCAGGCTGGTCAGGGTCGACACGAATAACTACGAAATGAAGGCTGTGGGGAGCGTACGATTGGAACACTGTTGAAATAAATTAACATGCATTTGTCAGCATCCAGACAATGTTTTGTCATCTATCACTTTAAATTCTTATTCGTTTTTTGTTTTGTTTTTGTGTTTTCGTGTCATCCTGTTATCCGACAGCTCACAGATGAGGGGTGGCAGTGATGGCGCTCTGTCACTTCACATTGCCGGTCTGAATACATTTGTGCCATCGCCGATCAGCGGAAACAGAAACGCTCCACTTCTCAACCCCTGGACGGGGGGTGACAATTCTGCCACTGCACACCCGCCAACTTCACAGTGACTGCTCAGAAAAATATTGATTCTGATACAGCGTATCATTATTGCCATAATGCCATATTACAGTTTTTCTCGTTTGCTAAGACACATTTCTCGAAAGCAGCTCTCCTTTTCTCTAAACTGTGAACACAAAACCCAATTTTCAAGCTACATTCACAAAACCTCAGACTCTTCTTGCAAAACCAAACTTTCACCTCAAAACAGTTTAATCTGTGCTCAAAACTGAACTCTCACCTCAAAACAGTTCAATCTGTGCTCAAAACTGAACTATGTTGTCAAATCGTGTCCCGAGTCAATCAAAATTAAAAACACTACTGAGCAGTCACTAAACACTACATAGAAAAATAGAAAACACAATGCTCAGGACATGAAGCTGTAGAAATAAATGTTTATTGTTCACTGTAGGCTAAATGCATGTTGCAAAACAAAAAACCTGTGCATTAGCACTTGTACATAGTAAAAAAATTTTAAAAAGTACAATAAACAGAAATCTTGTGCATTTACACGTAGCACTTGTACAGTACAAAAACAAACAGAAATCTTGTGCATTTAGCACTTTTATACAGTAAGCCTACATAAAAATAAAGTACAAAAATATACAAATGAGAAGTGCATTACTCAGCCACAGCATCATTTCTCCGTACTGGGTCAGGCCACAGGACTTCATCCACATCACAGGCCACATTTTGTCTGGCCAGGCAACAGGGGAAAAAAACCCTGGCATGCCGTATCCAGGCTTGGCATGCCTCCACACCTATGTCACCACAGGCTAGTTCCATGGCTTGCAGGAGATTTACCCTGGTGTAAGGTTGGCGTTCATATACCTTCCACCGCCATGAGGAGAAGAATTCTTCAATGGGGTTCAGGAAAGGGGAGTACGGTGGAAGGCAAAGATTGATGAAACCTTGGTTCATATTGAACCACTCTCTAACCTGGAGGGCTCTGTGAAAACTCACATTGTCCCAAACAACAACATAGATGGGATGCTCATCCTGCTGCCCTAACAGAGCATCTCGCATGTGATTGAGGAAAATGAGGAGCTGGTGAGTGTTGTAGGGCCCCAGGTTGGCATGATGGTGGACAACCCCATGATTGCTGATGGCAGCACACAATGTGACATTGCCACCACGCTGCCCAGGGACACCAACAATGGCCCATTGGCCAATCACGCTACGGCCTCTCCTTCTCCTTTTGGTGAGATTAAACCCAGCTTCATCCATGTAGATGTATTCATGGGGTCTTTCCATTGCATCCAGTTGAAAAACTCTCTGTAGAAATAGATATAGTTTTGTAAGTGATACAGAAAAAGTGATTTAGGCCACTACAGTAAATCACTACTTACAGTAATCAACATTGAATGTGTCTGGA
>JAINUG010000073.1:4085000-4100000 GCA_029706075.1 Aldrovandia affinis | reverse complement strand
CTCACACACACACACACACACTCTCACACACACACACACACTCTCACACTCACACACACTCACACACACACACACACACACACACACACACACACACACACACACACACTCACACACACACACACTCTCACACACACACACTCTCAGAGTAAACACACACACACACTCTCTCACACCCCAGGGCTGGGAATGTGATGGCCTCGGGCTGTGTGTGTGTGTGTGGATGTTGTCCTGGAATCAGACACTCTGAGGTTCAGACAGTGTGAGTTCAAAGTTCTTTATTCATGCATACATCGAGAATAAAATTCAGTAAAACCTTGTCCATTGTTCAGATGGGACGGTAAAAACAGAGGTCCTGATTCTCTGTGGTCATAAAAGATCCCATTTTAGAATGAGAGAGTGAGAGAGAGAAGAGAAAGAGAGTGGATATATACAAGAAAGGTGCTTTGTTGACATTTTAGAAAGTTTATCTTTCCCTTTCAGACTGTGACCATGTGACTTGTACTTTCCCATGAGCCTACCATCTTATTATCTACTTTTGTTTTGTGCGAGATGTTTTGCAGCTGTTGGAACCGAAGGAAACTGGTCTAACTACGTGGGAGTGCAGACAGCTGAACCCCTGCCCAGAAGAGTTACTGTCATTATCAGTGGAAACATATTTCCTCTGAACATCCTCTGCTCATTTCCAGAGAGCGGTTCATTTCCACGACCGTTCATGGTGCAATGACCTGGGTCGCAAAACACCTCTTCGTTGATGTACAGACCAGATGATTCTTCAGACACTGGCAACCTGACAAAAAGGTAAAGGCCCTTTTACATCCCTATCACAGTGTCGGTTGATATTTGCTGGTTATATTTCTGTACAGAAACGTAAGACATTGACGCCATTTTGTTTTTGTTAAAGAGAAGGATGTCAAACGACGGCGTAACAATCTCGGCCACAACTTTAGAAACAGAAGAAGAGCCAGAAAACAATAGACCATACCCTGATTGATTTTGCGCAATTTTATATGACTGTGTTATTTTGTTTTTTCATTCTTTTCATTGTCTTTTTGTGTTGTAAGAATGCCAAACCCTGATACAGAAAGTGTGGTTGCACCCACAGAATTAGAAGAAACCAGAGATAGTAGACCGATTCATGGGTGGTGTTAAATAGTTTTGTCTGTTATTGTTACTATTTGTTTAATGTTTTGGGCAATTTGTCATAAGACACAACATTGTTAAATGTGGTACCATTGTCTGTCATATAGTGCTGGTTTGGAAGATATCACAAGATATCGTAGGAGCTGGTTGAGCCGCATGTCATAGATTTATAATAGAAAAACAAACTCCTACCACTTTATCTGTGTACTCTGTGTCTAGAAGACAGTCAGATTAAACAAAAAATAGGCTGATTTTAGAAGGAAGAATTCGGACTCTCATAATAACATAATCCTAAGAACATAAATAATTAGACATGGGAGGTGGACCCTCCACACCGGTCCCCATGAAGGGCACACCTGCATCGTTTATGTATACGCATTATTCACGAGAAACATGCTCATTTTTGAAAAAGTGGAATCGGTACACACGGGATAGCGGTAGCGCAAGGTTCCCCAAAGTTGGATCATTTAACAGGGATGTCATCACTAATTTACGTCGTGTGTTAGAAGATAAAAAGAAACCATCTGCTAAACAAATGTTAATGTTCCTTAAATGGGACGCAGAGTCCAGTAAGCGACAGCAGGAATCACAGAGAGGAAGTTGCGCAAAAAGCCGAGATAAATTAGAAAAAGAAATTGCAGATATGAGAAAAGAGAACGCTGAAAAGTTTGCCAAATTAGAAAGAGATCAAAGGGAACGAAGCAGAGGATCTGGCCCCATTGGTCTGCCTCCGTATGTTCATATATATCCTAATTTAAAGGAAATATGTGATAACTTCAGCTCGAGTTCAGACGTTGTGCATGATAGTGGCAGAGGCCAAGATCCCGGAGTTCGGTTAGGGCCAAAACCAGATCCGCCCCCAAGAGCAAGGTCGTCTAAACACACAGTTGAAAGTAAACCTCCAGTGCGGACGCAGTCAGAAAAGAGAGAAGAGAAATCAAACAAGAGCTCAAAGGGTCCTTTGGTCACTAAGACTAAGAGAGAGGAAAGAGAATCAGAGCCGCAGGTCATAGCCCGACAAATGATCGTTTTGCAAGGGGATCAGAAAGGTTTGTTACACACGCCCTGGACGATAGGAGCTTTGCATAACATGGCTAAAACATTCCCTGACCCTAGAGAAAACTGCGAGGAGGCGTGCGCTGAACTAACGACAATTTACGCTTCCTACAATCCCAACACGAATGATTTGCTACAACTTCTGCATGCATGCTTACCCGGAGAGCTGAGAACTAGTGTAGTACGTGACTCAGAATTCCCAGATCCTAACGATGAGGCCCCGGACACAGAGGCCGTAAGAGAGCGCGTTATTAAGGCTGTTAGAGCCAACTGCCAGACAGAAGTTAACTGGGATAAAATATATGCGTGTAGACAAGAGACAGAGGAGTCACCAGCAGATTACATGGAGAGGTTACTGAAAGCGTTCGCAGCACACCGCAAAAACCCTTCTGGAACTGAAATAGCAAATGCCTTTGTCACAGGTTTATTACCAAAAATAAGTCAGCAAATCAGGGCTGAGTATATGGCATGGATATGTATGGATCCCAGAGGACTTGTTGAGGCTGCAGAACGCTGTAGTGATTGTCAAGAGCAGGAGAAAGAGCATAAAACTGAGGCACTGCTGAGTTTACAAACGGTTCAGTCGACTGTGCAGAGAGGGAGAGGAGGGTGTCGCGGTGCGCGTGGGGGATTCAGAGGAAGGGGGAGAGGCTTTGTCCCTCCCGCAGAACCACAACAGCGGTTACCGTACGCCTGTTACAGCTGTGGGCAGATAGGACCGCTGACCAGCGACCACGCCTGCCTCTTAAGCCCCGCTTCACCCGTAGATTTGGGTGGAAAAGGTTTATTGTGTAAATTGGGCTGTACTGCGTTTGTAGATGCACCAGGGCAGTATCAAACAGCTGGGCAGTATCCTGCCTTAGCGGGCCTCTCCGCAGAACAGAACAAGCTGTTGTCAACAGTGCCGGACAGTCTGTGGGCGAAGGACGAATATGAAGTGGGACTCCTGCAGACGACATCGCCTGTAGTGGTAAGGATTGATCGCACAAAGCCCTTACCCCAAATACCAAAATATCTACTGAGTCCTGAGGATGAGGAAGGTATCGCCACCTTCATCACCGCCTTATTACAGCAAGGTGTCATCGTACAAACCACTAGCATATGCAACAGCCCGATATTACTAGTGAAGGTACCAGGGAAATCCACATCTCGGCTTGTGCAGGATTTAAAGGCATTGAATAAAATAGTGATTCCCTGTTTCCCTGTCGTGCCTAACCCTAACCCTGCTACAATTCTGTCTGACATTCCTGCAGGCGCTACTCACTTCTCTGTCGTAGGTTTGTGCTCTGCTTTCTTCTCTGTCCCCATACACCCTGACAGTCAGTATCTGTTTGCCTTCACCTACAGAGGCCGACAGTACACCTGGACACGTTTACCTCAAGGTTACACTGACTCAGCGTCCTTCTTTTCCCGAGCCCTGCAAGCAGATTTAGAGGATGTGGTACTGCCAGCCAGCTCAGGTCTGGTGAAATGCGGTGGCAGATTGCTCTTGGCCTCCCCCTCAAAGGAGGCGTGCGCCACGGATACGGTTGTCCTGCTGACAGCTCTCGCGGAGAAGGGTCATAAAGTCAGTAAGGACGAACTGCAGTTATGTTTACCCCGCGTTTCATATCTAGGTGATGACATTTCACACGGACACCGTCATTTATCTGACACAAGAGTCGCTGCTATCTGTGCTGTACCCTGCCCTACAACTGTCACGCAAATGCGGTCCTTCCTGGGGATGGCCAACTACTGTAGACAGTGGATCATTGCTTTCGCACCATTAACTAAACCCTTATGGGAAATGACCAAGCCGTCGGTTCCTGAACCACTGGAATGGTCCACAGAAGCCACCACCTCATTCACTGATTTAAAAGCTGCTCTGACCGCTGCGCCAGCCTTAGGGCTGCCCGACCACTCAAAACCATTTTCCCTCTCCTGTCACGAGAAAGCAGGTTTTGCCCTCGCTGTTCTCACACAGAGACATGGCGATGAACATCGGCCGGTCGCATATTTCAGCAAACAGTTAGACACCGTTGTCTCTGCTCTTCCACCTTGCCTGCGCTCAGTAGCTGCTGCCGCGATCGCGGTGGAGAAATCTGCTTCCCTGGTTTTGGGCACCGCCCTCACTCTTCTGGTTCCTCATGCGGTCGAAGCTCTTTTACTGAGTGAGCACTTTTCTACTGCGAGACAGAGAAGATATGAGCTGCTTCTGCTCTTGTCTCCTCATATCACTATACAACGCTGCTCTATCCTAAACCCTGCTTCCCTCTTACCCTTACCCACTGACGGAGAACAACACGATTGCGTTGATGCAGTGCACGCAGTAACCAAACCTCGCCAAGAGTGACTGGACACACCATCACCCAATTCCTTCTGTCATATACAGATGCTTCCTCCTTTTGCACTCCAGAAGGTCGCCTTGTTTCAGGTTATGCTGTCTGCTCTCAGCATGAATGTGCACAGTCACACACGCTGCCTTCTTCATGCTCTGCTCAAATAGCTGAACTATAAGCACTTACTCATGCTTAAATCTTAGCCAAAGACACGCCTGTACTATCGATGAAGATTCACGTTATGCGTTTGGAGTAGCTCACGATTACGGTAGCCTTCGGAAAAAACGAGGTGTCCTAACAACTGCAGGTACACCAATGAAAAACGACACTTTAGTCAACAATTTATTACAAGCAATAACTCATCCAAAGAGTTTAGCTGTTGTTAAACGCATCACTCGCACTGTAGCACAGATGACGTCAGTAGAGGTAAATGCCTTGGCTGATTCTGTCTCACTCCTCTGCAGTCCTCCAAGCCATAAACATTGTCCCTGACATTTCTACTTGTAATCAGTGGCTCACTTGGTGTATTAAACAAAGAAATACTGAAAAATATTGCACACAAATATTAAATTGTAAAAATCTAAGACATATACAAATAACAAAATTAAATTGAACAATTCATAAAAATAGTAGTTGATCAAAGTATATCTGCATCTAAGCAGTGTGCTACAGCAGTGAAAAAGGCCAACAGGATACTGGGATACATAGCAAAAAATATAAAATATAGAGTATAAATCAAAGGAGGTTATATTAATGTTATATAATGCCTTTGTCAGACCTCATTTAGAGTACTGTGTGCCGTTCTGGGCACCACACTACAAGAAGGATATGGAAGCTCTTGAAAAAGTTCAAAGAAGGGCAGCTAAACTGATACCTGGTATGAAAGGCAAAAGTTATGATTTTACGTTTACATTTTACATTTTAGGCATTTAGCAGACGCTCTTATCCAGAGCGACTTACACAGTTTACATTTCTTTACATACAATCCATTTATACAGATGGATATTTTACTGAAGCAATTCAGGTTAAGTACCTTTAGCTCAAGGGTACAACAGCAGTGCCCCACCTGGGAATTGAACCTGCAACGTTTGAGTTACAAACCCAGCTCCCTAACCATTATACTACACTGCCAGCTGTGATAGACACTGATGATAGACTTAAGGCACTCAATCTATTTAAGTTTAGCAAACGGAGACTTAGGCGGGGATTTGGTTGAGGTTTTTAAATTCCTAAAAGGGATGAACAAAGTGAACTACCAAAGATTTTTAAAGATAAGTGGGGTCAGCAGAACAAGAGGCCACAGGTGTTAATTAGTTAAAGGCAAATTCCGCACAGATATTAGGAGGTTTTTCTTTACACAGAGAGTTGTCAGTGCCTGGAACAGCTTGCCAGGTCGGGTAGTGGAGGCAGAAACACTTGGGCTATTCAAGTCCAGGCTAGATGCAGTACTAGATACTCTTTAGATTAGGACATGACGAGCCTAGATGGGCTGAACGGCCCGTTCTCCTCATTATGTATTCTTATGTTCTTTTGTTCTTGTGCAAACAGTGTACCTGACATTTCCACTTGTAATGTGTGCGTTGATGATAAAGAAAAAACATTCTTGGATTTCTTCAAAACGCTCTCTCCACTCTGATGGGGTGTGGGTCCCTGGATGGCCACACGGCCCTGCCCCCACAGCCCTATTGCCCCCACACTCCTATTGCCCTCACAGCCCTATTGCCCCCACACTCCCTATTGCCCTCACAGCCCTATTGCCCCCACACTCCTATTGCCCTCACAGCCCTATTGCCCTCACAGCCCTATTGCCCTATTGCCCACTCACCCTCACAGCCCTATTGCCCCCACACTCCTATTGCCCTCACAGCCCTATTGCCCCCAGCCCTACCCTATTGCCCCCACACTCCTATTGCCCTCACAGCCCTATTGCCCTCACAGCCCTATTGCCCCCACAGCCCTATTGCCCAAAGGGGGGATGATCGCAGCAATAGCTAGAGAATGGTATGTGCCAGGTTTTTCACACATAGTGACTCAATACTGCGATAGATGTGTGATCTGTCAGCAGCATAGCATGGGTCAGGCGCAAAACCAGGTGCACATTCACCCCAATGGGGACCTTTTGTAAATATTCAAATATAATTTTAGTTTTTCAATGCGCCAAAATGTTATCATTATGAATATGTACTGGTAATTGTTGATATGTTTTCAAAATGGGTTGAAGCTTTCCCATGTCGAAAAGCTGATGTTGATTTTTTACATAAAACTGTTGTAAAAATCCTGTTGAAAGAAGTAGTTTGTTAGGTTTGTAATTCGAGGAAGCATCACCAGTGACAGAGGCACTAATTTTACGGGACAAATAGTGAAAGAACTTTGCAGTGCCCTGAACATTGAACAGAACTTCCACTGCCCATATCACCTGCAGCCTGCAGGAGCGGCGGAACAACACAATGGAATACTAAAGAACAGACTCACCTGAAGTGGCCGGATGCAGTGCCACTTTCACTGATGAGTCTGAGGGGTACACCCAACAGGGTACCCCAAACAGGGTACACCCAACAGGGTACACCCAACAGGGACACAGCCCCCCCCATCAGGCTCTCCTGGGGGACCATCAAGACTCCCTTTTGCCCCACCGGCATCAAAGTTGGACTTACAAACAATGGACGATGTGATGTTATAAATGTTAACTCGAAGTTTTAGATGTTATAAATTCACAGGTAAAAGCCGTCCAACAGAGAGAACCTGACCAGCTGTGCCGTTCCCTCCTGCCGGAGACTGGGGCCAGATTAAGGTTCCTGGAGACCCTGTGGAGACTGGGTCAGATTAAGGGTCACCAGAGAGAGTGTTCCCTGGAGACTGGGGCCAGATTAAGGTTCACCAGAGAGAGTACTCCCTGTGGAGACTGGGTCAGATTAAGGTTCACCAGAGAGAGTGCTCCTGTGGAGACTGGGTCCAGATTAAGGGTCACCAGAGAGACTGGGAGACTGGGTCCAGATTAAGGTTCACCAGAGAGAGTGCTCCCTGTGGAGACTGGGTCAGATTAAGGTGCACCAGAGAGTGCTTGTGGAGACTGGGTCCAGATTAGGGTTCACCAGAGAGAGTGCTCCTGTGGAGACTGGGTCCAGGTTAGGGTTCAAAGGTGCTCCCTGTGGAGACTGGGTCCAGATTAAGGTTCACCAGAGAGTGCTCCCTGTGGAGACTGGGTCAGATTAGGGTTCACCAGGGTGCTCCCTGGACCCAGGTGGAAAGGCCCTCCAGATCCTGTTGGTCCCACACGGCACAGAGGCAGCTGGGCCCACGCTTCCCACCGCACCGAGGTTACCCCCCCCTGACAGCAGCTGAGGGGTACATCATGGGAGCACCAGCTTCTCCTCCGGAAAAGAAAACGATGACAGCAACCCCAAGCCGGGGACGGGACTACCTGCAGGCAACGGCTCACCTTCCTAAGGCGAGACACGGTAGGTGAAAATACCGTTTTTGCTTCCATATTTTTGGCTATTTTGCTTCTATAACATGTATTTTTTAACACTGATATCATAATACAAATGGCCAAACTGCACATAGATGTGTTTATTTGACTTTATTTGTTCTACTTGCATCCACATATGTATCCTAACTTTAGCAAATGTTCGCATATTTGGGCGAGGTATGGCTCTGCGATGTTTGAAAAACCCACACAGTGTAGCACATCGTTGTGAAGTTTGTTCTCTGGAGCGTAATGTTAGTAGTTCAATGTATGGTCATCTTCCTTGTGGTCATGACAATTGGTGAAGGAACAAATGCTATTTTCAGAAAGCTCATTGGCTAATGAAGCTTTAAGACCATTTCTGACGATGTGATTCGCTAAAACGCATCACGTGATGTATTCAGCACTTCCGCGTTAGTGTTCCACAGCAAATTGAGAAACAAACATTGGAAAAACACCCAAATTTGTGTAAGACCTACTCAAAAGAGACGTGATCAGTTAGTTACTGACAGGAGAAGAGTATCTAATGGAGAAGGCATCCTAAACCTGATGAGTCTGCCAGAAAGTCACCAGCCGATTGTGATATTCTCTGATTTATCAAATAAAAAAAGGATGTATCCAAAATCTGTTCTGTAAATACTTTTGTCTCCAATATGTTGTCAAACTGGAATACAAACTTTAAGTCTTCCTTTATCCAATATCTAGAGTTTTGGTTTTCAAATATATGCAAATGTATGCATAATGCATATTTCATGAGATGTTGCCTAATTTGCATATTTAATTATACATTTCTAGAAAACTTGTAACAAAAAAAAAATCGAAATTATGTAAGTAATCAACTGGCAAAGTTTCATGGTGATATCTTTTTATTTCATTTATTTTCCCTATTCCCCTGCAGAGCCTCGTGGTAAATATCTGAGGTGAACGGCAGCTGTCCCCAGCCACCGAGACCACCGCCGGCCCGGCCCAGACCAGCGACCCAGACCAGCGGCCCAGACCAGCGGCCCAGACCAGCGACCCAGACCAGCGGGCCAGACCAGCGGCCCAGACCAGCGGCCCAGACCAGCGACCCAGACCAGCGGCCCAGACCAGTGGCCCAGACCAGCGGCCCAGACCAGCGGCCCAGACCAGCGGCCCAGACCAGTGGCCCAGACCAGCGGCCCAGACCAGCGACCCAGACCAGCGGCCCAGACCAGCGACCCAGACCAGCGACCCAGACCAGCGACCCAGACCAGCGACCCAGACCAGCGGCTCAGAGCAGCAGACCAGCGGCCCAGACCAGCCCCAGACCAGCGGCCCAGACCAGCGGCCCAGACCAGCGGCCCAGACCAGCGGCTCAGGAGCAGCGGCCCAGACCAGCGACCAGACCAGCGGCCCAGACCAGCGACCCAGACCAGCGACTCCAGACCAGCGGGCCAGACCAGCGGCCCAGACCAGCGACCCAGACCAGCGACCCAGACCAGCGACCCAGACCAGCGACCCAGACCAGCGACCCAGACCAGCGACCCAGACCAGCGACCCAGACCAGCGGCCCAGACCAGCGACCCAGACCAGCGACCCAGACCAGCGACCCAGACCAGCGGCCCAGACCAGCGGCCCAGAAGCAGCCCACAGACGCCCACACGCCCAGTCACACCACACTCACACCTCCTACTGCGCCCTCTACACTGACCCTGCACAGAGAACAGAGCACAGACCCCTAATTCACCCGCCCTCACAAGAAGGCACAAATTTTAGGTGTTTTTCCAATTCTTCGGTCTCTCGGTTTCACTGAACACTAATGAGGAAGTGCTGAATACATCACGTGATGTGTTTTAGCGAATCATATCGTCAGAAATGGTCTTAAAGCTTCATTAGCCAATTAGCTTTCTGAAAGTAGCATTTGTTCCTTCACCATTTCTCATGACTACAAGGAAGACTGATCTCTTCACAGCAGAACGAGGAAGAAATGTCTGCCTGGAGAATGGCCGTGTCACAAAACAGAGCAGCACTTGATTATGTTCTCGCTTCGCAAGATGGAACCTGTAACGTCATTAGTATTGAGCGCTGCACCTATATTCCTGATAATAATGCTACTCTGCATGACATTGTGGATCACCTTCAGGACATTACCATTGAGGTCCACCAATC
Organism: Aldrovandia affinis; assembly: GCA_029706075.1. Classification (NCBI taxonomy): domain Eukaryota; kingdom Metazoa; phylum Chordata; class Actinopteri; order Notacanthiformes; family Halosauridae; genus Aldrovandia; species Aldrovandia affinis. Next base: position 4,089,887 of record JAINUG010000073.1, on the reverse strand, counting down.
ACCTGCAGTTGGACTGCTCGACTGGTTAAAGTCTCCCTTTGGTTCTTTTTGTCATTTTTTAAAATACTGTCCTTCTGAGTCTTGTAGCGTTAATATTTAATTGTGTCAGGTCTCAAAACGCTGGGTACTGCACTCATAACTAAGATGGCTTCCAGATCAGTGAGTGTCCTGCTTCCTCAGTGCCTCCTCCAGTCGAAGGAGTCGAAAGGCCTCAGCGAGCCACCTCACTCTGATCTCACGGAGCTGTGTCCTGCTCCTCACCTGTATAAGGGTGCAGGGTGTGTTATCGGTCCTATTTGCGCTGGTAGTGTTTACTGTATTTGTATCTTGTATTCAATAATTGTGCATGAAAACGGTGCGACCTCGAACCCAAACGGCAGCTGTGCCTCTCCTCAGGGATCCGGAGGGGTTTGCTAAGGAGCAGGAGACAGTCTGGCTGGAGCTGAACCAGATCGACTCAGAGCAGTCGCACGGGACCTGGGATGGTGCGACGCCAATGACGGGTAAGATCTCCCAAAAAGGGGGACGACCTAAGGCAGGCCCGCACCGCCAGGCTCCTCTCCTCCTTCCCCTGTTCCTCCCAAACGTCAGCTCTAGGGAACACACTGCACCCTCCCACTCACCCTGGGAAAGGGTTCGAAACTCCAACATCCAGCAGACCCCTTGTCTGTGTGAAGATGATTGTCCTAGATTGTCAAGGACAATCTGGGGGAAGTGTGGAAGTCATAAACAAGAAAAGGTCCTTCAAGGACATGATGCTTTGCTGACATTTTAGAAAGTTTATCTTTCCCTTTCAGACTGTGACCTTGTGACTTGTACTTTCCCATGAGCCTACCGTCTTATTATCTACTTTTGTTTTGTGCGAGATGTTTTGCACCTGTTGAGACCGAATGAAACTGGTCTAACTATGTGGGATTGCAGACAGCTGAGCCCCTGCCCAGAAAAGTTACTGTCATAATCAATGGAACAATATTGCTTAGATGTATAAATATTTCCTCTGAACATCCTCTGTTCAGAGTTCCTGTGTTGCTTGTTGCTTGCAATGTACCTGCTTTCCATGCCGCATGAATAAATAACCTTGTATTCACTAGTCCTAAACCAAGAGTGGTTCATTTCCACGACAGAGAGAGGAAAAGAGTGAGTGTGTATGTGAGAGTGTTTCTGTGTATGTGTGTGTGTGTGTGTGTGTGTGTGTGTGTGTGTGTGTGTGTGTGTGTGTGTGTGTGTGTGAGAGAGAGAGAGAGAGAGGGGGAGAGAGAGGGAGAGAGAAAATGGTAACAGAGTGAGTATGTGTGTGTGCGTGTGTGTGTGTGGGAGAGAGAGAATGGTAACAGAGTGAGTGTGAGTGTGTGTGAGAGAGAGAGAGAGAGGGAGAGAGAAAATGGTAACAGAGTGTGTGTGAGAGAGAGAGAGGGAAGCAGAGTGAGTGTGTGTGAGAGAGAGAGGGAAGCAGGGTGAGTGAGTGTGTGTGTGAGAGAGAGAGAGAGAGGGAAGCAGTCCTCAGTCCTCCACTCTGAAGAGCTCTTCATTTGCCTGTCTGTTGGACACTGCTCAAGCAGAGTATTGTGGAGTATTGTGGAGTATTGTGGAGTATTGTGGAGTATTGTGGAGTATTGTGGAGTATTGTGGAGTATTGTGGAGTATTGTGGAGTACTGTGGAGTACTGGAGGTATTGTGGAGTATTGTGGAGTATTGTGGAGTATTGTGGAATGTTGTGAATGTGTGTAGGGGGATGGTGAGGTGTGTAGGGGGAGAACAGCGCGTCCCTGATCATGTGACTCCTGCCAGAGGAGCTGCAGGCCGCAGGGCGCTGGCTGGCACTCTCACATTTACGCGCACGTGGGATAATTACAGAGGTGCCAGCCTCAGAACCTGTCGAGTTCACCTGAGGTGAGGAGGAGAGCAGAGCCGTGGCCTGTGGAGGAGCTGCCCACTGCTCAACCCCCCAACGCCGCGATCCATCGCAGAGATCCATCGCAGAGATCCCAGCCACCTCTGCCTCACCTCTGCGTCTGACACACGGCTTGGCAGCATATTCCCTGTCAAGATGTCACCGCTTCCTGGTAAGCCAGCACTGACGCTCCATCAATCAAGAGCTCGTTGTGTAACGTGGAAGACAATAAGTGTTTGTGAGCTCGTGCATATTTCTGGCATTTTTGGTCACCAGGCATCCCATAATTGAGCGTGGATGACGTAAGAAACGTAATGGTATGATAGCATGATGTGAAACGCCTGCATTCCTGCAGAGGTTCGGGAGACTGGAGGCCCTCTGTGGTGGAGATGCCTGAACTGTAATGTGAGCAGAAGTAAGAAGTGTTCTTGAGCACAGGAAGTAAGAGGGAAAATCACTTCCACCTGTGAGGCAGAGGGGAGACTGTGATTGGCTGCTGCTTTGTGTCCCCCCCACCCTCCCTCTGGCCTACCAGCTCAGCCCCCGAGAGTCACACACACACACACACACACACACTCACACACACACACACTCACTCACACACACACACGCACTCACACACACACTCACTCACACACACACACACACACACACACACTCACACACACACTCACTCACACACACACACACACACACACTCACACACACACTCATCACACACACACTCACTCACTCACACACACACACACACACTCTCACACACACACACACACACACACAGACACACACACTCTCACACACACACACAAACTCACACACACACACACACACACACACACACTCACACACACACACACACACACTCTCACACACACACTCACACACACACACACACACACACACACAGGAGCCACACACACAAACACAACTTTGAGAGGGAAGTGGTCATGCTAGCATTAACATCTTATCCAGAGCGACTTACAAGATGTGCATTAATACATGGTAGGAACAATCATAGTCCGTGCAAGAGATCAGTGCAGGAATACAGTGATAGACATCATTGCAGGCAGCTGCACACCATACCTGTAACACTGGGAAGGAAAAGGTCAGTAGAGTTTAATTTTGTGTATTTTTTTGAGAAAGTTTTAAACAGGGATACATATTACGAAAAGCAGTATTAAACATGTAAGCAGTGGTGAGGGGGGCGAGGGGGAGCGCCCACATGATTGTGACCAAGTTCTGTTCGCCCAGCGGGTTCACCATGACAACCTCGCGGAGGGGGCGGCCGCTGGGGGGGGATAATGGGGGAGAGGCAGGGCCGTCTTAACCCCTGTGACCCCCATTGTCCCCAGGTCAAATGCTTGAATATCAATGAACTGACTCACCCCCACACCACACACCCCCCCGGGCCCCTCCACTCTCCTGTGAGTCCAGCCTGACCTCCGATGACCACAGCTCTGCACTCTCTCCATCCTGACCTCCGATGACCACAGCGCTGCACTCACTCCATCCTGACCTCCGATGACCACAGCGCTGCACTCTCTCCATCCTGACCTCCGATGACCACAGCTCTGCACTCTCTCCATCCTGACCTCCGATGACCACAGCGCTGCACTCTCTCCATCCTGACCTCCGATGACCACAGCGCTGCACTCTCTCCATCCTGACCTCCGATGACCACAGCGCTGCACTCTCTCCATCCTGACCTCCGATGACCACAGCTCTGCACTCTCTCCATCCGTCTGAAACACTCTTTTCTTCAGAGGGAAACGGCTCACAATGGAGCGACATCCATCTCCTCTCACTTCACTTTCACTCCTCTCTCCCTCCCCAACGCCTCCTCACGCTCCGGCCCCCAACACCCCGGCCCCCAGGGCAACACCCCGGCCCCCAGGGCAACACCCCAGCCCCCAACAGCACCCCGGCCCCCAGGGCAACACCCCGGCCCCCAACAGCACCCCAAACACCACCCCAGCCCCAGGGCAACACCCCCCCCCAGGGCAACACCCCCCAGCCCCCAACACCACCCCAGCCCCAGGGCAACACCCCGGCCCCCAGGGCAACACCCCGGCCCCCAGGGCAACACCCCCAGCCCCCAACACCACCCCAGCCCCAGGGGCGACACAAGCGCACATTCTGAGTCACGTTGGAGAGTGCTTCTGTCCCCTTTGACAGAGCTCCACATCACCAAATACCACGAGCGCTTCTGAAGAGCGCTGATGTGCAGGGGGAGGGGAGGGGAGGTGTGTGTGTTCACAGACATTATGGGTGTGTGCGTGTTCACAGACACACACGCTCACACACACTTTAAAAAGGCTGTTAGCGTAACAAAAATAAAAGGTGAAAGTGGAGAATGAGAAGAAATTGGACGAAGTTTTAGTGAGAAAAACCGCTGGAATTTGTGTTGAAGGTAGTTTGTGAAAGGTGCTGTTTGGGGAATGTGCCCCAGGAGACGCAGCGGGCCACGTGGGAGCCCCTCCCTGCGCCTCAGTCCCACCGCTGCTGTCGCTCAGACACAGCGTTTACACGCGGCTCGCTGGGGATTACCTGGCCCTGCGATTGGCCAGGTATTATCGACCTGGGCCTGCGATTGGCCTGGTATTATCGACCTGGCCCTGCAATTGGCCAGGTATTATCGACCTGGCCCTGCGATTGGCCAGGTATTATCGACCTGGGCCTGCGATTGCCCTGTTTTATTTATCAGAGATGGCTAATCTGGGGCAACATCGGCGCTCAGGAAGTGACCTGGTGCGGGCGGAGCACGTCACATGACCCAGGAGGTGGCACCGCACCCCAAAATATCTAAAATCCCTTTTTGCAGTTAAAAAGAAAACGTGAAACAACCGTGTGTGGGAGTCCTCACTGTGTGTGTCCTGACCGCCCTTCACACAGCCTCATGAAGATGCTGATTCCTCTCCCCCTGACCACCCTGCACTCAGCCTCATGGAGATGCTGATTCCTCTCCGTCTCTCCCGCTGACCGCCCTGCACTCAGCC
>JAINUG010000073.1:4072500-4082500 GCA_029706075.1 Aldrovandia affinis | reverse complement strand
ATCAGTGGTGGCCACTTCTCACTCCCTTATTTGATACAATCAAAGTTACACACAGACACATGACCTCTCGTGAGCGACTTCCTTCACTAAGGCCCCTCCCTCCTGCACCTCACACAAACCACTCATACATGTGTCCCATACGCACAGTATTCAGTCACGGGACAAGACAGTTTGGCAAATGACTTCAAAATCATCTTATATAAAGCAAAATACATTATAAATAGAAATGGATAATCAAATATAACCATTATAATCATTCATTATCCAAAAGCTACTTTTAAAATAATAATATGAAGCTAATAAGCATCATGAATTAGCCTTATATGAATAATATAAATGCTATTATATATTATATATTAACATTTTAAATGAGTGCGTATCAATTATGGTTATATTTGTATAATGCAATATGAAACATGTTAACGTAGTAGTAACGCTCTCATGATTCTGAAAATATAATAAAATACTGTCGTCTCATCAGAGCAGTCGTTCTGAGGTCATATTTCAGATCTTTCTGTGGTTTTTATTCATTTTTAAAGTACTTGTTGTAAGACTGCCAGTGGTTTATTGCCCTAAATATAAAGATTTTGGGTGAACTCCAGAAGTGTAAGGAAACGTAGAGGTGGTCAGGAGGAAGAAAGTATTTCAAGAGTATTATGAATGTTAAAAACAATCTTGATTCTGATTCAGCAAAAACGTTATCAAACATTCCAGCTCTGCGTTTGATAAACTCCCTGCATGTTACAGAACTGCCCAGAGAGCCTTAAAACTCACACTGAAAACCCCCAGAAAAGGCTAAACGCCACTAAACGCATACCTACAGATTTCAGAGCTTATCCCATGTAGATCTGATCATTTGTAGTTACTCCATTTTGAGACATATTTACTGTGCATTGGTATAAATCTGAAAAGCACACATACGGTATGATATTTCCAGATGGGTGTAACTGAACTGAAGTGAATGTGAAGATCTCATTGAGAACACAGTAAATACACAAATCACACAGGCTACGCAACTACATGTAATCATAAAATTCATAAAATCCGTTTGGCACGGTCTGAACTTTAAGACAGTGCAGTGGTGCGATTACTCACGATTCAGAACTCAACCATGAGCCAGTTTTTAAAACTAGAGACCAAGGAGGACGTTATTGAATTGGTTATTTCAACACTCTTTTGAACCCATTAGGTTTTTTTCCCCAAAGTTGGATAGGTCTGTTCTTAGCAGCTTTCTGAGCCAGAAGTGCAGTTGTGTGTTAAATGTACTTTGCTAATCTGCATTTGACAGTGGAATAGAAGGCTTTTACCATCGCCAACATTTGAAAGTGACCAAAGAAAATAAGAGAAGTGCAGGTGTTTGAACAGTAAAGACCCGAACAGCAGAAGCCAGCGATATTTGCGCACACAAAAGCTGCGGTTTCTCTTCAAGGTGGGGCACGCAGCTCTCGGGAGATTCATAACACGCTCGTTTCACGCGGTGTGTACATTTGACTTTCCCAGGCTTCAGACTGCTATTCAAAACCAGCTCCAGTCACATTTCAAAGAGAGGCTTCATAATGACGGCACCAGATGTGTCTTTAGTGATGTCTCCCAGCGTCAGGGAAAAGGGCACAAATAATGACTTTGATCTTTGATTGTCCTGGCCTCAATGCCAGACCCAGAACCCTCTCCTGAAAAGGTCCAGGATCATCCAGCACACATGTGGCTGGTTATTCATTTTACTTAGCGGACGTGTTTGGCGTTTGCCTGCATGATCATGTGACCAGTCTAGATGCCCGTTTGGCAATCCGATCCACACAAACTGTTGTCATTATTTTCGTTTCTGATTTTAGCACATTTTCTCCCAATTTGGTAGCCAATTACACCCTCTATTTCTCAAATCAATCTCCCCCTCGTAATGTGAGTTCACTGCCGTAGCCCTGAGACCGGCAGTGACGAAGGCGAAGTACCGTCTCCTCCGAGCCGGCACTCGCCAGGACACACAGAGCCACTCCTGTGCGCATCGAACGTCCTGTCGGCTTCCCTCCTCCCTCCCTGGGGCAGACAGCCAATCGCCGCCCCCTGGTGGCACTCCCGGCCAGAGCCTGGGATTGAACCCCGGTCGCAGTGGCCAGCGTCGAACGCTGTGACCGCTAGACCACCCGGGAGGCCCTGCACGACAAACTGTTGTTTGTGAACACTTCGTCTGGCCTACAAAAATATGTTTCTCCTCATAGATCATTATTAGAAATGGTCTTTCGTCAACGATAGGCAATGTAGAGGAAGCGAATGCTCTCACTGCCTTACAGAGTGAAAAGATAATGATGTGAACTTGAGAAGTGTAAAACTCTCTGCTCTGATTGGTGCAGGTGCACTCCAGACACCCTCACGAGAAACAGGGACTAAAGAGGAACTCAAACCAAACAAACTTTAAAGCCTTGTTTCCGTACGGCTCATATCTGAAGCATAGAAGCGAATAGATTAATTTTAATGGGAGTGAAATATGAAAGCCTAGCTCTCTCAAAAGTGGTCAGTTCAAAAAATAATAATAATAATAAATAAATAATAAAACCGCTTTGTTCGTAATCTCTTTGATGTTATCAAACTTTATTAGTCACCCCTCCTCTCTAGCGAGCAGCCTGGGAGTGGCTCGGGCAGCTCCGGCGTTCCCACAATGCCAACCAACAATTAAACACAGTTAATCTCCCCCTGGACACGGTGGGCCCGGGTGTCAGCACGCCAGCGTATTTTAATCCTGTGTCTATGCATTCTGGGACTGTCAGCTCCATGCTTCCCAGGGCCAACGCTTCCCACAGCAGCTCTTCCCAAAGCAGCTCTTCACAAACCTCCACGTCCAGAACAACTTCAGCAAAATCTACACTTCGTTTTGGACCGGTTCTCTTGTTCCGTTTCTCCGATCAGATTGTTGTCTGAAACACAGTTTCCTCGTACAGAAACACGCACACACCCACACTGGTCAGAGAGATATTAGAGTTACTACATTTGATCCTCATGTTGGCATTGTTGATGCGTCCAAGGCCTGGGAATGTGCTTCAACATGATGATCAAATCCCACCAGATGGCCATCATGTTTTAGTGACCATCAGACGCCTTAAACATGAACGGCATTACCATGAACACTCAGCGATTCCTGGACACGGTGGGCATTTTATTTAACGATCATTCATTTGAGATATGTCCTGAATTCGCAGTGTGTGCTGAAAGATGAAAGATTAAAACACTAAAATGACCGTGTGTGGCTGAGCTTCGGCTGCACTCTACCATTAAATAACTCTGTTCAGGATTCAGATTAAAGAAAGACATTTCAACGCTACACTTCCGTAAGTGAAGTCTGACGGGGATCGCGTGCACACACACATTCTAGTAAAATATTCACTCTCAAAAACTAAACTAAACCACCAGTGAAAAATATATCATAAAAAAATATATATCAAATTCTGGAATGACAACATTTAAAACTAGAATGTTTTATTTATTTCTTTATAAAATAATGCAATTTTGTTTTTAGAAATATATACAAAGGTTGTTTTGTTGTGCTACAAAAAGCACAGAAAAAGTTTAGCGATATGTAGTGCTTGTTGATTTATTTATGGCGAGAATGTGTTTGATACGAGGCCGTCCATACGGTGCTGAGCTCCTTTCAGCTGCTGCTGGCTTTGTTCACATCAGTCCACACATGTAGGACACTGCCTCGATTTCCATTAAAAAGCCACAAAACGCAGCACCAAGGGACCTCCCTCTCCCGCGCCATTCATTCCCTTTGTGGAGGAGAGTCCTTTCATTGTCTTTAATCTGTTTCTACAGTACTTGCGTCTTTTTGTCACTAAGGAAAACATCTATTGCACATTATTCAAGCAACCCAGTAGGACAACCAAACAGTTTAGGCCATTGTCTTTAACAAAAACTTTTTTTTCCCTTTTTTGAAATACCTTAAGTTTTTCAACAGTTAGAAAACCAAATTTTTTTATTTTCGTTTTTTTTTGCCGAATTCCGTTCTTTTGGCTCGATATGAATCCTAATATGAAAAGAGTGTCTCCTTTAATGCACTGCGTTTTCCTCCATTGAGTTTTGCATAAAAAAATAAATATGAACCTGTAATCCCATCGCTAGCACTGCAATAACAAAATATTATCAAAGCCCGGGGGCTTAAAACGTTGAGAGAATAGAATGTGCATTTGTGTCGGCCCTGTGTGTGTGTGTGTGTGTGTGTGTGTGTGTGTGTGTGTGTGTGTGTGTGTGTGTGTGTGTGTGTGTGTGTGTGCGTGCGTGCGCACAGAGCAGGGTCTCACACACAGGTGGGAGGGGGTCCCGCAGGTTCATATTTCGGGTTGTGCCCTTTGAGAGGGGGGTGAGGCTTGAGGCCGGGGCCGCTGCTGGTGAACACGGGCTTTCTCCTCGCCCTCTTCTTCAGCTTCCTGCTGAAAACGTTCTGCCACGACTGCAGGGTCTTGGACGTCCAGATCCACACGCCGCTGGTGATGCCCACCACCAGGAGCATGAAGATCTTCACCATGAAGATCTCCACCGCCGGCACCGAGCTGCTCATGAGGCACTCCTCCGAGTCCGGCCCCCCTGCGCCCGCCCGGCACTTCAGCTCCGCCGCCACCACCTTCCAGTAGTCCATGTTGAGCCTCTCGTAGAAGTAGCAGGCGATGACGCAGGTGGCGGGCACGGTGTAGAGGACGGAGAAGACGCCGATGCGCACCATGAGCTTCTCCAGCTTGTCCGTGTTCTCGCCCTCCGTCTTCATCACCCGGCGGATGTGGAAGAGCGCCACGAAGCCCGACAGCAGGAAGGACGTGCCGATGACCAGGTAGCAGGCCAGCGGGACGAGGACGAAGCCGGTGAGCGCGCGCACGTCCAGGCTGCCCACGTAGCACACGCCCGTCAGCTCGTCCCCCGCCACCTTGCGCATCACCAGGATGGTGATGGTCTTGACCGCGGGGATGGCCCAGGCCGCCAGGTGGAAGTAGCTGCTGTTGGCCTCGATGGCCTCGTGGCCCCACTTCTTACCGGCCGCCAGGAACCAGGTGAGCGTGAGCACCACCCACCACAGCGAGCTGGCCATGCCGAAGTAGTAGAGGATGAGGAAGACGATGGTGCACCCCGTGCTCTCCAGGCCCTCCTGGATGATGTAGTCGACGCCGTTGTCGCGGTCGCAGGCGATCTTCTCCGCCCCGACGAACAGGCGGATCAGGTACCCGAGGGAGTAGACGCAGTAGGACATGGAGAGGAAGATGATGGGTCTCTCGGGGTACTTGAAGCGCTGCGGGTCGATGAGGAAGGTGAGCACGGTGAAGGAGCTGGAGACGAAGCACAGGATGGACCAGACGGCGATCCAGACGAGGGAGAACTGCTTGTCGCCGCGGCTCCAGAACACGTCCACCTTGCCGTGGCAGCGCGGCGCGCACGACTCGCTCTTGTGCACGTAGTGGAACTTCCCCGGGTTGCGGCACGCCTCGCGGCTCCCGCCGGCGCCCTCCTTGATCTGGAACTCCTGGCCGCCGTGGGGCCGCTGGGGCCGGAAGTCCGGCAGCTGCGTGTGCGCCCCCTTGGGGGGGTCGTCCGTCCCGTTGTTGGGCGCCTCCATGCACAGGAAGTTGGGGTCGTTCTTGTTGTGCAGCCGGGAGCAGTCGAGAGAGTCGGGCCAGCGGAAGCTGAACTGCTCCATGATGGGCGAGCACTTGAGGCGGGCCTGCTCGCACATGACCCGGCAGGCCGGGATGGGCGCCGACACCTGCTCCGTGCACATGGGCGCGTACATGGAGCACAGGAAGAAGCGGAGGTGCCGGTGGCAGCCGAACTCGATGAGCGGGGCGAACTCGTGCAGCTTGATGGCCGCCTCGCCCTGGTCCTCGTGGCCCATCAGGTTGGGCATGCGCGTCATGTTGTAGCCGATGTCCTTGCAGAGGGGGATGACGATGTGCTGGCAGCGGCCCTCGCCGGGGCGGTCCGGGTCCAGAGAGCTGATGGCGGAGCAGCCGCGAGCCGCGAGCGTCGCGAGGAGGAGGAGCAGCAGGAGGCTCGGGGGAGCGCACGAGGAAGGCATCGCCCTGTCAGCGGCCTCGCATGCAGCGCCAAACGCAGGTAAACCAGGCAGCGGTCAGCCCTTTTTTAAAACAGCGCCCGTACTTTTCACTTCCTCCGGGTAGTAGACGATGAGCGAGTGCATGTACATTCACGGACGAGTCCCAAGAATAGCATAAAAAATACAAAATTAAAAAAGTTAAATGAAAAAGGAAATTAAAGAAAGAATAATAACTTAAAAAACAAAACAAAAAACTGTCCGTCAAAGTAGCATGGTGTTTTGCTTTTTAATTCCGTTGATTAAAAGTACGAAAACAATTCCCGTGAGAGTCCTTAAAACGCAAATTCAAATCATTCGCGTTGAAAAGAATCGGCGCTTACCATGAGGGACGGGGACCTGTGGTTATTCAGTTTGTTGATGGACATCGGAACATGCGGAGGGGAAGATGTGACCGCCGTGCGCTAAATGTCCCCCTGGTCCAATGCGCTGGGAGGCGAACGCCCTACGCCCGCAAACGCATCTCTCACACGGAACTGCTCCGATCCGTTAGGGCGGCAGAGAATCCGCACAGTTCCCCAGCAGACGCGTGTAAAACCAGGCGGAAAGCCTCGCGCTTCCAGCGGCGTTATTTGGGCAGGCTGTCCTGTCGCACGAGCACGAGACGAGACGAGACGAGACGAGACGAGCAGCCCTCTGAAACTCGCGCAGCGACTCAAATCTGTCGGCGGAAAATGTCAACGAAGCCGTTGTTTTCCTCCACACGCGCTCGGCTCTCGGTGCGTCCGTGAGATGTTTGTGCGCTCGCAGAATACCTCCAGCCCACGAGATTAACTTCCCATTCGTCGCCGGTAAAACGGTGTTGCGAGAGCCAGTGAAAGCGAGCCCTCGGTGGCGCTGCAGATTTGAGTCTGTCTCCACCACCGTCCTGGACTAACCTGCCAAAAGATCCGCCTTCAAAGATACCTGTTTTGCATAAGAAAGGTGAAACTGACACGGTGATTATTTTCAAATCGTGCGGAACAGCCAGCAGACCTCCTTAAAACTGCTCTCAGCCTCTTACATTGTGATCACAGCAAACTACTCATCGGCCATTTGTTCTCTTTTCCGACTTAAAAACCTACTTTCTCCTGATGTAGAAGTGTTAAGAGTTTAGCACGGTCCGTCCTCGCTCTGCGCCAAACGCTGTCACAGACAACCAAGCGAATTCCGTGGCGTTCCGTCCAAATGTTTATTTTTTCCCCCTCAACCAACAATTGACGATTTTCACGGTCGGGCCATTGTGTGGGGAGAGGGAGAGAAAGAGAACTTTCTGTCTCCCCCAGATTTCCCTCGCACTTTACGGAGAACAGAACCAACTGTGTGAATCATTTAGATCTATTCCACACGGGTATTCCTTACGTCCATTTCGGTACATTTGTTTATTAGCTACGTGTACGCTTTAGACCATGCATATATTTTACAGAAATAATATCAATATATTATTAAGTCTGAAATAGGCTACAAAATCCGAGGAAACAATCGCAAGTTATTCAGAAGATCCAGACCTGACTTCGTTGGGATTCTTGGAGCGAAACTGCGCAGATAAAAGCAGATTGATGTCGTTTTGTTTTCGTCTCATTCCCCCTTAAACTGCGCCGAAAAAAACTGGGCGAAATTTCGTCTGGGCGGGGCAACTTTTAAAAGGAGAGATCTTTCATCAAAGAGCATTTGGGAGTTAGCCAGCTTAGTTTAAGCTGTTAGGATTTCCTTTTCTGTAAAATAAAAGCAACAAAATTAGAATGCTCATCCTGCCTTTTGATATCTTTTTCCTTTCACACACAAGAGTACAGCATGCTGCGCTGATACGACTTCAAGATGTTTAAAAAAAAACAAAAACAGCAAAAGAACCACATTATTATTCTTTGTAAAAGATCAGGACATATTGATCCTGGTTGAATTGCCAAGTCACCACACTGCAGACCCTGTTGCACTCGTCCAGTTCATTCCGAATCCAGTGTTAATTACGTGTTCATTAGGGGAAGAAAGTGTCCGTCGTCTGTCAGCGCACAGATATATATATTACCACTCGCGTTAAATTGTGTTTCTCGCTCTCAGACTCTCCCCAGGAGCCGCACGCATCTCTCAGATTCTAGGAGTGACTCATCCGCCGTATTTATAGTTTCTTCAAATATTAATCCATTAAGCGCTTTGCATACATAACATCACCCCTCAAAGCTGCGATTTGTTCAGCCTGCGAGTTTGCACATTTAAGCCCTTCCAGAGCACGGGAAACATTGCCCCTGAAACACGCAGTTTTTGAGGGTTTTGGGTTTTGTTTGTGTGTTTTGTTCACCTCTGTGCCCCTGCCTGATGTGGAACGGAGAGCTGATTCCTCTACACCTGCATGCAGGCCGTTTCTGCCCCACAGCCCACCAATCAGCTGCTGCCTTGTCCGGAGTCCTGATCCGACCCTGGTAGACCTGTCAGAGTAGGCCTATCCAATCATATTACTGTCCAGTAGCCCTCATCTGGTGTATATGCATGTTCATGCATACATTATTGAATTGTGGTGACTTTGCATGTATAAAGATGAAGTTCTGAGAAATCGACTAATTAAATATATCCTCTTCCCGAAAGTTGCAATAATTGCATATATATTTTCAGTCAAAATGAACACAAGTTTTAATTCATTTATTTAGTCCATACCCATCTTTTTCATTCCTTCTATTACTGAGACCCCTGGAATATATTTGGGGCCTCTTGAATCAGCCTGTGCTGTGTTGGGATAGGTGTCCCTGTGTTCTCCCACACGCTCGTCAAAACACCCATCTCACGTGGTGAACGCAGGGAAGTGGGCCATCGTTAGGCAGCCGAATGTGCAGCGTACTTCCTGTGAACACAACACAGTTAAGAGCTGTGCGCCCTTCAAACCAAACCATTGTGCAAATGATGAGGGACAATAACCGAGGGGAAGCTGTGGAGCACTTCCTTCATCTACGGGAATTGTGTTTGTTTCCTTGTTTGTTTCAGTCATACATTTTCCGATGAAAACAGAGGAAAAGTCAGGAGACAAAGCCCTCCCAGAATGGACTGGAGGGAGATGCAGTCTTGACTCCAGAATCTCCATCTGTGTGGGCATGTGAATAACTTCATTAACTTTTCTGGCCTAGGCTTCCTGCAATCTGATTGGTGCCATCGGATATCGGATGGTGGATTTGATTGGTTTAGGTGCTTTGTCATTTCCCCCACTCTGTTGTGTGATTGGTCAGACGTCGTAACCGACCACTGGTTTATGAGCACATCCCTGTAAATTAGGCAGAGTTACACCACATCGTAGTGAGACGTGGCCGGTCAGTTATGAGTCTGAAGAGGATCCGTCTCTTTCAGCTCCGCGGTGTGGCGCGGCCCAGGCTCAGCATGTGAGGCTCTGTCTGGACTCTCCACAGTGTGGGCCTGGTCTTGGTGAACATCTCATTTGGTGTGGCAGTACGTTGTGTTGAGTTTGGTGAACGTGGAGTTTGCATGTTCTCCCGTGTCCGCGTGGGTTTCCTCCGGGTACTCGGTTTCCTCCCACAGTCCAAAGACATGCACGTTAGGCTAATTGGAGAGTCTAAACTGCCCATAGGTATGAGTGTGTGAGTGAATGGTGTATGTAGTGCCCTGCGATGGATTGGCGAATGAATGAATGAATGAATGAATGAATGAATGAATGAATGAATGAATGAATGAATGAATGAATGAATGAATGAATGAATGAATGAGTACGTCGTGTTGAGCGGGCCCACCGCAGACCTCAAAACAGCGACGGTTTTCGAGGCTCCCTCTGAGATCCTAAAGATGTCTGGAGGAGCGCTTCCTTACTCCTGGGCTGTGTAATCGCTCACCGTCTGGTGATGTATATATAATGTATATAATATCTCCATCTCTGTCTATGAACACAACCCAACGGCCCTTTCCCCAGCCTTGACTGAGTGACTGAGTGACTCTGTGACT
>JAINUG010000073.1:4047500-4065000 GCA_029706075.1 Aldrovandia affinis | reverse complement strand
TCTGAGGTGTGTGGTACAGGCTGGAACACTAAGAGGTTTCTGAGGTGTGTGGTACAGGCTGGAACACTAAGAGGTTTCTGAGGTGTGTGGTACAGGCTGGAACACTAAGAGGTTTCTGAGGTGTGTGGTACAGGCTGGAACACTGAGGTTTCTGAACACTGGAACACTAAGTGTTGCCTATTCCGCCTGTGTGCCAGGCCCGATGACAATCCTGACAATCCTGCTCTAAACTGAGATAATGTATGCACAAAGACTGAGCAATCAAAAGCAGCGGGTGTTTCACCCGCCCAATCAGCGGGCATATGCAAATGTAAATACTTCACACGTATTATGCATAATATAATATAATATAACATGTATAATAGTGCAATTTCCACATGTGCAATATGAGACACGTGTAGACGTTTTAACTGCAATTTCTGAAAAAGTTTGAGAATATAAAAATTAAATTTCCTGGGCTGACAGGGGTCCCTAAAACGGCCATCATCAGGGTTTTGGGTCCCTGTGTGTTTGGCTGCTTTCTGTAGTTCCTGCAGTAAACCAGAGAGGACGATGTCTCTGGCAGGGCAGGGGGTGTGGGGGTGATGATGTGTTCTGTTCTGCTCCCGTCTGTGAAACCCATAATGCCCTATTCCCCTCAGTTCTGTTCTGCTCCCGTCTGTGACTCAAGAATGTTTCTCACTTCAAAACAGAATAACGCCTTGCAGTGAGATCACAGGAGCCTGAGTTACCCCTCCAGACCTGTGTGCCTGAGTTACCCCTCCATACCTGTGTGAGTTACCCCTCCATACCTGTGTGAGTTACCCCTCCATACCTGTGTGAGTTACCCCTCCAGACCTGTGTGAGTTACCCTCCAGACCTGTGTGAGTTACCCCCCCAGACCTGTGTGAGTTACCCCTCCATACCTGTGTGAGTTACCCCCCCATACCTGTGTGAGTTACCCCTCCAGACCTGTGTGAGTTACCCCCCCATACCTGTGTGAGTTACCCCCCATACCTGTGTGAGTTACCCCTCCAGACCTGTGTGAGTTACCCCTCCATACCTGTGTGAGTTACCCCTCCAGACCTGTGTGAGTTACCCCTCCATACCTGTGTGAGTTACCCCTCCAGACCTGTGTGAGTTACCCCTCCAGACCTGTGTGAGTTACCCCTCCAGACCTGTGTGAGTTACCCCTCCAGACCTGGCCGTTTGAGTTTGGCATCTTCAAAAAAAACGGTGAGAAAGAGAGTGAGAGACGCTGAAGTGATTTAGAGCGGAGGGGAGAGTTAAGCCACTGTCAAGTGTTGTCTTACAGCGCCTAGAGAGAGTGTGTGTGTGTGTGTGTGTGTGTGTGTGTGTGTGTGTGTGTGTGTTGGGTTACAGGCAGGGACAGCATTTGAGTGGAGCACGAGTTCAAGGGTTCACTTGCACTGTGCAGGCATGTCGGAACAAGTCTATCGCAGCTAAACAGTCTAAATCTGTACTGTGTGTGTGTGTGTGTGTGTGTGTGTGTGTGTGTGTGTGTGTGTGTGTGTGTGTGTGTGTGTGTGTGTGTGTGTGTGTGTGTGTGTGTGTGTGTGTGTGTGTGTGTGTGTGTGTGTGTGTGTGTGTGTGTGTGTGTGTTGAGGTGTGTGTGCGTGATGTCATAATTCTGTTCCATGTGTGTGTTGAGGTTGTGCTGGAATGTTTGTCGTACTTTATATTATGTATTCATAAAGTGGAAAATTCTCTTTTTGAAAAGGCTGAATTAATGAGCAGCAGCTGTGACTTTCCCATCGAGCGGGATCTTAAAACAGACCATCACACGACCTGTTCCAGACTCACTGTCCTGTTTACACCATCACACATCTGTCCAGACTCACTGTCCTGTTTACACCATCACACGCCCTGTTCCAGACTCACTGTCCTGTTTACACCATCAGACACCCTGTCCAGACTCACTGTCCTGTTTACACCACCACCCAGACTCACTGTCCTGTTTACACCACCACACACCTCTGTGGGATAAAAATAGGCCCTGCCATTTGGCCACCAAGTGGCGCCCCATTTTCTGTCGACACACAAAAAGCTGAGACCAGTCTGTGATTTACCAGGGGGTGCTCTAAAAATAATTGCACCAACACCCGGTCCGCCTAATATATATACCTATATAAAATAATTCACCACCCTACCGGCCCAAAACAAGACCACCGGGCATCTGCCTGTGACTACATAGCCAGTCCAGCCCTGCACACCACCAACCAGCATCACACACACACCTGTGATATACCTCTATACCACCAACACACACCTGCCTGTGATATACCTCTATACCAGCGTCACACACACACCTGCCTGTGATATACCTCTATACCAGTGTCACACACCTGTGATATACCTCTACACCAGCATGCGTACCCACACACGACACGCTGAACATTCTGTCTAAACGTCTGCCTTTAATGACGGCGAATTCTCTTCATGAAAAACCTCCATTGAGTCCGTCGAGTAGCACAGCCATTCAGAGACGATCTCTGCTGCAAATGGAGATCAAAGCCAAATTAGAGCTGACTGGTTCAAAGGCAGATAAAATGTGCGGGCCCGCAGCGATCATTCCCGTATTGATTTCCTCCCTTTCGCCCGATTCCCTGGGCCTGTAGCTCCGTATGAAGCTCAAACAGGCCCCTTCGCCCGAGCTGAGCGCAGGGAACCACATGCCGATGCAGACTGAACGCAGACATGGCGGATAAACGCACGCAGAGCAAGATGGAGGTCCTCACTTTCCCTCGGCTAGAGGGCTTCCAGCCGCACCATTGGCTGCTGAGATCATGTGATCTGTCATGATGATCTGCAGGCCTTCTGGTGACCCAGTGTGCGGGCGGGGCAGTGTGGGGCGGGGCCAGTGTGCGGGCGGGGCCAGTGTGCGGGGGCGGGGCCAGTGTGCGGGCGGGGCCGGTGTGGGGCGGGGCCAGTGTGCGGGCGGGGCCGGTGGGGCGGGGCCAGTGTGGGGCGGGGCCGGGTGGGGCGGGGCCGCGGGGCCGGTGTGCGGGCGGGGCCGGAGGTGATCATCTCCACTTAATCACCTTTATATTCCTCAACTCAGACTGAATACAAGAGCTCTGCATCGTTTGAGCACATTTAATGGTGCATATTATATGGAATTTATACAAAATTCATTCATTCTTATCATCAAGTTTATCATGGTTCTGTGTGTCTCAGTAGGTAGAGCGTGGTTATGTGTGTCTCAGTAGGTAGAGCGTGGTTCTGTGTGGCTCAGTAGGTAGAGCGTAGTTCTGTGTGGCTCAGTAGGTAGAGCGTGGATCTGTGTGGCTCAGTAGGTAGAGTGTGGATCTGTGTGGCTCAGTAGGTAGAGTGTGGTTCTGTGTGGCTCAGTAGGTAGAGCGTGGATCTGTGTGTCTCAGTAGGTAGAGCGTGGTTCTGTGTGGCTCAGTAGGTAGAGCGTGGATCTGTGTGGCTCAGTAGGTAGAGCGTGGTTCTGTGTGGCTCAGTAGGTAGAGCGTGGCTCAGTAGGTAGAGCTGGTTCTGTGTGTCTCAGTAGGTAGAGTGTGGTTATGTGTGTCTCAGTAGGTAGAGCGTGGTTCTGTGTGGCTCAGTAGGTAGAGCGTGGTTCTGTGTGGCTCAGTAGGTATAGCATGGCGCTGACAATGCTTAGGTTGTGGGTCCGATTCCCATTGGAACCACATACACTTTAAAATGTATGCATGTATGCACTCACTACTGTAATCCGCTAAATGGCAATTATATATGATATAATTATGATCATCACATCACTCTGCCCTGCCCAGTGTACATGTTCATAGGGTCAAAGGTCATGTTATGCATGCAGTAACTATGCTAGTCGTAGTGATAACAACAATAATGGAAAGTATTTCTCTGTTTTCTTTAGTTATTAAAGGCATGCCGCTGGCTCATTCTGACGCAGCTGTCACGGTTTCAGCCGGAGGAAGAAATGAATGAGAGATAATGGCCCAGCGATCGCGATGGAGCTGTCTTCTGCTGCTTATTAGTTTAGATTTTTAAAGGAAGGAGCGATACTGAAATTTCCTCCAGTGACTTTTCACCAGAGGCATGGAGCTTTCCTTTGCAAGGAACCACATGTGGAGCCTGTTTTATTGAAGTTTGTTTAGATTAGCGAGGAACATTGAAGTGTGGTTTTCTGAAACGCTCTCTCTGGCAGTTGTTATTTGCTTAAACTCCAGCGGAACAAAGAGCTGAGCTTGAGTCCCTCTGACGATGTACGCCAGACAAGTCCTTCACTTACTTATTTATTTTTAAAAACGTGTCAGTTTTAATTAAAACAAAATACCTTAAACTTTTCGTCCCAGAAACGACACAAAACAAAACAAAAGAAGTGCTTTTGCGGCGCTGAAATCTGGATAATTATGTGAGATTACGGCAGCCGGCTGTGCTCCGGGGCGGGGTGAGAGCGCCAGCGAAGCAGTCGCAGCCGCGTTGGAAGTCGGGGAGTGATTGACGTGCCTGTCGGTGAGGGCTGAGCGGCTCCTCTCCAGGTATGAAGGCAAGCCGGAACAGCCAGGACCTGACTCATAATCAGAGCCTTTATCAGCACTGCTGCCACTGGAGACACTCTCAGCTTCTCATGAGCTTCTGTCTGTTTACCCACAATCCCCTCTGTCTGTTTACCCACAATCCCCTCTGTCTGTTTACCCACAATCCCCTCTGTCTGTTTACCCACAATCCCCTCTGTCTGTTTACCCACAATCCCCTCTGTCTGTTTACCCACAATCCCCTCTGTCTGCTTACCCACAATCCCCTCTGTGTTTACCCACAATCCCCTCTGTCTGTTTACCCACAATCCCCTATGTCTGTTTACCCACAATCCCCTCTGTGTTTACCCACAATCCCCTCTGTCTGTTTACCCACAAACCCCTCTGTCTGTTTACCCACAAACCCCTCTGTCTGTTTACTCACAATCCCCTCTGTCTGTTTACCCACAAACCCCTCTGTCTCTGTCTGGTTACCCAGAAACCCTTCTGGTCAACTACTTGGCATGCTGCTTGTTGCAAAAGTAGTGTTCTTATGTTACTAATATTGTAATTTACTGGCCATAGTTTATGTGCATAGTGTATTCTTATTATTATTAGTAGTAGTAGTAGTAGCAGTAGTAGTAGTAGTAGTAGTAGTAGTAGTAGTAGTAGCAGTAGTAGTATTATATCATAATAGTCATAATTCAGTAAAATACATTTCCATACAGCAGATATGCATTTGAAAGGGGTTTCATTAAGACATGCAGTACGTTGTATATTGCTGCTGTTGTTCTGCCCAGGGACAGAGTCGTATCTGGCCATGAAGACAAGGCTGTTGACTCACCATTCAGACATCAAGGACAGAGGGAGAAGAGTCCCATTAAAAGAGAATATAGATGTAGGTGGAGAGGGGGAGGGGTGCTGGAAACAGCTGACACGAGGGAGGAGAGGTACGCACCAGTTTGTACTTGTAGGGAAAACCAGTTCAGTAGGTAAAGGTAACAGTGTAAGGGGTTATCCAAATAATTTTCTCCCGAATCTTTGTTTAAAACTCCAGTAATAATCCAGCTGGTGTATTTATTCGATCAACATGCCGACGGCGGAAAGGTGTTTCGGGGTGTGTGGGTTCTGTGCCTCCCTTTCATCTCCCTTTCCTAGCCTCAACACTCGACGGTTTAAATCCCTTCAACCACCTCTCAGAGATCATCTCTTCAGTTAACCGGGTCAGGCAGCAGTCAACGTATCACAGTCAGTGGTCATCATTTCATCGAACAGACACCAAAAGAAAAAAGAAAAAATCCTTTAATCAATATCCCAAATCTGTAAAGTTTATACTTCTAAAAAGTGATCTGGATAAATGTCGTCACGCGATTCTTTTGAAGCTCAGTATTTGTGTATGAGCTGATCAGCCGGAGGCAAAGCTGGCAGCGCTTCTCGTGGTGAAACCCAATATCACACTGCGTGCCTCTCTCACACCCTTCACACACAGATCGAGAGGTGCACAGTCCACTGCCAGACAGAGGACAGGGGTTAGAGCAGGAATTATTCACACACGACTTCACCGTGTCTCCTTTCAGGACGGCTAAAACAGGCCCTCTCTCGAGGCCTGCAGCTTCCCCCTGTGAAAGGCGAGGCGAGACCTGCAGTGATCACAAAGGAGCGCTTCCTGCTCTGTCGCGTCTGCGATCGTTCACTTCCTTACCGCAGAACAACAAAGCGAAAAACCTATGTGCCTTGATGTGTTCTGAGATAACGTTGGTGACGTGCTGACAGCACAGCCGATTCCTCTGGTTTCGCTGCTTTCCAGGCAACTTTATCCTCCAGAGTGACCAAAGAGCATCACCAGTCCGTCTGTGTTAAATATAATGCACATGCACACACACACACACACACACACACACACACACACACACACACACACACACACACACACAGACGTACACAGACATGCATGTGAATATATACACACATGCACACACAGACAGATGTACACACACACACGCACACACTCAGACACACACACACACACACACACACACACACACACACACACACACACACAGTCAGACATGCATGTAGATCTAACACCTGGGCAAGCTGGAAGGTGTATGAATCAAACTGAGGAAAAAGCCTTTTAATGTGTTCAGGTTTTGTTTCATAGCTATGAGCACTCTTAGCTCATCTCTGCAGCTTCCTGCACAGGCTGAAGGATTAGTGTCTTTGGGCATTCCTCCGGCTCACATATCAAAACAGCGCTAAATAACCTGTCAGTCTGCTCCTCAGAATACAGTACTGCGTGCGTGTGGGAGCTTGTGGCCCATTCTTCAGAAAAAAGAGAAACCCACAACAATGCCGTCTCTGAGAGGCGAAGGCATCTGAGCGATTTCCCAAAACTGCCTTCTGGAGCACACTTCTGCTGCGATTTAAAAACAACGAAAACCATTCAGTGTTTAAGGATAAACTGATGAGAAAATGTTTGTCATCAGTTTGTAATCATAAAAAACTTGGAAATCATAATAAGTTTAAGTCTCCTCATTTAAATCACCCCCCACACCCCCAGCTCCCAAATGCACATGAATCGAAGGTGCCATTAAGCGCTTACATTTTCACATTCATTTTTAAGCTCTTAAATTTACATTTGATTCAGAATCACATTAGCAGTGGCAGGTCCAGCGTTGCAGAAAATGATTGTTTTATTTCCGTGCGACGATTTCAAAGCTGTCGGAAAGGAGAAAGAAAAAAATAAGTGACTCAATGTGACATCATGCCAAAAACAAGGCCCCATTCAAACTACCTTTTGAAATGTGTTTTCATCTCAGATGTGTGTGGTACTTTGGGGAATGGGCTGTTTTTTCCTCTGTGATTAAACAGCATAGCAGAACAATACACTCTGTTCTGTTACTCCTCTGTCTCTCTCACTCTCTCTCTCTCTCTCTCTCTCTCTCCCTCTCTGTCCCTCTCTCTCTCTCACTCTCTCTCTCTCTCTCTCTCTCTCTCTGTCTCTCTCTCTCTCTCTCTCCCTCTCTGTCTCTCTCTCTCTCTCTCTCTCTCTCTCTCTCTCTCTCTCTCTCTCTCTCTCTCTCCCTCTCTGTCTCTCTCTCTCTCTCTGTCTCGCTCTCCCCCTCTCTCTCTCTCTCTCTCTCTCTCTTTTGTCGCCTCGTCTCACCAGGGTTAGGGGGGTGTGGGCTTATTACCCACAAACACCTTTTGTTGAGGGATTTGAAAGCAATTTTAAGGATAGGAGCTGTCGCATGAAGTCACCGACTGAGGGATATAAAAGAGAGTGGGGTGCCTATAAAAATAAAAGCCTGTTTTGCTTCCCGTGTAAGGAACATGACCCCAACCTCACCAAGCGATCAATGATCAGGTTTGAGCCCCTAATTTCAGAATAAACGAATGATCCGGTTGATTAGACACAGGCCGGCGTACAGGCCCTTCTGTTTTGAGGGGCGGGCAGGTGTCTGATGAAGATGTGAGGATTCTGGGCAGATTCTGAACCCCTAAAACAAACAGTGTTCCTGTGTGTACCACCCTATCACACCAGCGTCCCGCTACACAGAACGAGAGAGGCCAAGATTCAATCTCCATACTAAAATAACTCTCTTCCACGCCAGAATCCTACAAAGAAAGGCTTCTAACTCTCAAATCATTGCTTCCAATTACAATTCTGTTTCATCTCCTCTACAGATGTTGAGGAACTCTGCGCTTTCAAGATCCAGACAGAGACCAAACGGAGAGTAAACAGAACGTCTGTCGTGCCCTTTGAAAGGAGTGTCAATTGCTGTTGAGGGTCCAGGTAGGTGTCAAGTGAGCAGGCTGTCGGCTGTCTAAACAAGGTGACAGCGCCCATCAGAGGTTCAAACAGCAGGTCGGAGGAGAACACTCAGCTCACTTCCTGCGTGATGAAACGGCTCATCGGCGCCTGGCTGCTGATTGCTGACACTTGTCCTGCAGCCCAGGCGTGAAGGAGAGCGTGTTCCCCGTGAGAACCACCTGTAGCTCACAGCCAATCACTGTGCTCCCTGTGAGAGCCCTCTGTAGGTCACAGCCAATCACTGTGTTTCCCGTGAGAACCACCTGTAGCTCACAGCCAATCACTGCGCTCCCTGTGAGAACCACCTGTAGCTCACAGCCAATCACTGTGCTCCCTGTGAGAGCCCTCTGTAGGTCACAGCCAATCACTGTGTTTCCCGTGAGAACCACCTGTAGCTCACAGCCAATCGCTACGCTCCCCTTGTGAGACCCCTCTGTAGCTCACAGCCAATCGCTACGCTCCCCTTGAGACCCCTGTTCTCACAGCCAATCACTGCAGAACCACCTGTAGCTCACAGCCAATCACTGTGCTCCCGTGAGAACCACCTGTAGCTCACAGCCAATCACTGTGCTCCCGTGAGTACCACCTCTGTAGCTCACAGCCAATCACTGTGCTCCCCGTGAGAACCACCTGTAGCTCACAGCCAATCACTGCGCTCCCCGTGAGACCCCTCTGTAGCTCACAGCCAATCGCTGCGTTCCCAGAGACACACAGGAGAGAGAGCTGAAGCAGTGCCATCCCCTCCAGGGCCTTTAGGTCAGTGCCTTTAACGCAGAGATCACCGCAGCTCACCGAGGGAGGAGCGTTAGAGTGACCACACTGAGGGACGAGCGTTAGAGTGACCACACTGCTCACTGAGGGAGGAGCGTTAGAGTGACCACACTGCTCACTGAGGGAGGAGCGTTAGAGTGACCACACTGAGGGAGGAGCGTTAGAGTGACCACACTGCTCACTGAGGGACGAGCGTTAGAGTGACCACACTGACTGAGGAGCGTTAGAGTGACCACACTGCTCACTGAGGGACGAGCGTTAGAGTGACCACACTGACTGGGGACGAGCGTTGAGAGTGAGTGACCACACTGCTCACTGAGGGACGAGCGTTAGAGTGACCACACTGAGGGAGGAGCGTTAGAGTGACCACACTGAGGGAGGAGCGTTAGAGTGACCACACTGAGGGACGAGCGTTAGAGTGACCACACTGCTCACTGAGGGACGAGCGTTAGAGTGACCACACTGAGGGAGGAGCGTTAGAGTGACCACACTGAGGGAGGAGCGTTAGAGTGACCACACTGCTCACTGAGGGAGGTTAGCCAGACTGCTCACTGAGTGAGGAGCCACCACGCTGCTCACTGAGGGATGACCAGCGTCACCACTGCGTTTTAACTGAGGGAGGAGCGATGACCACACTGAGCCCAGTGACCACGCTGAGGAGGAGCGTTCCCACTGAGGGAGGAGCGTTGTGACCACACTGTCACTGAGGGACTTGAATGGCCTCACTCAAAGTGGTTCACTGAGCGTTAGAGTGACCACGCTGCTCACTGAAATGTTAGCATGGTAAACAAATAGTTCATCAGTGCTTATAATGTTTATGCTCTTGGAGGAGAGAGTTTTTGCTTTATTATAAATATTAGTTTTCTTCATTTTTGAGCTGGTTTTGTGGATTTTTACAAAAATCAACCATGAATGTATAGTAT
This sequence comes from Aldrovandia affinis, assembly GCA_029706075.1. Classification (NCBI taxonomy): domain Eukaryota; kingdom Metazoa; phylum Chordata; class Actinopteri; order Notacanthiformes; family Halosauridae; genus Aldrovandia; species Aldrovandia affinis. The sequence goes on along the minus strand of JAINUG010000073.1, from coordinate 4,055,026 downwards.
GGGGATACTGCAGACCGCTGTTAGCAGTTTGTCATCATCCATGTTGACGTGTCGGGACTAGGAACCACATTTCGGTGTGTTGTGTTGGTTCAGCATGGAAAGTAAAAACAGCAACACATGAATTTGATTGGCTCTTACCGGGCGATATCGCCCGAAAGTTCAGGATTTTCAACTTTTTCTGTGTCACCGCCACGCCCACAAATTTAACATCGCCGAATCGCCTGCAGTCGCCGGTAGTTGCCCGCTCTCATAGACAATTAATGCATTTCCGGCAACTAGTTGCCCAGTTGCCCGCTGTTAAAACGCAGGGTTAGGGTGACCACGCTGCTCAAACAGAACGCCGACAGGGGGCAGCGGATAGCGTAGCGCTCTAACGCCGTATTCTGATCCGCTGTGGTGTGCGCCGCCTGGGGGAGGGTTCAATCTAAATAAATAGAGAGTGTTCTCTCTGTTAGTAAACAGTGAGGTTCTGTGTGGCTCAGCATGGCGGTGGCAATGCTTAGGTTGTGGGTTCAATCCCCACTGGGACCACATATACTGACAAATGTATCACTACTGTAAGTGGCTTTAGATAAAAGCGTCTGCTAAATGGCATATATTTAAAAAAGTGTAATTGACCACTAAACTGGGAGAAAAACAGGAAAAAAATTGAAAAATAAATACATTTTAAAAAAACTTCCACGAGTGTTACGCCACCACGCTACACAAACAAACCGCCGGGGTGCAGGACAGAAGGGTCAGGTGACCAAACCCTGCAGGCGCTAATTGCAGCGTGTGTTGTTTTTGTGGCGGTTTGCACCCAGACGTGACACCAGGCTCAAAGAGACCCACACCAGTGGAGCGCTCTGTGGACGGAACCGGAAGTGCTGCTCTTCAGCTGTGTGCACAAGATCAGCGGCCCCTGAAGTCTTCGCCTGGCTGCTCACAGTCATGGGTTTACTGTTCATATCACACGAGCGCATTCATCTTCTCATCTTTACATCATAAAGAATATGGCAAAATATAGGTTCCGGTGTCACGATACAAAATGATTTTTCAGGTTAAGATTTGTGAGCTACTGCAAGACTAGGTCCTTGTGTTGGTTCTCACACAACAACGATGTGTAACAACGATCCTGCACCCCCTCCGACTGCTTTTGAGTAATCCTATGTATCGTATCGTAATCACGATCTCAGAGGAGAACTCACTTCTTACATTTAAACTTCACAATCGGAGGACAAGTGTGGAATTCCCTGAGATCATGGCCTGAGTGCTGGTGAAGCGACATCGACAGACTGAGCCTCACCAGAACACGTGCAGGTCATTACAGCACCACTCACACGCTGATCGTGTCTTGGCAGTGTCGTCTGATTGCGTGGAGCTGGTAGGGAGGGCTTTTGCGTAATCGATACATGTGGCAGCAATCAGGGGCAGGAATGATTCATGTTGGCGCTGCTTCTCAGTGGAGCTCAACACAGCCGCCATCTTCATCCGTCCAGAGTCCCACAGGGTCCACTCAACACTGGGATGTGTGTGTTCATGTGTTCACAACTCTAACTCTACTCTACTCATCACTCCCTACACCCCAGCCAGACCCCTCCTCTATCACACCCTACACCCCAGCCAGACCCCTCCTCTATCACACCCTACACCCCAGCCAGACCCCTCCTCTATCACACCCTACACCCCAGCCACACCCCCGCTCCTCTATCAAACCCTACACCCCAGCCAGACACCTCCTCTATCACACCCTTCACCTGTCCAGACCCCTCCTGGTGAAACACCCTTCACCCCAGCCAGACCCCTCCTCACTCACCATCTTCCGCAAGAGACCAAAACCCACCTTTTCAGACTCCACTACCACTGAAGTCAATACCACTGAAATCTGTACATTAATTAATGTTTAATACTGTATTTGGTATTTCTTTAATACTGTATAAAACTGTTAAAAATTTAAACTAACCTTTTCTTTCCCTGTGTTACAGGTACGGTATGCAGCTGCCAACAATGATGTATATAATTGTATCACTACACTAATGATTCTTCCTAGCATGTATTAATGCACATCTTGTAAGTGGCTCTGGATAAGAGCGTCTGCTAAATGCTTAAAAAGTTAAATGTCTAACTCCTACACCATCTCAGACTCGTTGTGAAAACAGTTTTGCTGTATCTTGCTCATCCAGGAGGATCTCTTTGGGGCATGAGCTGAGAGCTGCTTCTTCAGGGCAGATATTAGTGACGTGAGAGCGAATGCACTGGAATTGTTGTTTGGCCTGATTCTATGGTTACTGAATCAACACTATTCTAAAGGTTGATGGACAGCCTGGAACAACCAGGTGGCCAATTTATATATATATATATAAAATATATAATGTATAACCTTTTAGAATGACATGAACCTTTTTTCCTCTACTTTCTCTTCACTGAATATCTACATTTTACATTTTAAGCATTTAGCAGATGCTCTTATCCAGAGCGACTTACAAGATGTGCATTAATACATGGTAGGAACAATCATAGTTAGCGCACAAGATCAGTGCAGTAATACAGCGATAGACATCATTGCAGGCATCTGCATACCATACCTGTAACACTGGGAAGGAAAAGGTTAGTAAACAAGGTTGAGTAAACAAGTATACATATACAAAAAGTATGAAACAAGTAGGCAGTGGTGATTGGCTAGATGTACAGGGTCAGTGGCAGTGAAGTCTGACTCTCAAACTGCATTCTCACTCTGAACTCTCTTAACCTGCTGCCTGAGTGTGTGCGTGGATCTGCACCCACGGGATAAATAAACACACTGCGTTTATTTTCATTACATTTTATTCTCTATTGTTGCTGCGTTTCCGCCGGGGAGCTGGGGAACGTCCAGAGGCAGAGCTACAGGATCGCTCCGGCAGCCGCACACAACCGAGACCCAAACAAACAGGAACAGAACAATGGCTCTCCGCATCACAGCCTCTCATTTCACACACAACAATGCAAGACTGCTGGCACTGTGCCATCCACATAAGAGAAATGGCGTGCTCTTATAGCGATCTGCACCCTCCGCTGTTTGGGCCCCTGGTCTTTGATGCGAGCTGGAACACAAACTGAGGAAGAAGCAGCAGAAAGTCCCAGTTGCGTTTTTTAAAAGTGTTCCTGGGGAGGTAATTAAAACCGGACAATGGGATGCGGTTTTGAACAGATAGCCCTTTTATTTTGCAGGGCCATAAATCACGCTGGATGTTTGGAGCCCGCAGTATGCGAGTCATAAAGGACAGTGATTGCCGCTCGTTACAGGCTGGGTCTGAAAGGGGGGTGGGCGTGTGTGGGTCCTCCAGGAGAGGGGTCACATGAGGAACAGGACCGCCGCGGGAGTGCGGGGGCAATTCAGCGCCTCTCCTCCGCGCTTAGAGAACCTGTCATGTGGCCGACTCTGACTCTCTAACTCTGACTCTCTAACTCTGACTCTCTAACTCTGACTCTCTAGCTCTGACTCTCTAACTCTCTAACTCTGACTCTCTAACTCTGAGTAACTCTGGCTTTGAGTAACTCTGGCTCTGAGTAACTCTAACTCTGAGTAACTCTGGCTCTGAGTAACTCTGACTCTGAGTAACTCTAACTCTGAGTAACTCTGGCTCTGAGTAACTCTGGCTCTGAGTAACTCTGGCTCTGAGTAACTCTGGCTCTGAGTAACTCTGGCTCTGAGTAACTCTGGCTCTGAGTAACACTGGCTCTGAGTAACTCTGGCTCTGAGTAACTCTGGCTCTGAGTAACTCTGGCTCTGAGTAACTCTGGCTCTGAGTAACTCTGACTCTGAGTAACTCTGACTCTGAGTAAGACTGAACAGACACATTTGATTTGTACATCAGTGTTTCATTAGCGTCTGTTTTCCTACTAAATTCACAAACATCGTTACAGTATAACAACCAACACAAACAAAATATGACAAGACCCACCATAAAACTCCAGACCTGACGTTTTCTCATTTTTATATGTGACGATGGAGATAGAAGATTATATCAGAGGTGTGGTGAGATGGAGAATAGTGTGCTCACTGAACACTGAACACTGTTAACTCAACACTGCCTCTCTGGGTGATGATGTGGTTCATTATTTGTCACCCTGCAGGATGTCAGGCCACAGTCCTCACTGGCAGGGTCAGGATTCTGGACTGCAAGAAGCCCCCCCACGTCTAGAAGAGATCAGACAGTTTGGAGCAGAAGAAGAGAAGTAAAAAATATGTGTTTTGTTTGTCACTGCTTGCCTCTGAAGGATGTCCCACCACACACACACACACACACACACACACACACACACTCTCTCCTCATGGTCTGAAGCCGGTCTGGTTACTGGTGACTGTAGGGAGTTGTGTCTCAGTGTTTCTCTCTGGCCTCTGTGTCCAAACTGAGCCACACTCACCCACTCCCCTCCCACCCACCCTCCCACCCACTCACTCACCCCCTCCCACCCACTCACCCACCCACCATTTCTTTTCCAGCCAGTTTGTTGTTATTTTCTGTTCTGAATCAACTCGCTTTTTGTTAAGCTTTTTTAGAGCGTTTTAAATAAAACAAACATAACTGCCTTTCAGTAAAATTCTAACCAAATCCTTTGAATTACATTTTCAAATGATTTTAGGTTTATGTGTATTGTATTCAGGCAATTGAAAAAAGTGTTTAGAGTTTAGAAAAATGTGCATTTTGATGATCTGTTTTGAGTTTTGTGTCTACAGTTTTGAAAAATGACCTCAAGGTGCTGAAATTAGTGCCAAAGTGATTGTTAAAAAACTATGTTTTTTTAAGAGCATTTTTTTAAAACAAAACAAACGTAACTGCCTCTATGACCCAATCCTTTCAATTACATTTTTAATTGTATCATGTAGCAGACACTCTTATCCAGGGTGACTTACAGCAGGTACACTCCACTAAGTGGGGTAAGACAGCACGTCACATAAACAGCCAGCACAACAACTTCTTTACAATCTACTCGACTAGTCTGATTTAGACGTAGCGCTGTAGCCCCTATAAGAATAACAAAATAAGAATACATAATGAGGAGAACGGGCCGTTCGGCCCATCTAGGCTCGTCATGTCCATACCTAAAGAGTATCTAGTACTGCATCTAGCCTGGACTTGAATAGCCCAAGCGTTTCTGCCTCTACTACCCGACCTGGGAAGCTGTTCCAGGCACTGACAACTCTCTGTGTAAAGAAAAACATCCTAATATCTGTGCGGAATTTGCCTTTAAGTAGTTTCCACCTGTGACCTCTTGTTATGCTGACCCCACTTATCTTAAAAAATCTTTGGTAGTACACTTTGTTAATCCCTTTCAGGAATTTAAAAACCTCAATCAAATCCATTTACATTTACATTACATTTTAGGCATTTAGCAGACGCTCTTATCCAGAGCGACTTACACAGTTTACATTTCTTTACATACAATCCATTTATACAGCTGGATATTTTACTGAAGCAATTCAGGTTAAGTACCTTTAGCTCAAGGATACAACAGCAGTGCCCCACCTGGGAATTGAACCTGCAACCTCTGAGTTACAAGCCCAGCTCCCTAACCATTACACTACACAAATCCCCCCCTAAGTCTCCGTTTGCTAAGCTTAAATATATTGAGTGTCTTAAGTCTATCCTCATAACCTTTACCTTTCATACCAGGTATCAATTTAGTTGCCCTTCTTTGAACTTTTTCAACAGCTTCTTGTAGTGCGGTGCCCAGAACTGCACCCAGAACTGCACACAGACCTGCACACAGACCTACACACAGAACTGCACACAGAACTGCACACAGACCTGCACACAGAACTGCTCACAGAACTACAGAACTGCACACAGAACTGCACACAGAACTGCACAGAGTACTGCTCACAGAACTGAACTGCACACAGAACTGCACACAGAACTGCTCACAGAACTACACACAGAACTGCTACACACAGAACTGCACACAGAACTGCTCACAGAACTACACACTGCACACAGAACCTGCACACAGAACTGCTGCTACACAGAACTACACACAGACCTGCTCACAGAACTGCTCAGAGTACTCTATGGAGATGCAGGTCAGATGTCTGCTTCCTAGTTCAGAGTGAGGTTTGTGACGGCTCCTCCTCGGCTCGTGACCTCTTTCAATCCACCTCTTCATGTTCAGCGTCTTACGTGTGAAGGTCCCGGCCGCTGCCCGCCCCCCGGCCGCTGCCCGCCCCCCCTCCGGCTCCCAGCCCCCAGTGAAGGTTCCGGGACGTGGATGAATCGAGGCCTGTGTGCGTCGGGCGAACAGGAGGCACAAAGGAGAGCTGTGGAGGGGCTGCGACTGCCCCAGCCTACGCTTCGCACCGCGTCCTCATCGCTCGTAAAGAGAGGGGGGGGGGAGAGCCGGGGGGGGGACTCTGTAATTAGAACACGGTCTTAAAAGCCGAATACCAAGCCTTAGCAACCTCCACAAGGGGGCTGAGAGAGGGAGAGCGAGAGAAAGGGCGAGAGAGCGACCCCGGGTGACCCCTGACCCCGGCCTGACCCCGGCTCCCCAACAATGGGCCGCCGGCAGCTGGAGCGGGGGGCTAGGGGCCTGCGTGTGGGGAACCCCCCTCCGATTTATGAACTACAACACTCCTGAAAGAAACCCAATCACCCAAGATTCCTGAGCAGCATGCGTCTGCTCACCGCAAGGAAGGAGAGAGGGGGAGAAGAAAGAGAGAGGGGGAGAAGAAAGAGAGAGGGGGAGAAGAAAGAGAGGGATAGAGAAGAAAGAGAGGGGAGCAGAAAGAGAGGGGGAGTGTGGGATTGTGCTTCGGCCGGCGGGGTTAAGCGCACAAAGACAGAGGCACAATCTCAGGGCCTCTCTGCGGATGAGAGGCCACTCGCTCCATTATCCCGAGCTGGCTGGCGTGCGTGATATCATTAGGAGCTCAAACCCCGCCCTGCAACACTGCGCGACTGCGTTCTCCCTCAAACCCCGCCCTGCAACACCGCGCGACACATCCCCACATCCCCACATCCCCACACCCCCACATCTCCTCCCCAGGGATTTAACTCATGATTATCAGCAAATTACTTTCCATGTCTAATTAGCAAAAATGAAATGGCTGTTAAATTCCAACCAGTTATTAATACAGAGCAGGAATCATAACGGGAAGGTTGGGGGAGGGTGTGTGTGTGTGTGTGTGTGTGTGTGTGTGTGTGTGTGTGTGTGTGTGTGTGTGTGTGTGTGTGTGTGTGTGTGTGTGTGTGTGTGTGTGTGTGTGTGTGTGTGTGTGTGTGTGTGTGTGTGTGTGTGTGTGTGTGTGTGTGTGTGTGTGTGTGTGTGTGTGTGTGTGTGTGTGTGTGTGTGTGTGTGTGTGTGTGTGTGTGTGTGTGTGTGTGTGTGTGTGTGTGTGTGTGTGTGTGTGTGTGTGTGTGTGTGTGAGTGTGTGTGTGTGTGTGTGTGTGTGTGTGTGTGTGTGTGTGTGTGTGTGTGTGTGTGTGTGTGTGTGTGTGTGTGTGTGTGTGTGTGTGTGTGTGTGTGTGTGTGTGTGTGTGTGTGTGTGTGTGTGTGTGTGTGTGTGTGTG
>JAINUG010000073.1:3987500-4035000 GCA_029706075.1 Aldrovandia affinis | reverse complement strand
GGTTATGGAGCTGTAATAAACATTTGCAGATACATGGGCAATATAATATAGATATAATAAATATATCCACACACTTTGGTGGAATGTTACATTTGCCAAAAATAATAAGATAAAGAAGAGACCACGTGCTAAGCTGGGATGCACGGATGCTTTAGAGTTTGTGTTGTGTCCTGTCCCGTTGACTCGATCACTGAGAGGATCAGATCGAGCACACTGTTAGTGACTCATCTCCATCCGTACGCAGCCGATTGGCTGTCAGAAGGGGCAGCTGTGGACAGATCGAGGCAGATTGCGTGAGCGTGGATTTTAGGTAATATTTCACCAGGGCTGTGTTCGAAACCGTTCCCTATTCCCTAAATAGTGCACTATATAGTGTGTTCGCCATTTTGTCGTGGTGTTCGAATTCTCAACGGTTAATTTCGTTCACTATATAGTCCACTATAGAATACCCACAATTCACAGCGATTTCTAGTGAACAGCGAATGTACCCTACAATTTCTCGCGTATACCACAATGCAAAGCGGTCGTGTCTTCGTTAGCTCACGACTTCCATAACGGTAGCTATTGGTGGCTAAAGCAGTGGCTAGCAGACAGCACCACAGTTAACAAAACCACACTTGCACATCATTAGAAATTCAACAATTTATTTGGGATTTAACATTCAATACTGAACATGCAAACCCGATACTACCTGAGTACATTTCAACCTGCTGTCATGAGTGCTCGGTTTGTTTACGTGATACTGGGCAAGTCCGCTGAATATCCGGCACGCAAATGACGTTCAGTGTAGTGTCCGAAAACAGTTTAATCGAACACTATATAGGGAATAGGGAATGAGTGAGTGAGTGAACGGTTTCGGACACAACCCCGGCCTGGATCAGAGTCCGTGGATCAGACAGTGAGCGGTGCAGGAAGTGTGCCCTCCACTAGATGGCGCCAGTTTATCAGGTATGACACCACAAATCACTTCTGGGTTTGAACATTTCTGTCCACGGGGACCCGTTTGTGCATGTCCTCTCGTGAACCTTTCCCAGCGAATGTTTTGCAAGTAAAATAACAGACTCTTCACACACAGATTTACTGAAATATTCCAACGGTTTAGTTTAATCTCACGTTTTATGCATGGACCAACAGAACCGCGAAAAAGTTCAGTAGAAATGCAATAACATGGATGGCTAGCACCGATACTTCCTGCTTTAATGAGCGAGCATTCGTGACGGAAAACGCAGAACCAAAGACCACGGAGTAAAGCCAACGGCACAAGCACCGCTGGGTCTGCGCAGACCTATACACGCGCAGGGTCTGCGCAGACCTATAGACACGCAGGGTCTGCGCAGACCTACACACGCGCAGTCTGGTGAAGACTCTCCCTGCTGATCCCCAGGGACCTGCGTGTCCTGGACAGCAGAGGCGCAGCTGCAGATGGAGGTCAGCGCTCCAGATTAAGACTCGATCTCCGCTGGGGCGGCGAGCGCAGGTGTAGCACGCAGGTGTACTCCAGTACGCTGCAGGCGCTGTGATGGAGCCGCAGCTCTGTTCACCCCGTGGTCAGGCCGCATCGCGATCACCACGTCCGCGCAGGGCAGGCCCGTTCACACGCGGCGTCTACAGAGCAGGCTTTCCGCGCACACTGTCCTAATCCTGCTCCCACCGCAAACAGCGACCACACTGTCCTAATCCTGCTCCCACTGCAAACAGCGACCACACTGTCCTAATCCTGCTCCCACTGCAAACAGCACTGTCCTAATCCTGCTCCCACCGCAAACAGCGACCACACTGTCCTAATCCTGCTCCCACCGCAAACAGCGACCACACTGTCCTAATCCTGCTCCCACTGCAAACAGCACTGTCCTAACCCTGCTCCCACTGCAAACAGCTGTCCTAATCCTGCTCCCACTGCAAACAGCGACCACACTGTCCTAATCCTGCTCCCACTGCAAACAGCGACCACACTGTCCTAATCCTGCTCCCACTGCAAACAGCGACCACACTGTCCTAATCCTGCTCCCACTGCAAACAGCGACCACACTGTCCTAATCCTGCCCCCACTGCAAACAGCGACCACACTGTCCTAATCCTGCTCCCACTGCAAACAGCGACCACACTGTCCTAACCCTGCTCCCACTGCAAACAGCGACCACACTGTCCTACTCCTGCTCCCACTGCAAACAGCGACCACACTGTCCTACTCCTGCTCCCACTGCAAACAGCGACCACACTGCACTGCAAACAGCGACCACACTGTCCTAATCCTGCTCCCACTGCAAACAGCGACCACACTGTCCTAATCCTGCCCCCCACTGCAAACAGCGACCACACTGTCCTAATCCTGCTCCCACTGCAAACAGCGACCACACTGTCCTAATCCTGCCCCCACTGCAAACAGCGACCACACTGTCCTAATCCTGCTCCCACTGCAAACAGCGACCACACTGTCCTAATCCTGCTCCCACTGCAAACAGCGACCACACTGTCCTAATCCTGCTCCCACTGCAAACAGCGACCACACTGTCCTAATCCTGCTCCCACTGCAAACAGCACTCCCAAGAGACTCAAACCCACCTCTTCAGACTCCACTACCCCCATCTCTGTCCATCTAGCTAAATTGTCTTCACCACTGTCTACTTGTTCAACACTATACTCTTTTTAAAAAAAAAAAAAAAAAAAAAAAAAAATGTACATTTTGTAAACATTGTAAAATACCTTTTCCTTCCCGGTGTTACAGGTATGGTACGCAGATGCCTGCAATGATGTCTATTGCTGTATTCCTGCACTGATCTCGTGCGCTAACTGTGATTGCTCCTACCATGTATTGATGCACATCTTGTAAGTCGCTCTGGATAAGAGCGTCTGCTAAATGCTTAAAATGTAAAATGTAAAATGTCCTAATCCTGCTCCCACTGCAAACAGCGACTCTGCTTCTACTGCATTAACAGCTGAGTCCCTAATTCATGCAGGAAGTACTGCGGTTTCTACATTATACATTTTCTACCCCCATCACCTACACTCCATTACTGTATCCACACTGCAGTCACTACGGGGTACACCTGCAACGCAGTCCTTGCTCAACCAAAGTAGTTATTGCATTGACACCGATTCCACCAAAACCAGTGTAAAGATTCTCAATCTACAGCTTTGATAAATATAAAGCCAACAGTTCAAACGATGAAACATTATCATAAATTCCAGTGATGCTGAAAGTGAAGGTGTGAAGGTGTGTGCCTCTCTTCCACAACACTGGTGCAGTGCGCTTCAGGGGTGTGGGAGGAATCGCTTTAATAATCCCACAGACCCACAGACCCAGAGACCCACAGACCCACAGACCCACCCACCCCACACAGACCCACAGACCCACAGACCCACAATACACAGACCCCAGACCCACAGACCCACAATCCCTCCCTCCCCTCCTCCCTCCCTCCCTCCCTCCTTGCTCCAGGGTGCATTGTCTCTGCAGCTCAAATCTGTCTGAATTGTGACGGATGCCCTCAGTGACCTGCGATGGTTGTTGATGCCTCACATACAGCGCTGGAAAGGTCCCTGAAGAAAGCTCTGTAATTTAAATACTTTTCTCCTGTACTTTATAAAGTTGGACTTTTTTTTGGATGTTCTTCTTCTGCTCTTCAACGTGTTCATATCAGTGACTATTTATATCTGATGTGTGATATCTATATGAAAGTGGAGGTCTCATAATGTAAAACCGGCTGCACATAAGTGTGATATTGGTTTTTGGTTTGTCACTGTAATGTCCTTCTGTATCAACTGTGAGCAGCTCCACACGCGCCACTGTCAGGCTACAAACTTGGGTGAAGTTCTGCCAACGTCAAACGTCAACCCGCGTGGATAACGGATATCGCCTGGGGTCTGGAAACAGGAAACAGGAAACAGGAAACAGGAAACAGGTAATGACTCAGAGCCCCCAAGGCAATGTTTACTTTCAATCAATCGAAAAATATCAATCAATAATCCCCCCAAAAATATATCAATATGAAAAATCACATACAGAACATAGAATTTGTATTCTATTTGTATATGATAAAAAAAAACTCCACCATGGAAAAGATATTATTTATTCTTCTCTTTCCAGATGAGGCGTGTGCAGATATTTGAGCCCATCCTTGACCCCTCAGGAGAGCGTGTCGTCTCATAGTACTGGGGGCATGTGCCGTGGTGGACGGGGGTGTGTTCCTCTGGAGGGGGTGGTGGCGAGGAGTGTCACATCTCACTCCATCATGGAAGGCTTGTCTCCCCGCAGTGTGTGTGTGTGTGTGTGTGTGTGTGTGTGTGTGTGTGTGTGTGTGTGTGGGGGTGTGGGGGGGGAACCAACCTCAGTTCAATTTCACCACACAAACCGTGTAACTTCAGGAGCAGGTGCCTCTCGTGCATCTCCAGCCCCCCGTCATCAGCAAGAACGGGAAACATATTCACCCAGAGTGATAAATCATCATGAATCTCATATGCAAAACAGTGCACCTCCGTGTTAGAACATTGGACCTGAAATTAAACTATTGCAACACATTCTGCATCAGGGGAATGATGAAACATTCTGCATCAGGGGAATTCGGGGAGATGTGAAATATGAGGGCCCCCCCCTCCTGATCAAACGCAGGCTGGTGCAGCTGTGGAATTTGATGAAACTAAACAGAGAGACTAGGAGCAGAATTCCTCTCATTTCACCCGACTCACAGAGGGAGGAAGCCCAGGGCCTCGACAGGCTAAAGGGTTTAAGTCCAGTAGGATGATGTAACCCACTTTACAGAGGGTGGTTTATAAAGCATCTACATATCACTTTAATTAAGGAGGTGGCCCTGTGTGGGTCTGAGCGATCTCCAGAGCCGTGTGTTATTGTGCAGCTGGTCTCTGCTCCTCGCTGGCCGCGGTGGATTCATGGCAGCGCTGATCTACAGCTGTGGAGCTCTCTCTGGCACACAGGGGAAATCTGCGGGAGGAGAGGTTCAGCTCCGGGCCCGTCTCGCTCGCGGGGAGAAGATTGCTCTCATATATTATTGAGCATTACCGCCGTCGCTGTCTCCCAGCCTTGGATGTCTGGCCCCCGGCGGCACTCGCTGGCCTGTAACGCTCCCGCCAGGGTGCGTTTTAAATTCACCGGCGCCTTGACCCCTCAATCACCACCGCCCGTTAATAAGCACCTCTGGCAAAGTGGCGGGATCCATTTGTCTTTAAAACGGAGCATAAATATTTCAACAGCTGTAACAACCCCTTAATGGCGGTGCCGAAAAACTCTGTCCCGCACCAGTAACACCTCCCGCCTGCCCCCAGCTGCGCTCAGCAGGGCGTGGAGGCAGAACGCTCTTCTGAACCAGTCGTCCGCTGGTGCGTGGGCTGGGATCGTCTCACCCCCTGCAGGCGCTGCGTCTCAGAAACCCGTCCTTAGCAGCAGCACAGAACTGTGAGATGCATGAGTCAAGGTAAGGCACGACTCACGCCGGAGATCACATGGTTCAACTGTAACCTCACACAACCCTGAAAAGTGCTGAAGGGAAGCACTCCGTTTACTCTTCCTGTCCTGTCTGCACTAACAAGGTGCAAACCTCTACGGAACCTGTCCACAACTACCGCCAGGATACCAGCGCTGCACATTCCTGTGGGCCCTGCTCACAGAGCGACTGTCATCCACACCTGACATATATTTGGAGGCATGGAGTTTACTGGAAATGTGGAATAGTGCTGCAGTAACTTGACTTGTTATCGGGAGGTTGCAGGTTCAATTCCCTCGTGGGGCATCGCTGCTGTAGCTCTGAGCAAGGCACTTATCCTCAATTGCTGCAGAAAATATCTAGCTCTATGAATGGATAATAAGTAGTGATGTTTGCTACATAACTCACCTTGGATAAGGACGTCTACCAAGGAAATAAAGTATACAACAAATATAACATCTTTTGACTATCCACATATCAAATAAAATCATTTTTTTCTATAAAAAAACAAAACATGTGTGTGCGTGTTTGTGTGCATGCGTGCATGTGCATGTGTATGAGTGAGTGTGTGTGAGTGTGTGTGTGTGTGTGTATGTGTGTTGTGTGTATGAGTGTGTGTGTGTGTGTGTGTGAGTGTGTGTGTGTGTGTGTGTGTGTATGAGTGTGTGTGTGTGTGTGTGTGTGTGTGTGTGTGTGTGTGTGTGTATATGAGTGTGTGTGTGTGTGTGTGTGTGTGTGTGTGTGTGTATGTGTGTGTGTGTGTGTGTGTATGAGTGTGTGTGTGTATGAGTGTGTATATGAGTGTGTATGTGTGTATGAGTGTGTGTGTGTGTGTATGACTGTGTGTGTGTATGAGTGTGTGTATGAGTGTGTGTGTGTGTGTATGAGTGTGTGTGTGTGAGTGTGTATATGAGTGTGTATGTGTGTATGAGTGTGTGTGTGTGTGTGTAGTATAATTACAGCATGTTTCCATGAATCATGAGTATCACAAAAGGCTGCCAAATAAAAGTAAACAATTTCCATATTTCAGTTCCAGTTAAAAGAACATTAGTGTTGTTCCGCATCGAATGGCCCAAAAAGTATGTCAAATATTGCTTAAATTATGATCTTAGCTCACTGTGTAATTAGCAAGGTGTTTGCATGATGTAAGCCAATCAAAGCATATCAAGCAAGAATGACACAAATTTATAAAAATTAAAGTCAAGCTCCCGCAACAGAGTCGCAGTATCTGTGTTGATTTGTGTTGTTCTGTTTACCGTTTACCGTAATAAAGTGATGATCACACCTGGCAGGTAGTGTAGAGAGGGAATGGGTCAGGCCTTACAAGTTCTGCAGAACTGAGAGCTGGACAGAATAGTCCCATGGGCCCATGTTCCCAGTAGCCTGCGTGTGCCAGTGCACACCTGTTTCACAACAACCGTGTGTTTCTTGTGCATGCCATTAAGACTCATTTACAGGGGGCGGTGGATAGCGTAGCAGTCTAATGCACCGGATCTTGGCTGGTCTGATACGGTGTGCGCTGCCTGTCAGGGACGTGGTTCGAACCCCGTCTCTACCAGACCGGCCCTGGTCATCAGCCCCGATCTGGGGCGATGTTTGGCTGTCTGCCCCAGGGGGAGGGGGGAGGGTGAGCCGGCTCGGGTCCGCCGTGAAGCACATAAGGGAGTCTCCAGAATGTGGGTGGGCAAATTCTGTCTCGAAGGAAGCGGAGTTCGCTGCCTCGTAGAGATGAGAGACAGACTTGTGTGGGGAGGGAAAATCTAAATAAATAGAGGGTATAATTGGCTACTAAATTGGGAGAAAAACAGAAAAAAATTTGAAACAAATTAAAAATTTAAAAATAAATGTAAAAACATTTGAAACTCCTTTACTGTGGGCTTGTATGCATGTACATATTTTAACTGCCCCCCCCTCCCCTCTAAGTGTCAAACTTCGGGCCCTGTGCATTCAGCCACCAGGCTTTGCAGCTCATAGTTCAGTTGATTTCACAACATGTCCGTACGTAACGTGTGATTAATGTCATTCGATGAGACAGATCAGTCAGAACGGGTTTGATGCCGTCCTACAAACTATTGCATCAAATGAACTGATTGCAGTAGAATTGGACAAATGGAAAGAGAAGAAATGTCTAAAGCAATACACAACATGTTTCCTGTGAGAAACTGGTGCAGCGATATATCCCCCTGGTGAATTGTGCAATGATGGATATCGTATTTTGCACAAACAGCACATTTTCACCGCGTAGTCAATCCAAAACAGAATGCAGGTTAGGAGAATGACAATGTTTATAAGATAAATGTCAAAATATATTGAATACTTTCTCTGTCTTTTTTCACCATGACTCTTGCTCTATGCCCATCTTGTTTTGTTCACATTTTCGTCTCCATGGGTACTAGTACAAATCTGATGTATTGTTGATTTTATCTTAATACAGTTTTATACAACAGATAAATGTGTCAATATACATGATAAACATTCCACCAATCGATATGCAATTGCAGGTAATTAGTAATATTTCAGCTAATTATGAAGAGGGCTCAGGGAGTGCAGTGCTGTGTTTTTAATGACTGATCAACAGGTGGCTTCATGAAGGCCAGCCACTGGAGGACTGATTTAGAGGTGACACAGGGCCCTAGTGTCACCACTGGAGGACTGATTAAGAGGTGACACAGGGCCCTAGTCTCAGCACTGGAGGACTGATTTAGAGGTGACACAGGGCCCTAGTCTCAGCACTGGAGGACTGATTTAGAGGTGGCACAGGGCCCTAGTCTCAGCACTGGAGGACTGATTTAGAGGTGACACAGGGCCCTAGTCTCAGCACTGGAGGACTGATTTAGAGGTGACACAGGGCTCTAGCATTGCTGTCTGTGGGTTGTCGTATCTTTATTCACTCACTTATTTTTAATCTCATATTTGCTTCATACTCAGAAGTAAACACATTTTTATGGAGTTTATTTTAATGATTTTTTTGTTTGTTTATTAATTTTGAGGTAACGGGCCATTAAACAGATTAATAATGATCACATTACGTCATGCTGGATTTGTGAAAATGCACGCTCCTGTCTGTCGGTGGCTCGTGATGAGCAGAGCTTGTGGGCTGACACATTCTGACGCTGCGCCGCCAGCTGTCAGAGAGAAGAATGGCGTTCATCGAGAACACATTCGCCCCCAGCATGGCACCCTCATCGATCACGCACTTACGGACACTATTCGCATTATAACACATCCCTGTTCCGCTAACTTTGGCATCCATCAATGACAGCCACGTTTTCTGTACTCACACATCCTGGGGCACCGTTCTCCTGCTGATACACCGCTCCCTATTGGCTGAGATCAACCAATGAGCACGCAGGTTTCTGCAGGCCACACGTTGTAAATACTTTAATGTACAGAACATGCAGATGCTGTCTGTCTCTCATTATTGTTCTTGTTTGTCTTATTTTGGTCTGATAATTAAAATAGCTTTTTCGTTTTTTTGTAAGTAAATATGCAAATGAGGCAAATGTAGAAAAAGAAGCAGCGCTCTGCCAAATAGCCCCGATTGTGTTTGGAAATGTTTCGTTGGAAAAGCTGCTGCTGTTGTTGTTGTTTTTATCACACAATTGCAGACCTCAGCCTGTCGGTGTACAGCACACCGCATTACCCCACTGCTGCGCCCCTCAGATAATCAGCGCCTACCTTTCTGCCTTCCTTCACAAATACGACTCTTTTTCACAATCTCCACGGATATTCCAGATGCTCACAACACAAAACTGTGAATTTAATGTGTCTTTTCAGCGCTCTGAATATATGTGTTTTAACGTGAGCTGCCTGAGACTGATGAGCCACTGACGGATGAAGTGAGCGCGCGCTGTGTGTGTGTCGAGCAGCGCTCACGCACCACATCGGTGTGGAGATGATCCGGAGCAGCTGAGGAGGTCTTATACCGAAACACGTCTCTTTCAGTGTCACAGGTTAGTGTTACCCCCAGAGGATGTGACTTGTAATGGATATCTGTGCGTTTCCACCAACATTAGATGGGCAAACGACACACAGGTTAAAGGTACACATGAATCCATTTGTAATCTACAGATGCCCTTTAGTACAGTCAGTGAACAAAAAAAGAAAAGATAATGGAACTCTTAAGAGGGTCAGTAGATCAACCTATCTTAATGCGAAGTTCCTGTGCCTAAAATCACACATCATTTCCTGTCACGCACCAGGTGAGCAAACTATTTTCATCATGAAGACGTGAGCTGTCATATGACTGAAACATCTTTGCGGCCGTACCCAGAATGCCCAGCACACTGCCGGGGGACCCAGGCGTGGTGGCTGGTGAGTGTATTCGCCCGTGTGTGTGCCGCTAATCCTGGTGAGACCGCCCAGTGGGGCCTCGCAGAACACACACATTATTCAAACACTAACTAAATATTCAAATTAATTTCTCCCGTCGTGACCCGCAGCCACGTAGACATCAGTTATAAGTGTTTATAATATAAGTGCTCTCGGCCATGTAGACATCAGTTATATGTGTTTATAATATAAGTGCTCTCGGCGACGGAGTGAGCGCTTTCCTCACCGCTGGCTCCTTCTCTCTCGTATAAATGCGTCGCGCCTGCGATGGGATTGTGCATCAGCCTCGAGTTACAGCTTGGTGTCGTGTTCTCTTTGTGTTTCTCTAAATCTCACGGCCCCATCGTATTAAGGGGCCACGTCCTTTCTTTAGGAAATCCTTAAATAATAAACACGAGTGGTGTAAGTGAAAAGCTTCCATTAATACCATCGTGCCTCAGACCAAACACGCTACATCCCACAACAGCGGTCCATTCTTCAGAGTGAAACAGCGCTGAAGAGGAGCACACACACCTCACACACACACACACACCTCTCACACACACACACACCTCGCACACACACACACACCTCTCACACACACACAGCTCACACACACACCTCACACACACACACACACACACACACACACACACACACACCTCACATACACACACACACCTCTCACACACACACACCTCTCACACACACACACACACACACACCTCTCACACACACACACCTCTCTCACACACACACACACACCTCACACACACACACCTCTCACACACACACACCTCTCACACACACACACACACACCCTCTCACACACACACACACTCACACACACACACACACCTCTCACACACACACACACACTCTCACACACACACACACACACCTCTCACACACACAGCTCTCAGACACACACCTCACACACACACACACACACACACACACACACACACACCTCACACACACACACACACACCTCACCTCTCACACACACACACACACACACACTCACACACACACACACACACACACACACACACACACCTCTCACACACACACACACACACACACACACACACACACACACACACACCTCTCACACACACACACACCTCTCACACACACACACACACACACACACACACACACACACCTCTCACACACACACACCTCTCACACACACACACACACACACCCCAGCCTTAACGGCGCAGCGCAGCTATTTTTGCGCGGCTGATTTATGTCACACATAAAGTGCTGTTTTATGCCGCCATCTTTGGGGAGGGATGGCGCTCCTCGGGCAGTAAAAGCTGGTGTTGGCGAGGGAGGAGAGTTACGAGGGATCGACCGGGACGCAGGACGTGGCCATCGCACGCTGCTGCCCGGCTCTCAGCCTCGCGTTACCGTCTCGGCGCTGCGCCCAGCCAGCGAACGCGCAGCGTGCCAGGAATCAAACGCAGCGCCCAGAACGGACTTTGTGGCCTCCATTAACCACAGGCACCGGGCCGAGACCAATGTCCTCCCCTAAACGGGCCCTACAGAGCGGTGAGTCGAGTCCTAGGGTCAGACCCTAATCTTTGATCTCATGCAATGATTTCAGTGGATTGATACATCAGCATATCCCCGGGACATATCCTCATATCCATAACCCCAATCCACCCCAATCCACCAAGAGACACACCAACTGAGCCAGAACAAGAACACACAACCTATGACTGAGCCAGAACTAGAACACACAACCTATGACTGAGCCAGAGCTAGAACACACAACCTCGTGGGGTCAGGGCCCGCACTGTAACCCCAAGGCCTCTGAACTTGGTGCCGTGACAGAGCAGACCTTGCTGGAGCCCTTCTCGACAGCAGCACAGACACAGAGGCCTGTGAAATCAGTTCATTTGATTTCTGCTCGGCACTGTGCCTTATCTCTGATGTCTACAGCTCCAGATAACACAACCGATGGTTAAGACCGGACGACAACTGATATAACTAGAATTCACTTAGTGGCGACGCGATGGTTGACAGTTCAGATTTTCTATCAACGTTTTCCAGCGCACTACACAGACGGGAAACAACTTTTAATAGAAAAGAAAGTGGGTTTCTTTTTTCCATTATCCAGCAGCACTGAATTTTTACTTACATCTATTTTTTCCCCTGCAATAACAACTTGTAGCAAAGATTGCTGGAAGGATGTGAGAGATTGTTTTCTGTGGCGCAGGAATAGAGACGCGTATCTGGCGAACCCTACAGACACAGCACACAGCACACAGCACACAGCACACAGACACAGCACACAGCGCGCGCCGGTGGAAGAGCTCATCGCACAGACGCAGTCTCCAGGTGTCGCTCGCTGTTGGCGACTGGGCTCGTGGCGACTTTCCCCGCGGTCTGGCGCACGGGCCGTTAAAGCGTGGCTGCAGGAGCGCGCTCCTCCGATCACTTCACAACACAGCCCGTAAATTCAGCGCCTCTGAATATATGTGTTTTAACGTGAGCTGCCTGAGACACCGGCGCATTATTATTATTAGGCGGCGGCCTATTATTAATAGGCTACATCATTCTAATGATTCCCAACACAAAACAATTCATTAGTGAAAATTAAACTAAAATGAAAAAAGTATTAGGCCTATAAAAATATATTTATTTTCAGGAATCTGAATGGGTGGGCCAGCTGTCAATCTGGCACACCCATGCAGGCACGCCAATAGATCCGCCTTTGCACTGCACGGCCCCCGTATGGTCGCCGACGATTTCCAGACTGGAGCGTGGAGCCGGAAATAATAAAAACAGTCAGGACTGTTGAAGCCGACGGACTCAGGATTTTGCGAAAAGATTGTTGTGCGATTGCTAAATTAGTTGGGTGTGCCAGCGGCCTGTTTGGGTGGCACTGGCACACCCTGGCACACACTGGCACAGCCGTGGCACTCCCCTGGCACACACTGGCACAGCCGTGGCTACGCCACTGTTTCATCGACGTGGCCTGAGGCGAAAAAGAAAAGAACATGATCCGGTGGTTACCGTTTCTAAGGTAAGAGCCGGTTATATTTATTAATGCATCGATGATTATCTATGGGTGATTAATACATTGGCTTACAGTCCGGTTGGGGTAGGACAGTGTAGGAATTGTATTTGCGTTCCTCGTGCACGATTTATACCACAGGGTCCTGACCGGCCGCCAGTGAGAGAGCATGCGCACTGGGGCCAGCAACGTCAGAGAACGTGATATTGGGTTGGCCGCTATTTTGCCATTTCAAACAAAGTGAAGCATAATAGTCCAGAAATCATTTTAGCCTTTATTTAATTAAACATGTGAACCTATAATATATATACTATGATAACCTGAACTTGAATATAACCTGAACCAGCTTGTAAAGTGTGGAAACCCTTCTAATAAACTGCCAAAAAGAGTGAGTGACCCCTGACCCCAAACCCAGTGTGAGTTTCCCCCCAGCAGACATTTTATTTTATTTTTTAAAGATTTTGTTTCTGATTTTATCCCATTTTATCCCAATTTAGTAGCCAATTCTCTTTTCCATGTCAACCCCCCCCCCTTGTATTGTGAGTTCGCTGCCGTAGCCCTGACACCGGCAGTGACACAGGTGAAGTCCTCTGAGCCGACACACGCGCCAAGCCGTCGTCTGTAACTCTGGTACACACGGAGCCACTCCTATACCCAGCGAGCTCGTATCAGCTTCCCTCCCAGAGCGCGGCCGGTGGAATCGACCCATATCAGCTTCCCATGAGCAGACATTTTTCATAACTTTTTCACCTCTGAATGTTGTGAACTTTGTTCTTTTACAACAAAATGGAGGCTCTCTGGTGAAGAGGGTACGCACTGTAGCGTTCCATTTGTGTTGCAGCTCCCTCTCGAGTAAAACATTTTGTGACAACCAGCCCTTTTCATGCAGGGCTGAATGTTGTGAACTTTGTTCTTTTTGGGCCGGTAATGGAGGTTCTCATTTTATATATAAGAGGGTGTTCCGAGGGGCGCAATAAATTTTTCGCGTTCCATTTGGTGTTGCAGCTCCCCCCCGCCCCGTAAACAGATTTATTATCTCTGGTCGACAAAATGCAGCCCTGGGCCGGGCGTCTGTGGCAGGGCAAGTCCAGCCCTGCCCGTATAAAGATTATAAGACTGATCTAGGATCAGTGTAGCCTTTTAGCTCATACTGGATATGGTTAGGACATGGACAGGGGAAACCTGATCCTAGATCAGCACTCCTACTCTTAGACTCTTTGTACATACGGGCCCCAGGCCTCCCCTATTTGAAAACGCGGGTTCCGCACGAGGCCTTCGGCTAACGCGTTGAAGACGAAAGCGGCGGGATTCCCCACGGGTCTCCCGCAGTGGTTTGTCAGTGGCTGTCCTTGGCAAAGGGACCGCGCGGCTCGGCTCTGGGATCTGATTCTTGTCCAAACTAAAGTTTCGTGTTAAGATGACAGCGTTTGCTCTCAGAGAGCGGAGCGGAGCGCGCGGTTTGGCTCGCAGCGTCACACAGAGACGCGCCTCCATTTCACACACGGATATCTGTCTGAGCGCGCTGCTTCGCTTTGAGTTTACGCACACACACACACACACACACACACACACACACACACACACACACAGACACACACACACACACACACACACACACACACACACACACACACACACACACAGACACAGACACACACACACACACACACACACACACACACACACGTCGGGACAAAGACATCAGGGTTGTAAGATGAGATTTTGACTTCGTTTGAGTCAACTCGCAGACAATCAGTCAATCTACTGCAGACACGTTAACTGTTATTCGCAGCCATTGTTTTGAGATCAGTGACGATGCACTGATCAAATCTTTCCTGACGAAACTGTCTGCAAGGAATGTGCAGTTAAAAAAACATCTCGTTTCCAGCAGAGACAATGAACGCTGTATGTGAACGCGCTGGTGTGTGTTACCACTAGGGGGCGCTGACACTCCATTCCCCTCCGTGTTCCCAAATGGGCCAATCTGTTTTATACCAAACAATTACATTTCATCAAGCTGTTCACTTTGTCTCGCCTCTCACACAAATCCTACCAGTTTATCATTCTCCTTGTTTACGAAAGTTATTTAATTTCACAATCTCTTCGAAGAAATACTAGCAGTTTTCTGCTTCATTGATGGCAAATGGACAAAATATGACACGTACTAGTTTAATTAAAATCATTTCCCCCGTTGTCTATGAGGACGCTATACTGGACACTGTAATGTTGCATTTCATAACCGTAAAACATTGTTAGTAAGCGGGAAAATACATATTGCGCATTAATGTACTCTGTTAAGAATGACTGTAGATCACTTGTATTGCTTGGCTGAAGTGATTGTGCTACACTGTTTTACAGGGTAGCTTCTATTGGGCTTACGCCATCTACATTGGAATGAAGAATTACAGAATCATCCTTCATTTAATAAGCGCCCTCTGCCGATTAGATTGTGTAAACCTCTTTAAACGCTCTGGAAATTAAAACCTCGCCGACGAATGTCTGCCAGGAATTTAGTAGCTACATGACAGACAAAAATATAATTATATACAGCATAGACTATCGAGGGCTTACCGAACTATACCGAAGCTCAAAGGTTGTTAGGACGGTGTTCATTTAATCTAAATTATATTAACAATTCTATATTTTTACTCTTCAATAAAAATAGTTTAATTATTGACAAGTAAGCTAGGCTAACTTCCTCCGAGGGGGCTGTGGGGGTCGTATAGTTTTGTGTAATGCAGGAGCGATTCTAGTTAACCTTTAGGGGGGCTCAGCCCCCAATGAGAGTGTGAGATGTACACATGCAAAGCACAAGCCTACATTTTTAATTAATTTACTGTTATATTCCCCCAAAACACCACAATGGTGGTCGCTCTCAAAATTGAAATACCACTCTCTCTCTATCTGTGGTATTTTAAAAAATAGATATTAAGTAAAAATGATTTTTTTAGAAAAGAACGATTAAACATTTCCAGGGGGGCTGGGATGAAAGACGTGGGGGCTAAAGCCAACCCTAAATAGGGTCTAAAATCACCCCTGGTTTAATGTACGGTTATAAATGGCTCTTTCTTTTGGTCCACGCCGTCTATCTTTGTCTTAATTGGTCGCGTTCTGTGTTCCTCGGCGGAGGTGCAGAAGGCGGGAGCCGCTCGGTCGCGTTCTGTGTTCCTCGGCGGAGGTGCAGAAGGCGGGAGCCGCTCGGTCGCGTGGCGATCCGTCGCGAGCCTCTCGTGTGTGTGATGATTCGCCGACAGCCCTAAACCCCAGAGCTCGCGCAGATCACACGGTGGAGTGACGGCTGAGATCAGCGCGCGCGGATTAGTGCGCCGCTCGCTCCACACTCAGACGTCAGCGCGAGATGCGCAAACACAATTCTCAAAGTTGACCAGAAAAAGTTCCGTAATTTGGACGAGTCTCTTTTTTTGGCGCACGTGGGGGGTATGCACCGCGAGGAATGTCGATATCTTAAATACGCGTGACGTGTCGGACGTGTCGCAGGTGTGACTTTCGCCCGAGGAAAGCGCTGAAGTGGAGTGAGATCGTGTTGGGACCGCAGTGATCGATACGATGAGTGAGACGTGCAGAATATGATCTTCTGCCCTACCTATTAAACACTCCAACCGAGCAGGAACTTCCGTGGAATGAATTGAAAGCCGTTCCGGATGTCAAAATGAGCCCCCACTCTCGGTTTTGGAGGACTTCGCAAATGATCCTGGCGATGATCTCTGTAATTGTAACGCAAGGTAAGTTTTTTAGTTACAGCGAATTCAAACTTACATTGGCTACGTTTGGAGTTACAGAATCAAACGGGAGTCGGCTTGTTGCGACGTTAAGACTATAATGAGTTTAAAACAGTCATCGCAAGGGACTATCGCTTTGTTTGAACTTGTGCAGTAATTAAGCACAACGTAATTAAGCCTTACAAACGTTTGTTAGCGTGCCTTTAAGTTTCCGTGGCTGTGTTAAATAATTAATTAGCAATGAAAGACACCATATGTTAAGTTGCATAATTAAAACATATTACTAAACATCGCATAATTACACTCGTTATACATCTTGTTAATTATATTGTTTTAATATGTTGTAGTGTAATTAATTGTCTTGTTGTGCAAGGTGTGTAACGTCTACACAATGATGTGGTAAAATGCGTGGCTTTGGTTTAAATGATTCTGCTCCGCCTGGGAGAAGTCTCACGCGCCCCCTCATTTAAGTACAGTTACTGAGTTAGACCATTTTAAAAGGTCGCTTCCATGGAAATATCTTCCGTTTACCTTGAGAAATTATCCCCTGGTTCCATTTTTGAATCACTCAAACCACTTGCAAATTCCAAACATGCAGTTTTACCACCGTATTTAAGTAATTTACTCAAATCTACCCCTGTGTTAAACGTTCCGGACAGCTTCGCAGCGAACTCCAAACAGCAGATCAAGCTGAAGTGCCGTTTCACTAGGAAGGCTGTTTTGTGCAGGTCAATAGTTGTGTTTGTGCCTCAGTCAAATGTGATGTCTCAGCTCCAGAGCCTTTTCACAAAACTAAAACTTTGTTCAGTTCCCCTGGAGGCCTTTTGTTCTACCTGAATGTTTCCCTTAAACAGAGTATTTGTTCCTGAAAGCAGGTTTATGTATACTAACACTATGGTCGGTTGTAACACCTTGAATTTCTCCAATCAGAGCCTAGCTATAGTGAGGTGGCAGTGAACGACATCAGTTGAGCCGAGCGTCGATTGGGTCACATGTCAGTACAAAGTGTTCCGACTGGACACAGCAGCTGGTCAGAGAGCCACAGACGATGGCGACTCTTCTTGGCCTCGTCAGGAGCTGTTGTGTGCTGGGAGCTCAGAGGCGCTTCCAAATCGTTAAAAAACCTACAGCGTTAGTTAAACAACATCATCATCATTACATTTGCATTTTAGCATTTAGCAGATGCTCTTATCCAGAGCGACTTACAAGATGTGTATTAATACAGGGTAGGAACAATCATAGTTCACGCAAGAGATCAGTGCAGTAATACAGCGATAGACATCATTGCAGGCTAGTAAGGTTAGTAATTATTTCATTTTTTAATGGAGTAAGCAGGGACACATAGTGTTGAGCACGTAGGCAGTGGTGATGACAATTAGCTAGATGTGCTGAATTCATCATCATCATCATCATCATCATCATGACCGCTTGACCCTCCCATTCGCTCCCTGCATCAGGTGTGGTTTGAGCAGTGTCCATATACTGTGTGGTTCACATATATCTGTGGTTCTGTGGTTCTGACAACGCTTAGGTTGTGGGTTTGATTCCCACTGGGACCACATATACTGAAAAATGTATGCATTCACTACTGTAAGTCGCTTTGGATAAATATATTTGGCATATATTATACCGATGAACGAAGGGAATGATTTTCATATTTAAATGACATGTTTCTGGATGAGTGTGCTCCAGATTGGCTGCAGTTTTGATGAGGTCGTTGAAAAGCCTTTGTAATCCGACGGCCCACGTTTCACAATTCTCCTGCCGTCGTGTCGTGTGCAGGACCGCATTCTGCCAGCTGTCTCATCCCTGTGGACCTGGTCAAAGGTGTAAATAACACGCACGATTACCTGCGCAGGTGTGTTTCTGTAAGGCCAGGTGCATCCTGGGACTTTACGCCCCCAGCGCACGCTGCAGACAGAACTGCGGTGCTGACGGCCCGCCGGACTCAGGTGGCAAAGTCTCGCTGCCTAGTGATGTTTGATTGCATACTCACTGCAGAAGAGTACTGCTATGCTTTTGCTGTCATAAATATATTTATTTTAAAGCTTTTAAGAGCCTGGCAGGCTGGTATTCCCAGACTATGAGGCTCCCTGAATTCTAACTGACTGCATAAAAACGTAATGAAAAGAGTGAAATCAGATAAAACAGATTTAAAAAGCAGCTTTAAGGGCCTCATTGGGTAACCAATCCTCACGGAGGCCTGAACTCTCTCTCACTCACTCTGTCTCTATATCTATTTCTCTCTTTTTCTCTCTCTGTCTCTCACTCTCTCTCTCTCTCTACCTCACTCACCCTCTGTCTCTCTTTCTCTTCTCTGTCTATCACTCACTCTCTGTATCTCTCATTATCTCACTCGCACTCTGTATCTCTCTCTCTCTCTCTCTCTCTCTCTCTCACAATCTCTCTCTCTTGTTAACAGAACTATGCTATGCTATATATAGACAGTGAATGCTGTCACACGAAGACTTCCTCTATGGTGAGTTAAGCCATTTGAGCAAGACCACAGGATCAAGACCTCAGGTCCTCCACTGCCCCTGATAGACCCAGGATTAAATGCGCTTTGTAAACACTGATGCGTTGTTGTCTACAAATGTAGAGGGTTTGTAATTGAGACACTGGATGCAGAATTGCATGGCTTTGTAAAGACAGTATGAAGTAAGATTATTTACAAGCTGTTCTGTGCATATGGCGTCAGACTGACATATTTTATAACAGTGCTATCCAATCACGTGCCTTCACATCGATCGAGGACTCGTTCATTCAGAAAGTCTTATTGGCGGTGGAATGAACAGATTTCTTTACATCGTAGGCTAAACATTGAGCCAATGTGCAGTGTGCAGTGTGCATTGCATTGGGCTTCAGTAATATGACAGTTTTTACATTTTTCTTTTAACATCGAGCTCTGCTAACAGCAAAGCCCGAGACGCTTTGTGAAAGTTTCTGCTACAAAGGAAAGACTGCGCTGTTAGACTGAAGGAGGCCCTTTGGGTGCATAACCGGAGTTATCTTCATTAATAAGCCCTTTTGTGATTATAGAACGCTGACGTTTTTTATTTGAGATTTCAATATTTCAGTATCCTTATGATCTGATGTTCTACACAGTTTAGAGTGCCGCCCTTTATAATCTCAAACCAGCTCTGCCCTGCTCACTCGCTTTGATTTCTACTGACCAGAGAGCGCTGTGGGGGGAAAACCACACTGAACGGGTTTCCATTCAAAGCCTTCTGCTCCACATCATAAATATCCTAAAGGCCTGAACGTGCCCTGTCCGTCTGTCCAGTGAGAGGCCACAGGCTCGGTGCTCGAGTTGGGCGGACCACCAATGTCACTAAACATCACTGTACCACAAACTGAAGAGAAAACTAGAGGTAATGAACCATAAATGTTAAAACCTACTGTATGTACGTCACTCAAAAGGCTATTGGCCCACCAGCTGTGACATAAAAGCGACCGGCGTCTGTGATTCTGCAGGAGGAATAGGACACCGCTCTTCCAGAGAGAGTGAATCAGCCCACGCTTAGGAAGTGGGGAATGCTGTCTCAGACGTCATCGTAGAATACCCCATAAAGAAACGTCCCATCTGGATATTCTCTTCAGCAAGTCGAGCCGAACTCTCGGTCACTGAAGCGTCTGCCACCTCTCCCTCACTCTGTGTAGTCACTTGGGATTCCGTTGTGAAAACAGAGTTCTACGGTTCTGACCAGAACTGTAGAACTCTGGCAGAATGAGGCTGCATGAGGCCAGTAATTCGTTAGATCAAATCAAATCAAATCAAGTTTATTTGTATAGCGCTTTTCACAACAGAATTGTCACAAAACGCTTAACAGAGGGGGAACCCAGGCCTAGACCCCCAAAAGCAAGCCTAACGGCAACAGTGGCAAGGAAAAACTCCTAGGTAGGGAGAAACCTTGGGAGGAACCAGACTAAAAAGGGGGAGCCCATCCTCTTCTGGCCGGCACAGGGTATGTCCAAAAAGACCATGTCATGGTCAGTCCAAGGTTAGTCTGAGTTAGGTAGTCAGCGGGGGGGCTAAACCACGCGGAGAGGGTCCAGATCCAGGAACTGGGGTTGGCGTGGGGGTGAGGGTTGATGGGGGCAGCTCACACTTCTCGCAGGATCTAGGGCTCGGGGCAGGTGCCCCGGAGTCAGAGGCCGAGGCAGAGAAGAGAACATGCAGTCAGAAAAAAAAAGCAGTGCTATAGCCAGTAGCACTATGTAAGAGCAGGGGAGCACAAGCATAGGAAATATACAGTTAGCCCCAACAGGTGTAAGCTATGGCAGCATACCTATTAGGAGAGGGACAGAGAAAACACGCAGCCATGTGAGAGTTCCAAACAATCCACACCTGATCAAGGATAACCAGCATAACAGTGGTGGTAACACATTGAGGAGGTGACAGTATGGAAAGTTTCTCACTCCATAAGACACTAAGGCACGGCCTTCTCCATCTCTCCACCTAGACTATGTTTGGCAGTAAGCTAGGCTGAAAAGATATGTTTTTAATCTGCACTTAAAAATTGAAACTGTGTCCGAATCCCTAACATGCCTTGGTAAACCGTTCCACAACAGAGGAGCTCTAAAGAGAAGGCTCTACCACCAGCTGTGCTCTTCAAAATTCTAGGGAGTAATAGATGGCCGGCTTCTTGTGAACGAAGCAGTCGTGTCGGCTTATAGGGGCAATCATTTCGGTCAGATATAAAGGTGCAAGTCCGTTTACTGCTTTAAAAGTTAGCAACAGTACTTTATAATCAGCCCGATATTTAATAGGAAGCCAATGTAGTGATGCTAACACTGGAGTAATGTGCTCATACTTTTTGGATCTAGTCAAAATACGTGCCGCTGTATTCTGTACTAGTTGAAGACTCTTTAGAGAGCTACTAGAGGAGCCGGATAATAAGGCATTACAATAGTCTAGCCTCGATGCAACAAAAGCATGCATCAAGGTTTTAGCATCCTCTAATGACAGAAAGTGCCGAATTTTAGCTATGTTTCTTAGGTGAAAGAAAGCTACTCTGGAAGTGTTTTTAATATGAGTGTCAAATGTAAGGTCCTGATCAATAATAAAACCAAGGTTCTTAACCATAATACTTGATGTAACTATGCAATCACCTGCATTTAACTGCAGATCCAACTTGTTCCTTAATTTTTGGGGCCCAAAACCATCATCTCTGTTTTATCTGAATTTAAAAGCAGGAAATTTACTGTCATCCAGTTCTTTATATCAGAGATACAAGCCTCTAATTGAGTGAGTTTAAGTGTTTCACCTGGTTTCATTGATATGTACAGCTGTGTATCATCGGCATAGCAATGGAAATTTACACCATGTTTACGAATAACATTACCGAGTGGTAGCAAGTATAATGAGAACAGTAATGGTCCCAGCACTGAGCCTTGTGGAATACCATATTTAACCTGAGAGTAGTCAGAGAACTCTTGATCTAATTGCACAAATTGAAACCGGTCTAATAAGTATGATTTAAACCATGAGAGTGCCCGTCCGCAAAACCAACCAGGTTTTCTAGCCTATGAAGGAGAATCTGGTGGTCAATAGTGTCAAAAGCAGCACTTATGTCAAGGAGCACTAGAATAGAAACATAACCAGTGTCCAATGCTAACAGTAAGTCATTTACAACTTTAATAAGTGCTGTCTCAGTGCTATGGTTTGGTCTAAAACCTGATTGTAATGTTTCATATAGATTATTCGTTTTTAGGAAAGCAGTTAATTGTTGAGCTACAGATTTCTCTAAAATTTTTGACAAAAAGGGCAGATTTGAAATGGGCCTATAGTTCTTCAGATTAACAGGATCAAGATTTGGTTTCTTTAGAAGAGGCTTGATTACTGCTACTTTTAAAGACCTAGGTACGCAACCCAATAATAGGGATGTATTTATGATATCTAACATGGGCTGGCCTAGCACAGGCAAAAGCTCTTTAATAAGCTTTGTTGGTATGGGGTCTAACAGACATGTAGATGATTTGGAGGACATAACCAGTTTACTGAATTTGTCCAGATCCAAGGGAGTGAAAAACTCAAGGGTCTCTACGCAACCCCTGCTCCTGATAGCCCTGTGCTATCTCGGCAGTTGGAGTGCTAGATATTGGAGTCATTTTCATAATTTGTTCTCTGATTGTCTCAATCTTATCAGTAAACGAGTTCATAAAGTCATTTGAATTATAGCTAGAAGGATAACTAATGGAAACTGAAGACTGTTTTTGTCAGTTTAGCTACCGTGTTAAATAGAAATCTTGGGTTGTTTTTATTCTGGTCAATTAGTTTCGAGAAGTACGATGACCTAGCTGTAGTAAGAGCGTGCTTGTATTCGATGAGGCTGTCCTTCCAAGCAGAGCGAAAAACCTCTAAATTGGTAGAGCGCCATCTGCGTTCTAATTTTCTGGAAACTTGTTTAAGGGCACGGGTATGGTCGGTAAACCAGGGTGCAAGTTTCTTCTCACTGCATTTTTCTCTTGAGGGGTGCGACCGCATCAAGTGTATTCCGTAAAATGTGATTTAACGCATCAGTTTGATGATCAATTGACAAAAGGCTATTTGGGTCCTGACTTGATACTAAGGATTCGGGAAGTAAGTTTATAAGTTTTGAAGCCGTCAATGAATTTATAGAGCGGCTGGAATAGTATTTAGGTTCCGATTTAATAGGAATATTTACCTGAATTTCAAAAGAAATCAAAAAGTGATCCGATAGTACAGGATTATGGGGAGACACAATGATATTCTCGACATCGATACCATAGGATAAAACTAAATCTAAGGTATGATTGTGGCGGTGGGTTGGTTCAGATATATTTTGAACAAAACCGACAGAGTCAATAATAGCTGCAAAAGCCAGTCCTAAAGGGTCACTGTCATTATCAACATGTATGTTGAAATCTCCAACAATCACAACTTTATCCGCCATAGTTGCCAAGCTTGATAAAAACTCTGCAAACTCGGAGAGAAAAACAGTATACGGTCCAGGTGGTCTATAAATAGTTATTAAGAGGAAGGATTGCACTGAGGTAACTAGATCTTTTGACCGTCCAGAAAGCATAGAAAGCGATTCAAAAGAGGAGAACTTATCCCCACATTTAGCTGTAAAACTAAATTTTGTCAAAAAAATCACAGCAACACCGCCCCCTCTACCGGACAGACGCGGCGCTTGGCAGCTGGCATAACCATCGGGAGATGCCTCATTAAGTGCACTGTATTCGTCAGGCCTAAGCCAGGTTTCAGTGAAACTAATCAGGTCAAAACTATGGTCGGTGATTAGTTCGTTCACAAGAACTGCCTTGGGGGAAAGTGATCTAACATTTAACAATCCACATTTAAGATGCGTCTTACTACAGGCAACACTTACTGCAGGCTGAGAGGTTTTAATATAAATAAGATTGTGTACACAAATGCCACGACAGCCATCTTTACTCTTCCCAATCGCTGGCTCTTATGGACCAGTCGAATGAGTTTGCTCTCCACAGCAGAACACCATGATGTGTTCAGATCAGTGAGTCTTTGAAAACTTGTGCTAGGTCCACCGTTTTGGGTTTTACCCAGACTCACTCTCCCAGAACACAATCCCCCAGACTCACTCTCCCAGAACACAATCCCCCAGACTCACTCTCCCAGAACACAATCCCCCAGACTCACTCTCCCAGAACACAATCCCCAGACTCACTCTCCCAGAACACAATCCCCCAGACTCACTCTCCCAGAACACAATCCCCCAGACTCACTCTCCCAGAACACAATCCCCCAGACTCACTCTCCCAGAACACAATCCCCCAGACTCACTCTCCCAGAACACAATCCCCAGACTCACTCTCCCAGAACACAATCCCCCAGACTCACTCTCCCAGAACACAATCCCCCAGAACACAATCCCCCAGACTCTCCCAGAACACAATCCCCCAGACTCACTCTCCCAGAACACAATCCCCCAGACTCACTCTCCCAGAACACAATCCCCAGACTCACTCTCCCAGAACACAATCCCCAGACTACTCACTCTCCCAGAACACAATCCCCGGACTCACTCTCCCAGAACACAATCCCCCAGACTCACTCTCCCAGAACACAATCCCCCAGACTCACTCTCCCAGAACACAATCCCCTGACTCACTCTCCCAGAACACAATCCCCCAGACTCACTCTCCCAGAACACAATCCCCCAGACTCACTCTCCCAGAACACAATCCCCCAGACTCACTCTCCCGTTATTCATTCAGACTGAACTGACATCTAATTTGATTCACAGTCAGCTTCATCAGTTACAGTCAGAAATGTTAAATCTGTCGTCATGTTGTGATGTATTTTCACTAAATTAATTTTCACAAAAAAAGTTTGTTCAAATTGTACTCATTGCAAACATGAATGACCTTAAACTCCTGTCCACAAATAAACACTGGCAAGAGAAACAAGCGTAAGAATAGCTTTTGCGTTTATGGCGTAAACCTGCTCCGTTGCTGCCTTAGGTTTCCTGTGGATGTCCATTAAAGAAATGTAAGTGTTTTTGGCGTTTCAGTGTGGACGGCCAACTCTTCAAAAGTGTTGTGAAAATGCTAGGTTGGAGGGAAAACATTTTGGCAGGAAAACAGCGTTTTTAAATGTATCCCCATTAGTGTGGACCTGGCCTTCGAGATCGGTGTTTGGAATGCATGTTCTACCAGGACAGACGCATTCACACCTGTATGGTGTCTTGGCTCTTTCATACTTTTGGTATTTCTTTGAAATAAGTAAGTTAAAACGTACTCTCTGTCTATCATGAGATATAATGTCATGAGAGAGAATCATTTTGCGATGGATCCGTTTGCAGCCCTTTCAAGGTGAACAGCTCTGCAGTTTTCTGCCCACTGTGTTAGTGAGAGCTCAGACGACAAACCCTGACCTCACAGACAGAAAGCAGATATTTAACGGCACTGTGTATTATTTCTTTATTTCAAGAATAAAGTGTCGTTAAATATCTGAGTTCTGTCTGTGAGGTCTGGTGTCAGGGTTATGAGCTCTCACTAACAAAGTGGGCAGAAAACTGCAGAGCTGTTCACCTTGAAAGGGCTGCACATGGATCCATCTCAAAATGATTATAGCTTTCAATAGGTTTCTGTTGAGGAAAAACCAACCTTACTTAACATCTTACATTTAGATCTTAGGCATTTATAAGATGCTCTTATGCAGAGTTTACACAGTTTACATTTCTTTACATACAATCCATTTATACAGCTGGATATTTTACTGAAGCAGTTCAGGTTCAGTAGCTTTAGCTCAAGGGTACAATGGCAGTGCCCCAACCAGCAACCTCTGAGTTACAAGCCCAGTTCCCTAACCATTACACTACACTGCACGCTTAATACCTTGCCGTGTATTTTACAACATGTATTTTATGATTCCATGATTTTAAATTATATTTAGCAGCAGGATCCAGCCTGTGAGCCCAGGTTTACTGTGTGACTGTCTTTTGTTTGGGAGATGGGAGGATCAAGGCTCTGGTTGGAGAGCAGTCATTTGAGAACCCAAAGGGCTTTACAATGATACTTACATTTACAATGAATATAATATATACTGTATATATATATATATATGTATGTTCTGGTAGCTCGTGGTGGCCCAATGCCCCATTATTATTTATTTTGAAGCCTAGGACATTTAGTTTTATTTAACCTTTTTATTGAAAGTATAAAATGGAGATATAGAACCACTATGAAGGGAGCACATTGTGTGATATATTCTGAGTGCATTTTAAAACAAGTCTACTGCTATACTGAGGTTTATTTCTGAGGGTAAAAAAAAGAATCCATTAAATGATCAACCATGTACTAATTTGTATTCCAGTATCGATTAATTAGTCGCTCGTTAAGAGGAAACAGACGCCGCTTTTAAGATTTCTCATTACAGCCGATTAACAGGATTCACACTGCGTTGGTGTCCCTTGGTCATTATGACCTGAAAAGATCTCAAATAGAAACGTTCATGCATTCACCTGCATTCTTCTGTGAACATTCTTCTTCGCTCTCACACACACACTCTCTCACACACACATTACACACACACACTCTCTCACACACACATCACATACACACCCTCTCTCTCTCTCTCACACACATACACACACACACTCTCACACACACATCACATACACACACACACACACACGTCCAGTAGTATTGAACATAATGAGGAGAACGGGCCGTTCAGCCCATCTAGGCTCGTCATGTCCTAATCTAAAGAGTATCTAGTACTACATCTAGACTGGACTTGAATAGCCCAACTGTTTCTGCTTCTACTACCCGACCTGGCAAGCTGTTCCAGACAGTAAAGGAAACCTCCCTCTGCTGCGAGCAGAACGCTGGCCACGGTGGGGCCTGCCCTCGCCCAGCTCTTGATGAAGAGGTTGTGCACGTCAGCACATTCTCACACTCTTCACTTCACTCCGCCAGGC
Organism: Aldrovandia affinis; assembly: GCA_029706075.1. Classification (NCBI taxonomy): domain Eukaryota; kingdom Metazoa; phylum Chordata; class Actinopteri; order Notacanthiformes; family Halosauridae; genus Aldrovandia; species Aldrovandia affinis. The sequence goes on along the minus strand of JAINUG010000073.1, from coordinate 4,008,053 downwards.
CAACGATGAGCCATGCAGCGGAGGAGGGCTGCGAGGGGGCTAAGGCTAATTGTGCTTTTTAACGACCCCCATAGTTCACACGGAGAACGGGGGAGGGGGTGAGGGGGTGCGAGGGTTATATCCTGCTGTCAGGAACAGGTGTTTAAATCTCCCGGTAACAAATGAGAACGGGCATCTTAGAGACGGAGAGAATAAAGCAGAGCTCAGGGAATGACCGTAAAGCACATGGTCTCTCTCTCTCTCCCCCCTCTCTCTCTCTCTCTCCCCCTCTCTCTCTCTCTCCCCCTCTCTCTCTCTCTCTCCCCCTCTCTCTCTCTCTCTGTCTCTCCCCCTCTCTCTCCCTCTCTCCCCCCCCCTCCCTCTCTCTCTCTCTCTGTGTGATGCCAGGTGCAGGGATAGTAACGCGGGATCACAGCTGCCTGGCAGTGCAGAGCAGAGCAGAGCCCATCTCAGCGTTCCCCCACAGCCCCCACACCACTACATATTCATAACATCCTGCACTCACTAAAATGGCACAACAAGCACATTTTTCGCAATTAAGATGTTTGGCATGAGAGTCAAAGACCTGAATATGACCTGATGGAAGAATTCACAAAACATTCTGCATTTATTTGGTAGAAATAAATAATAATTCATATGAAATAATATTGCAATGGACAGGAAGAAACATGTGGATGTATAGTGTGTTATAAGTACATATAATTACTCATAATTAAAGTGTTCTTTTGAGGAAATATGTCCTGCATTGTACTGTGAGCATTCATCGTTTTATAGTTTTCTTAGCAAGAAAACAATCCTATAAAAAGCATTTTAAAAACACCTGAAACCCTGGAACTTGTCTTTTGAAATTGTTAATCATTTGAACCACAGGTGCGTAGGTTCAAAAGCTGCAATAGCTCACAGTAGCACAGAGACAAACCGAGCCCGTGACCCAGGTCAGGAGGCCATACCTGCAATTAATCAACGTGGATGTGTAACGCATGTGTAACGAATGTGTAACGCATGTGTAACGAATGTGTAATGAATGTGTAATGAATGTGTAATTAACATGGATGGGGTCCTGTGTGTCCCTACGCCGATGGTCATGGCCACTGTTCCACACACCGCTCCTGCTCTCAGTAGAGTTAAGAGCAGATGTGCCACATCTCCCCTCCCCTCAGTACACAACTGTTCATTCACTCCATTGCAAATGCTCTTAGATTAGACGGCCAGAGCAGTTTTGCATGAAAGGATTTAAAAAGGAAAGCCACTAGGCCCTCCAAACAAGGCAGGGTGAGCTGTGGTCTGTGGAGCATTTCCAGTCATTCGATGTGTGTTAAATGGGTGCTACCCTTTGTGCTAATCGTTACTACACCAGCAGGGACACGCCGATTCAATGAGAGAGTTTAAAGTTTATGGTTTCAAATTGGCCTATTAATTATTTGTACATGCGTACAGGGTAGTCCAGATAATCGTTTCTCCGTGATAGTGCATCATATAGCCATTAGCGTAGCAACAGACGGGTGCTAAGCATCTCAGATGAATGATTAGTCAATATATTTTCAGGCTCAGGCCATAAAACGCAATCGGTATTTTAGAATCTCGTCAGGCGTCGAGTTATATCCGTCTAACTGTCACTATTAATGGCTATCCTTTTGACATTGACTAGCCAGTGAAGCCAATCAGAGTGTAAACTCCTCGGGTGGTCTAGTGGTTACAACGTTCGACACTGGTCCCAGCAACACTGGTCACAGCAACCAGCAACCTTACGAGGGGGGAATTGACCTGAATTGACCTGAAAAAGAGAGGGTGCAATTGGCTACTAACTTGGGAGAAAAATGGGATAAAATCAGAAACAAATTCTTTAAGAATGTAAACTCCTCGCACACCACTCTCGTGGCAACCAATTAGCATGGAGCCTGGCAACCAATTAGCATGGAACATGCCTGGCAACCAATTAGCATGGAACATGGCAACCAATTAGCATGGAGCGTGGCAGGCCCACTGGGCATGGCTCCGCAGTGGTGAGGAATGGTGAACGCGACTGGGACTCTGGTGGAAAACCTGGCGCATCACGTTAGGAGTGAAACAGCGTGTGCCTTTCCCTCAGACTCTACTGAGAGTAGCACATCCTGTCCCACAGTAACGATGTCTGTGCCTGTCACAACGGGGCATGAACGGGAGGTGACAGGTTTGGGACGCGACCCCCTGTGTGGGACAGGGCGCTGCTTTAAAGAGTCGTCTCACAAAGGCAAAGACCTGCTGGAGAGCAGAATCACGGGTGGGTCCTTTCAAAGGGAGTGAACTCTTTATCCACTAATGTCATGAAACCAGTGCTTCTGTGTGAGCTTTCTTATATAACCATATATGACTAATCAATCACTAAATACACACACACTTACTCATGCACACACACACACACACACACACACACACACAAACACAGACACACACACACACACACACACACACACACTCACACACACCCACACTTACACACACACTGAGTTCATTAAGCAATTAACATCCCAGCATGCTTAGGGTCATGTATATAAATGCTGGGCAGGCCCAGTTGGTCATTAAGAGATCTCAGCTAAAGAGGGGTGATGGCTAGAAGAAAGAGATCTCAGTGACTCTGAAAAACATCATCATCTAGGGGTGATTGTTGGGCTCTGTACCACTAAAATATTTTCAACAGGAGCTTCAGTGATGAAGACTGCTCAACTTGCTGATGTTTCCTCGAGGAGCAGAGATTTAAAAAAACTTTTATTAAGATTCACCATTATAATTGGCAAATAATAAAAAATCTGCCCAGGGGAAAGACATCATCATCCAGGGGCACCAGTGAAACCTGGTTGAAACTAGCTAAGTTAGCTCTTTTACACAGCGCCTCAGCGAGCGAGTGCGTCTTGAGTGACTTCCATGAATTGGTTCATTTTAAAAAACACGAGATGCAAGGCAAAAACATTCAGACAAGCCACTCTGAATCAGTCTGAAACCCCTTATTGCACCTAAAAATGCGCGTTTGTGAGTAAATGGTGCAAAGAACACAGGCAGTGGTCTAGTGAGCCGTGGAAAAAGGTCATATGCTCAGATCCGTCACCCTGTTTTCAACAAGAACACAGGCATGTGTGAGCCGGGAAAAAGGTCATATGCTCAGATCCGTCACTAAGAAGAAACCTACAGACCCGAATGCTTGTTTGCCCTGGCGAAGGGTTCGAGTTATAGAGTGTGGTGTAGGGTGGATTGCTCAGTAACTTAAATGATGTTTAGTCCTAAATAAGACCTCCTCTCAAGCAGACACTGATACTGTGGCAATATAATTTACTAACCGAAATGATCAGGCCGTTTGACACCTTTCCACAAAGAGAGAGTTGGCACGTGTGAAGTGAAGAAGGTGATCAGGGATCGTCTGGTTCAGCCTTCAGAGTTCTGCAGCAAAATGAAGACGCCTTTCAGCATGGCCTGGGCATCGTTACGGATCATTTGAATACGCAACATGCAGCACAGCACAGTGTCATCTTATTACAGATGGAACATTGAAAAATAATAAGAAATGTCCAAACCCCACCAAAATGAGAACTAAATCCTGAAAGAATAACTTCAGTAAGCTGGAGCCTGACAGTAAAACGTTCATAATTGTTTTAATTTTTATAATTAATTATATAACTTTGAAGGCAGCCATTGTTATAGCATGATTAATCTAATATTACTGCAGTAATGTGTTTGTGTACATTCATGAGAATTAGGGGCTGGTGTCCTGACATTCAAAGATCCCCGTTGCCCATCAGACAGGAAACCGCGGACAATGTGACCTTTGCGATTGATCCATACCTTTATGAACAGCGGTATTCAAAGTTTGTCCGCATTGTTGCAGCAGTTGACAATCCATCCTGACTTCAAATAAGAAGGAGCCTCGTTCAGTCACACCCGATGGATTTCAGGGGGGAAATGCATCAGGCCGGATGGCAGCTGTCAGTTGTAATGATTGCAAAAGCAACGGGTAATCAATGTGTTCCTGTGAAGCTCGATATCGGGATGTCTGCTGAAGGAGCAGGACTGTACTGACACAGAAGCAGAGCCGTACGGCTCAATACCGTTCTTCTGAAATCAGAACACAAGCCTCGTTATTCATACCTTTGTGGTCGGTAATAGATTTTAAGATGGGTAATCATTTGCTGTTTGTGCGTGTCGGTGTTCCTGCACATGACAGGGTTTTACTAACGTTTGTTATTAGTACACGGATGGGAGCACTTGAACTGTAAGCAGAACTCCAGTTTGTTTCAGAGTGCCCTGATACAGATTATGATCATAATATCTGCACTTTTTTCTTGTTGCCAGAAACAGTTTGTTGTTCAGTGGCGAATGAATGTTGTATGAACAGGGCCTGGATCTTGACGTTCATGGGCTCTAGGCCCCGCCTCCGTTCTGGGCACCCCGGCATGGCATTCTGGGAGATGGAGTTCTTAGATTGAACATTAGATTGAAGAGTTTTTTAATGACTACTACTAATAATAATAATAATAATAATAATAATAATCAAGGATCATGTGTGATGAACATATATTTATTAGGCCTGTAACTGTAATATGAAAAAAATAAAATAATAATAATAATAATTAATCATTAAAATAATATCAATATTAATATTTTCCTCATAATTCTGGGCCCCATGCCCAGGCCTAGGATCTGCAATCGGTCAGGATCGCGGAATCACTTGCGATCTTCCGCAAGACACTCAAAACTCACCTTTTCAGACTCCACTACCACTGAATTCTGTACATCTAGCCTATTGTCATCACCACTGCCTACTTGCTCAACACTATATACCCCTGTTTACTCCATTTAATAATAAATAAAAAAAGAATAATTTACTAACCTTTTCCTTCCCAGTGTTACAGGTATGGTATGCAGCTGCCTGCAATGATGTCTCGCTGTATTTCTGCACTGATCCCCAACTATGATTGTTCCTACCATGTATTAATGTTTGGGCAGGATAAGAGCCCATGCTTAAAATGTAAAAGTAAATGCCTTGTCGGCCTAAGCAGAGATCTGGGCCTGTGTATGAATCACAGTGGCTATAATGTGACCTAATATGAATGGATCCCTTTCACATCCTGGTCCCACACTGTGGCTGCAGTCCCCTCCCCTCTCCAGCGTTTATGTGGCTCTGTGATTGGCCGCTGAATTCTTGGCCAGGGGTTTGGTTGAGACCCTGGATGTTGCAGGTTTATCCCTGTGCTCTGCACCTCAGCGGCAGTGTAGTGTAGTGGTTAGGGAACTGGGCTTGTAACTCAGAGGTTGCAGGTTTGATTCCCAGGTGGGGGTACTGCCCTTGTACCCTTGAGCTAAAGGTACTTCATCTGAATTGCTTCAGTAAAATATACAGCTGTATAAATGGATTCTATGTAAAGAAATGTAAACTGTGTAATAGGCTCTGGATAAGAGTGTCTGATAAAAGCCTAAAATGTAAAATGTAATGAACTGAGTACTTCAGTAAACACAGAGTTAAGTGGGTCGCCCTGGATACGAGTTAAATAAGTACATACAGTGGTAATAACGCCCTCGAACTGAAAGAGCAGCTGAAGTGCTGCCCTATGAACCACACAGCCTCTCCAGCTGATATGTCTAATAAGAGAGGCAGCCTTGCTATCTACTCCATCATGAAAGCTCTGTTTGGACTGAGTGAAAGGTCCGTGCGATCCTCTTACAGGAATCTGTTTTATGGATAATCTTTTTATGGCTTTTCTTTTAGAAATTACTTCCTAGAAAACCAAATATGGAATCTTCTAATTTTTAGCAGTAACTTTTTACTTAATATTGCTTTTCAAATATCGCTGAATGACTACCAATCGCTTTGAGTGTTGGAAACTCTGGATCTGAAACTCTGTTTCTGCAGAGTGGAATGGGACAGGGTTAGGGTTAGGAATGGGACAGGGTTAGGGTTATGGGACAGGGTTAGGGTTAGGGTTATGGGACAGGTTTTCCACTTTGTTCTGAACGTTCTTCTGGGTTCCTGGTCTGGAATGTGGCGACCACTGTCTTCTGTCTTCCTCTCTGCGATTTATAATAGGATTGTGAAAACTTGATTGAAACTTAAGTATGCTTTATGAATATATCATATGTACTGGTATTTAAGTTCCTTAAACTTGCTAGGGTAACGTGCTAGGGTAACGTGCTAGGGTAATGTGCTAGGGTAACGTGCTAGGTGCTAGAAACGTGTGCGTGCTAGAGTAGCTAGGGTAATGTGCCAGAGTAACGTGCTAGGGTAACGTGCATGCTAGAGTAATGTGCTATGGTAACGTGCTAGGGTAATGTGCTAGGGTAACGTGCTAGGGTAATGTGCTATGGTAAAGTGCTAGGGTAACGTGCTAGGATAATGTGCTAGGGTAACATGCTAGGGTAACGTGCTAGGGTAACGTGCTAGGGTAACGCGGTTGTCCTGCTGCCTCCACAGAGCTGGAGGGTCCCGAGCGTTCAGAGGACCCCCGGAGCCCCGCCCCGTTCCCCGTCTCCCTGCCCGTCACCTACCAGGTGCTCCACGCGGACTTCCTGCTCCTGCGGGAGGCCAATCAGAACGTCCTGCAGAACGCCAGCATGCAGAGCCACGCCCAGCCCCTGGTGCTGCTGCGGGCCAGCCAGCCCCCGTCCGTCAGCGCCCGCTACGGCCCGGTGTCCGTGGAGACGGCCCTGCCCCCCGCCCTGCTCCAGACGGCCTCGCCCTCCCGCTCCCCCGACGCCAGGCTCCGGGCCTTCCTTCTGACGCGGCGGGTCGGGTCCTCCGCGCCCGGCGTGCGCGTGCTGTTCTACGGGACGGGGGCGGAGCGGGGCGGGGCGAGGCCCAGGGGCCCTGCGTCACGCTGTTCGCCTTCTGGCAGACGCAGGAGGTGAGGGGGTCCTGCTGCGTCCGGGGGCGGGGGACCTGCGTGGCGGGGCTGGAGCCCATGTCCCGCTGGTTCGGCCCGGCCGCCGAGAGCTCAGGCCGGGAGAGGCAGGGCCCGGCGGGGGGGAACACCGTGGAGCTGTACTACAGGACCAGCGCCGAGGACCCTGGGCGGGGGGGCAGGGCAGGGGCAGGGGCAGGGCAGGGCAGAGGAGGGGCAGGGGCAGGGGCAGGGGGAGGGCAGCCCAGAGGGTCCCGGCACGCCCCTGCACAGGATCGGCAGCGTGACCCTCCTGCAGGAGCCCCAGGGAGCCGCGTCCATCGCTCAGCTCAAACTCGGAGACGCCATCGTCATCCAGACCTCCTCCAAGCCGCTGAGGAAGACCGACATCGCCACCTTCTACGTGTTCATGGCCAGCTCCGCCTCCTTGGACCGGTTCACGCTCAGGTGAGCGCCTCCTCTTCTTATCCCCCCGCCCTCGTTTTCTTCAAATGGTTTGAAAACAAATGTTTAACAACACTGCTGTGCACCAGGCAGGTCAGGTTCTGTTTTTATTCTGCAATTTCATGCCCCATTTGTGTTGAGCACTATCTCATACGCGATAAGATACGGGGCGCTGTACGAGACGCTGGTTTTATTTCCTGGTTTGAGATGCTTGTTTTTGTTGTAGACCAGGACAGGAAGTCCTACTTGCTCAACAGCACATCTCCACATGCTGGAGAGGAGCAGATTTAAACAGGCCCCACTGGTTTAGGCAATGCTGGTTTAATGGTCTTGTCCTGGCTCCTTTCCTGGTGTGTTTTAAGTGCTCACTCTGACAGGGTGTGACAGGGGATGGATCACAGTTTGGGGGATGTGGATTGACACCGATATGGTGCTTAGTAATTTTTTAATGCTCATAAAAATCTGTCTGGGAAAACGTGATTTTAACGCAGATCCAAGACGGTAAGCTTTTGGCTGGCAGTGGCTCAGTGTGTTACTGAGTGAATGTTTGGAATAAGCAGCACGCATTTCCCAGGAGGGGACAGGATGGGCAGAGTACTCCAATACGGCCCCTGTGTGATGCAGAACTGCATGTGCTCGTGGCAGAAAACACAGAACTGCACCTACATTAGTGGAGTCTGAAGAGGTGGGTTTTGAGTCTCTTGTGGAAGATGGCCAGTGATTCCGCGGTCCTGGCCGAGTGCGGAAAGGACAGAGAGGAAAGGTGTATTTTCCACCTACAGCGTGGAGCAATAGCAGCTCAGCACAGCAGTGGAGTAAGCGCTCATTTAAAGGGTGATGCAGAGGCACCCTGATCATCCAGTCCACAGTCACGCTGCATCACCTCTCCATTTATCCTCACCACGTGCACTTGGGCCAGCATTATTAAAATACCAACGTGTTTCAGGCCTATCACTGACCGAGCAGACCAAACACAAAAGACATGAGGGAATAGAAAAACATTTCCGCACGTGCGTTAGCAGTTAAAGCAAGATTACGTGCGTTAGTGGATAAAGCAAGATTACGTGCGTTCAGTTCACCGCAAGGGCCTGTACCGAACCGTAAATCCTAAATAAAAACATAAATAGAAATAAATATGAGAGTGGATGAACTTCCACAAAGCACTGCTAGATAAAACCAGCCCTCATAAAACACAAGGGGAAAATGGGATTATGGATTATGGTCCTTCTCTGAAAATATGGTAAACGAATTACAGCAGATTGTCGATGTCAAAGATAAAAATACGTGGTGCCAATATGTGGATAGTTCCCAGTTCTAGCTGGAGTTTTTATCGTACTTCGCTATAAAAAACGATCTTACTCACGTGAGAGCTTTCTGGCCTTTTCCTGGGTGACTCAGCATGCACGTGATGTTTATCTCACCTCAAATGACCCCAACATCCAATCAAAAGACTGGGTTGACCTAAGAAGAGGTCCATCTTCCACTGACAACAAGGGGTCCCCTGTTATGTAGCCTGTAATGGCACAGCCCAGACTCGTACTGGTGTAGTTTAGGCCAGTAGTGTAGTTTAGGCCAGTAGTGTAGTCTCAGCCAGTAGTGTAGTCTCAGCCAGTAGTGTAGTCTCAGCCAGTACGGCACAGCTATTTCATGATACTGTAGCGAGCATGCGTGGTGGGGTGCAACAAGAAGACGAAGGGAGTCAGGCAGCAGTTTGAATGTGGCTACGAACCATAGCCACTTTAATAATGAAAGGTGACAATATCCGAGCCCCATACACTGCACAACCCCGGATATTGTCTCGAGAGCTTTCCTTGGGTACAGACGCGTCTTTAAAAGGACACGCCGGGCCATCAGCCTCTTCAACTAACGAGTACGTCACACAGGAAGTCCTCTCAGTCGATGAATGAACACAAATACAGAAAAGGCAACAGCACTAAACAATAAATGAACACAAATAACACAAAACATTATTCACCACACATAAACAATAAACACACAACATTATTCACCACACATAACTCTAATGAACACACACAACATTATTTACCACACATAACTCTAATTAACACACACAACATTATTCACCACACATAACTCTAATGAACACACACAACATTATTCACCACACACAACATTATTCACACAGTGGGGAACAAACAAACATTATTCACCCACATAACAATGAACACAGTGGGGAACAAACAAACAGCGTTACAATGCGCCGCACCCACCTGGATCAGCTACAACCTGGATCGCTACAATGCTGAGGGTGGAATTCAGTCCCACTGTGAAGACGTTAGTGGATGTACAGTACTCCGCTGTCCTTCTAAGACTGCATCACAACTAAACGCTTTGAAAATGAATCTGTGTAACTGAACAGCATATTGATTTATAAGGTCAGGAAAACTCTTCTCTTGAAATGTCATAATATACATTTACATTACATTTTAAGCATTTAGCAGACACTCTTATCCAGAGCGACTTACAAGATGTGCATTAATACATGGTAGGAGCAATCATTGTTTGCGCAAGAGATCAGTGCAGTAATACAGCAATAGACATAATTGCAGGCAGCTGCGTACCATACCTGTAACACTGGGAAGGAAAAGGTTAGTAATTTTCTTTTCTTTTTAATGGAGTAAGCAGGGATACATAGTGTTGAGCAAGTAGATATTGAGATGAACTGTCAAAGCAATTAATTCTACGGCTTGCCAACATGGCAGCCAAGATGCCACTTTGTACTTTCTCCGATAGACACAACCATATGCTCCAAGTTAAGTATTTTGCAAACATTGTTTAAGAAGATGTATGAATACTAATAACTCGCTGCCATAATTGGATCTATAATTTCAGTTTGCTAGTTCTAAGAAATCATCAAGTTAAGAAATCATCGAACATCTTACCTTGTGTAAGACTGTGGTTTATATGTAGTTTATCAGATATGCACAATGATATGAATTTATAAATTAATATAATGAATGATAAGTCATTATATAGTAACTGAATATGAAAACACTCAAACACAGTTTTAAATGTATTTTGGAGTGAAATTCTGCTCTGGACCAGGACTGAACCAGGACAGAAACCAGGTTTTGCTCAGTAAAGCACTTTGCTACATTTGGCAGCTCACTGAGCTTCTGAGACACAACACTAAACAGAATGTTGGCCCAGGATCCCGACTGCAACCTGTCCCAAGAGCAGTGGAGTTACAGCCAACTGGGCATCACTTACAAACTGTTCAACCACTCTCTCACTCCCCACGCCCCCCTCCCCACACCCCACTCCCCACACCCCACACCCCACTCTCCACACTCCACATACTCCCCACGCTTCCCCATTTGAGAGTGTTATTTCTCCATGTGCAACAAGTTCAATGGAACGTTCACTCTCCGCTTGTTCCCAGAGCGATACACACACATGCAAAGAGCAACAGCGAGCAGCAGCGAACTCCACTTCCTTTGAGACGGAATTCGCCCACCCTCGTTCTGGAGACTCCCTTACGTGCTTCACGGCGGACCCGAGCCGGCTCACCCTCCCCCTTCCCCTGGGGCAGACAGCCAAACGCCCCTGATCTGGGCTGATGACCAGGGCCAGTCTGGTAGAGCCGGGTTTCCAACCACGTCCCTGACAGGCAGCGCACACCGTATCAGACCAGCCAAGATACAATGCGTTAGACCGCTACGCTATCCGCCGCCCCCTCCCCACTTCTAGCCAGATAGCTAGCACAGACTTGAGGAGGGGTTCATCTTCCACTGACAACAAGGAGCAACCTGGAGGCAAGGAGCTAACGCAAATGCGTACCCAGTGGTTATATAGCAGCTAATGGCATTGCCCAGACTCATACTGGTGTAGTCTAGGCCAGCCTTTCCCAAACCCGTTCCTACAGGCCTGCTTCCACACTGCCCCGGGCATGTTCACTCCAGCCTCTGCTCCCAGCCTATCATCTGCATCGTTAGTCAACTAACGATTTCTTGATTAGGTGAGTGAAAACAGTGGCAGTGTAGTGTAGTGCAGCGGTCCCCAACCTTTTTTTGCACCACGGACCAGTTTCTGGGGGGGATGGAGAGAGAATCACGCGCATAACAAAACACAATAAAGTGCATATTATATCATTTAATTACATTTATAATGTAAATGTGACTCAACTCAACTTCTTTTAAATGCAGCTTTCTTGCGTGTTGCGTAAATGCAGTGTTTCTCAAAATAAAACACCCTGCAGACTGCGATAGTCAATAAAATGGAAATAAAATTAAAATTAAAACGTTTTTATTATTTCTGTGCGGCCCGGTACCAAATGATCCACGGCCCGGTACTGGTCCGCGGCCCGGTGGTTGGGGACCCCTGGTGTAGTGGTTAAGGGGAGCTGGCCCTGTAACTCAGAGGTTGCAGGCTCAATCCCCAGGTGGAGCACTGTCCTTGAGCAAGGTACTTGCTTCAGTAAAATATCCAGCTGTATAAATAGATTGTATGTAAAGAAATGTAAACTGTGTAAGTTTGCTAAATGCCTAAAATGTAAATGTAAATGTAAAACATGTCGGACAGCGTCTAAATAAAAACAGCGTCTACACCGGACAGAGTGTGGTCTAGACTATGGGGCCCGGCCTTCGCCCCTGACCGGCGACTTCACTGACTAGACCACTTAGGATCGCCCTCGTTAATATACGCTGATCAATACGCTGATGCATGTGGTGAAATGTGGTGAACGTATCCAAGAACTCCATTTACACGAGTCACATGTGGGTGAGGACATCATTACAGTTGTCAACGGTTACAAACGTCAATAGAGAGCGAAGCAGCCCTTTGAGGTTAAACTCGACTCACAGTCGTATCTCTGATGAGCCGTTTCAACACTAACCCCAACAAACCTGTGTAGGCCTTTAAACACGGGATTGGACGAGCAGAATCTCACAGGTCACTTTGGGACAGGTACAGTTTTTGAGAGAGCAGGGTTGTGCTTGTTTGAAGGTCCAGTCCCGGCTCACTCCCAAGGGTGAGTTGAAAAGGAGTTAAAGGAGTTACAGAAGCCGAGTGATGGATTTCAAACTAAGTAAATCGATAGCGCTCAAAGCACTGACCCTGGAACAGTTCGTATTTGCGGAAAGTGGTTAGGATATCGCATCTCACTGGGTAAGTGGATGTTCCATCACAAACTATGTTATATTGAAATCTTATCTTTTTGCCAGGCTAGAGCAAACAGGAATGTTTGTGTTGAAGAATATCATTTTTATACGGTTTCACTGTGATTTCATGTTGGCTTAAACTTTGATGACTTTGAAACTTGTTTCTTGCTCAGTTTTGTTTTAGATGAGTTCCTTAACCATATAAATCTTGTATAAGAAGTGGGAAATTAAACGTGCTGAAAGGACAGTGTGTGTTCTGGCTGGGAGCAGGAGCTCTGCCATGTTAATCTGAGAGCCTGAATCGAGCAGCGCTGCCTCAGGCAGACTTTTAGGGTTTTGGGTCTTTTCAAGTCCTTTGCTTGCTTTGCAATGTTTGAAAACATGGCAGTAAAAAATGGATCAGACCTTGAAATGTATCCAAACATTTTTAAATGAAGAGATGCTCTTGTACCTGTGCCCCCTCCCCACCCACCTGGGCTTGATTGACAGCAGGTTCACCCTTCATAGCTGCCCCTCAGGGCAGAATCCTGCTGCTTTTGATAAATATGATTCTGCGTACAGTATATGTGGAGCACTGTGTTGTGTTTAATGGCATCATTTTATTACAGTTTGATTGACAAACACCATTTATTCTCCAAACACCATTAATATATCAGTAGTATAAATATAAAAAAAACAATCAAAGTCTAATTCAAAATGTATTAAAGTGAAATATAAAAAAATAGATTAAAAAAGATTAAAATGATGGATGGATTAAAAGACTCTATTGAACCTGATGATGACCCTCTTGATCAAATATGCTGGATTCATGATATTTAAAAAATGAAATCCTCTCTTTAATGTAGGAGACAGAGACAATAATTATTTAGAGTTGCAACCGAACCCTCAGAGCCTCCAACCTGCACTGATGAACATTTTTAAGGTTCTGGGCACACACATGAGATTGGGAACAGTGCAGGACTACGTGGACCATGAATATGACATTATATAATTTACAGTGTGCAGTGAACACCATGTAGAGCCCATTCACCCATCTCCCTTATTCACCCATTCACCCATCTCCCTTATTCACCCATTCACCCATCTCTATTATTCACTCATTCACCCATCTCCCTTATTCACTCATTCACTCATCTCCATTATTCACTCATTCACCCATCTCTCTTATTCACCCATTCACTCACCTCCATTATTCACCCATTCACTCATCTCCATTATTCACCCATTCACTCATCTCCATTATTCACCCATTCACCCATCTCCCTTATTCACTCATTCACTCATCTCCATTATTCACCCATTCACTCATCTCCATTATTCACCCATTCACTCATCTCCATTATTCACCCATTCACTCATCTCCATTATTCACCCATTCACTCATCTCCATTATTCACCCATTCACTCACCTCCATTATTCACCCATTCACTCATCTCCATTATTCACCCATTCACTCATCTCCATTATTCACCCATTCACCCATCTCCCTTATTCACTCATTCACTCATCTCCATTATTCACCCATTCACTCATCTCCATTATTCACCCATTCACTCATCTCCATTATTCACCCATTCACTGACCTCCCTTATTCACCCACTCACTCATCTCCACTATCCACACGTTCATGTGTCCATTCGTGAATGTGTGATGCAGTCTCTGGAGAGGGCCTTAATTCAGGGGGAGGCTCCAGGAGAATATTAAATGAAGGGGTGAATCTGGGCAGAGGTCTCGTCGGGGGGGGGGGGCTGGGGGGGGGGTTCCTGGGCAACCAGCACGGGCTCCCAGCCAGAGCCGCCTCCTCCTGCTGTCCCAGTGAGATGTGCTGTAATGAGCGGCACGTCCTCAGTGAAGGAAGTCCACTGAACACGGCGATACGAATCTCTGACGGGGTCACGCGCGGGGAAGCAGGTGGAGATAACACACACACTCACACACGCACGCACGCACACACACACACACACACACACACACACACACACACACACACACACACACACACACACACACACACACACACACACACTCACGCACGCACGCACGCGCCCGGTGCTTTCCAACACAGATGTCCGGTTTACCGCATTAGTTACACTTTTATCGTGGCACATTTAGACCCAGTGCAATCAGCCCAGCCTCGTGTCCCAAAAAGCCGTCGGCCCTGACTCCAGCGTGTGGCTTGTTTGGTGCAGCCTATTTGTATTCAGTTCGTATGTTGGAAGCGGAGATAGGAGCAGAAGAGAAATGTTCCTGGGATTAATATCGAAAGTATTCGGAGTGTGTGGGAGGAGGCGGCCAGGCGTGTTCGTGTACCCTGTGCTCCAGCATCGCTGAGCGGCGAGGGATTTATTTAATCAGCGCGCGGCCCGGCTCGCGTGCAGCCGGTGTTTACTAAACCAGCGGCGCTGAAAATGGGCTTTTTCCCTCTCAGCCCCGGTGCCTCCTCGCCCCTCCAGCCGCGCATCTTAATCACTGTCGGGTTAAATCCGTCTGCGCCGCCCGTCTGCTGCCAGGCACCCGTCAGTCATCCCGCTGCGCGCAGATTATGAGCGCACAGGTAAAACCCGCCCGCGTGCGAGGGGATGATGCTGCAGCACAGGGGTTCTGATCAGGAGGGGCAGTCACAGCAGAATACCGCCCCCCACAGAAGAGACGGCTCCACAGCTTCACGGTCCGGCGCTTAAATCGGCCTCCTCCTCATCGTCACGTTAATAATGAGGAAGGCTTCTGTTTCTGTAATGGCCTAGGCCCAGCAGATGCCTCTGTTATTAATACATTTCCTTTTTTAAATTGTCATTTGTGTTTCCCAGTAGCTCTAGTTTAATGTTCTGCCCTCAATGTAACAAACCCCATCGTGACACCAGTGGCCCTTTAGCTTTAGCTTTAGTCATTATAATTTAAAAAAATTTTTATTTAATATCTATTTTTAAAATAGCACAGATAGAGAGAGAGTGGTGTTTCAATTTTGAGAGGGACCACCATTGTGGTGTTTTTGTTTTTGGGGAATATAACAGTAAATTAATTACAAATGTGTTAATTAAATGTGCTTTGCATGTGTACATCTCACATTCTCATTGGGGGCTGAGCCCCCCTAAAGGTCCAATCCTAGACTCCCCCCTGAGTGACTGCCGTAATTGCCAGAGATATTAATGTGAGAGTGACAGCGCGCGGATGGCTGTTAATATCTCCACTGGCTCCGCATCGCTGCGCTTCCTCCGCCATTGTCTTAATGCCATCGCTCCAGATGGCCTCTCGTTTCTCTATGAAGGAAGGACGGTGCAAACGGCAGTTTGTGTCCGAGGGATTTCCCCCCAGACTAGATGTAACACAATCCCGCACACACACACAAACACACACACACACACATACTCACACACACGCGCCCACACACACACACATAAGATAAGATAAAGATAAAACTTTATTTATATAGCACCCTTCCCAGCACGAGTGCTTTCCAACAAAGTCACAATAGAAAATTTTTTAAAATACATATTCTTAATGTACATTGTGTTTAATAACCCATTAAAAAAAAACATAAAAGTTGTGTTATTTAAAATATTATGCACATGCATGCACATAAATACATGCACATACACACACACCCCCCCACACACACACACACACACACACGCACATTACACTCTCTCTTCCTGTTTTTTTTAATATTCTGTAGTTGTGTTTTATACTGTTGTGTTTTTATATTATTCTGTCGTCATCTTGGTGTATGTGTCTCCTGTTATCTGCGTAAATGTGTCTTTTATCAACTCCTCCCACTACTGCGACCTTGGGTTTCTTGAAAGGCGCATAACAAATAAAATGTAATATTATTATAGTTATTATTATTATAATGTAGGTGGTCAGTGTGTCTATGCGACCAGATGGTAATACAGTGGCACATTCCTCTGTTTTTATTTACGAATTTATAGTCATTTCTGTGGTCGCTAAAACTGCCCATAGCCTATGTGGCAGAAGAAATCGAAGTATTAAAAGTTTAGAGTTTGCAAATATTCAAGGCCAACAGGCCCCCGCATGGAGGATGACAGCGCGCACAGACCATAATGAGATAGCCCGCGAGCGCTAATTCCGCCAGGCGATAGGAGAACAACATTTGGGTCACACGTGCATCTGTGATTAAAAATGTGCTCTGTGGTGATAAGTGTCCAATCAGACAAAAGGAAATTGGATTGTGTTTCGTCTGTCTGGGGAGTTAATGAGCGGATATTCTGGTTTGTGAGCAGAATGTTAAAAATCCGCACAGTGGGTCTGTGGAGTGCTGCTAGTTCGCGAGTTCGCTCTCCCATTTAACACTCAAAACAAAACGTACGCAATTCAAACGTAAGCACTTGACTGACACCAAGTTAGTTAGTCGTTCTTTAAAATGTTTATTTAAAATGTTTATTAAAACAAAGCATGTCCCTGGCATTAGAAAGGTAATATATTAGCGCTGTAACCCGCTGGACTCTGCCTGGCCGCGCAGATTGCTTCTGTTTACAGTTCAGTTTGTGCAGCGACTCTTTATCTATTAGCCGTGTTCTCCGGCCGAGCCGTCTTGCGCCCGCTGTCTCCCCGCCCAGTCGCGCCACGGGTACGAGCAGCGCGCCACGGGTACGAGCAGCGCGCCATGGCCGCCTGGAGGGCGTCTGACTGACTGAGCTCACGAGCTCTCACGCCATAACCCGCATAATCGATCATCACGCACGCTCGCTTCCCTGGGTCTGCGCGGTTGGCTCAGTCTCTTACACACCTGTTCACCTGCGCAGGGGGCCACCGTGCACCGTGGGGAGGGACGGGTGGGCTAGCAGAGCAATTAGCGACCCCCCCCCCACCTGCTACTGCTACTACTACTACTACTGCTACTGCTGCTGCTACTGCTACTACTGCTACTGTTACTACTACTACTGCTACTACTACTGCTACTGTTGCTACTGCTACTACTGCTACTGCTACTGCTGCTACTGCTACTACTGCTACTGCTACTGCTTACTGCTGCTGCTACTGCTACTGCTGCTACTACTGCTGCTGCTGTTACTACTGCTGCTACTACTATTACTGCTACTACTACTGCTACTGTTACTGCTACTGTTACTGCTACTGCTACTACTGCTACTGCTACTACTACTGCTACTGCTACTGCTGTTACTACTGCTACTACTGCTACTGCTACTGCTACTACTGTTACTGCTACTGTTACTGTTGCTGCTACTGCTACTGCTACTGCTACTATTACTACTGCTACTACTGCTACTGTTACTACTGCTGCTACTGCTACTGTTACTACTATTACTGCTACTACTACTGCTACTGTTACTACTGCTACTACTGCTACTGCTACTGCTGCTGCTACTGCTACTGTTACTGCTACTGCTGCTGCTACTGCTGCTACTACTGCTACTGCTACTGTTACTGCTACTACTGCTACTACTGCTACTACTGCTGCTGCTACTGCTACTATTACTGTTACTACTGCTACTGTTACTGCTGCTACTGCTACTGCTACTGTTACTACTGCTACTGCTACTACTGCTACTACTGCTGCTACTGTTACTACTGCTGCTTCTACTACTGCTACTACTGCTACTGCTACTGCTGCTACTGCTACTACTGCTGCTACTGCTGCTGCTGCTACTACTGCTACTACTACTGCTACTACTGCTACTACTGCTGCTACTGCTACTACTACTGCTACTGCTACTGCTACTGCTGCTGCTACTGCTACTGCTACTGCTACTGCTACTACTGTTACTAGTTCTCTACTGCCCCCTCTCTAAAACCCCAGTCTCTGAATTGAGGAACAGTGAGGTGTTTGGGAGAAGTGCACGATTCTCACCCCTCATTGCATTCAGTTTAATCCTTCAACTCTCAGTCACACCAATCTGTTTATTATTATTCACTAATCTTTGTATTATTATTCACCAATCTTTTCATTTTTCACAAATGGGCATTAACAGATGTTATGTGGAAGCACTGTAAGACTCTGACAGAGTGTTTTAAAGGTCATTTGTTGTTTCTCTCTATATGTAAACATACCTGATTAATTTAATCTTGAAAAAGTTCATCAAAGACCTGAAACGTTGATTTAATGTGTTTTTGATGTGGGTGTTTATTTTCCTGAAGGTGTGCTAACAGATATTATTTAATTACACAATTTTTATATCAGAATGATGATTATCTTTAATGTATGCTCTAATTATGCAATAACAAACGGCCACGTTCTTTATGGCGATAATTACGTCACGCAATTACTCAGGGAGCCAGAAATAATCTGTTCTTTTCACCGCTGTAATTACTCTGTAAACATTAAGAGGTGTACGAATTTACCAGAGAAACATAACGATGATGTAAATATGATGTAACTGCTACTCTTCATCAAGAAGGGAGTGTAACGGAGACCGATGTGGACGCCCTCGCCCGTTCCTCTGGTGCTGAGGGGATGTAAACGCTGTGAGAGCTGTGCTGAGGGGATGTAAACGGCGTGAGAGTGCTTGCTCGGCCTGCCAGATGAGATCTCGCTGTGGGACGGACGACTGGTGACAGTCCTGTCCTCATCGCCGTCTCCAGAATCTGCGCGTGACCCCTCCACCGCACGCGTGACCCCTCTCCCCGTGTGACCCCTCCACTGCACGTCCCTCCCCCTCTCTCCCCCGTGTGACCCCTTCAGCGTCACCTCCGTGATCGCAGGCAGCAGAGAGTCGATTCTCTCCTCAGGAGGGCGGGACAGAGTGCCTCGTTCACCCCAACGCCCTTCCCCCCCAGAGAGCAAACCTGCTTCTAACAATAGCCCCCGCTCCTGACCCCCCCGCTCCTGACGTCCGGGCGATCCTCTCCGCACCACTCTCTTTAATGGACAGCGCTGAGCGTCCGGTCACCTTCACAAGCAGTTCCGCCCGGCCCAGCCCGGCCCGGGGACCTAAAACACACCAGCGCCGCCCCCGGCCTGCCTACAGAGTGCAGCCTACAGGCAACTGCCAAAATAAAGGAAACACTTGAGTAAATGAAGGGTTCTGGCGGCTCTGTTATGGTGTGGGGTGCATTTTCCTGCCATGGTTTAGGTCCCCTCAACCCCTTAGAGGGCAAGGTAAACACCAATAAACACAAAGCCATTCTGAGTGATCATCTTCATCCTGTGGTGAAGCATTTCTATCCTGATGGGAGTGGTCTCTTCCAGGATGACAATGCCCCCATCCACAGGGCACGAGTGCTCACTGAATGGTTTGATGAGCATGAAAACTATGTAAACCATATGCCATGGCCGTCTCAGTCACCAGATCTCAACTGAACACTTATGGGAGATTCTGGAGCGGCGCCTGAGACAGCATTTTCCACCACTGTCAACAAAACACCAAATGATGGAATTTTTCATGGAAGAATGGTGTTGCATCCCTCCAGTAGAGTTCCAGACACTTGTCTCATATATTACAAGGCACAATGAAGCTGTTCTGGTGGATCATGGTGGCCCAACGTCCTATTAAGACACTTTATGTTGCTGTTTCCTTTATTTTGGCAGTATGTTTTTATATTTACTTGGGTTTGCTCGACCGATCGTGGATCCTTTACACATAAGTGTGTGGCTCTGTCTGTGGGAGAGAGAGGGGTGTGTGTGGCTCTGTCTGTGGGAGAGAGAGGTGTGTGTGTGGCTCTGTCTGTGGGAGAGAGAGGGTGTGTGTGTGGCTGTCTGTGGGAGAGAGAGGGGTGTGTGGCTCTGTCTGTGGGAGAGAGAGGGGTGTGTGTGGCTCTGTCTGTGGGAGAGAGAGGGGTGTGTGTGGCTCTGTCTGTGGAGAGAGAGGGGTGTGTGTGGCTCTGTCTGTGGGAGAGAGAGGGGTGTGTGTGGCTCTGTCTGTGGGAGAGAGAGGTGTGTGTGGCTCTGTTGGAGAGAGAGGGGTGTGTGTGGCTCTGTGGGAGAGAGAGAGAGAGAGGGGAACGGGACGCTGGCCAAGATTAGCGTTCCCTGGAGCACCTCAACTAACACTCCTGATTACATCCTGATAGAGCTGCTGGAGCAAATGTCACACACACACACACACACACACACACACACACACACACACACACACACACACACACACACACACTCACACACACACACACACACACACTCACACACACCACACACACACTCACACACACA
>JAINUG010000073.1:3957500-3985000 GCA_029706075.1 Aldrovandia affinis | reverse complement strand
TGTTATCCTCCGAGGTGAATGCCCGTGTGAGATCAGATCAGTAATCGCATTGACTGGCATTGACTGACATTGACTGGCATTGACTGGCATTGACTGACATTGACTGGCATTGACCGACACAGGCCAGGGAACTGCTCCAGGGGTTTCCCGTGTTGAGTCCCACAGAAGACCTCCTGGGTGGTTCAGCGTTCGGCGCTGGCCACTGGGACCGGGGTTCGATTCCATCGGCTGCACCAGTATCAGCTCTGGCTGGGAGTGCCATTGGGGCGGCAATTGGCTGTCCGCCCCAGGGAGGGGGGAGGGTAGCCGATATGAGCGCACTGCGTATAGGAGTGGCTCTATGTGTACCGGAGTTACGGTCAACAGCTTGACGAGTTCTGGCTTGGAGGAGGCGGTGCTTCGCCTTTCCCGGTTAAACGTGAGGTTTTGCTCCTAATCTTCGCTGCTAGATCCTCAAATTTATCTTGCAGGACCTCCAACCTGCCCTTTCCCATGTCATTGGTCCCTACGTGGACCATGACCACTGGATCCCCTTCTGCTTTGGCCAGGAGCTTGTCCACACGCTCAAGGAGATCTCCAACCTGGGCACCAGGCAGGCAACACACCGTGCAAGTCTCCTTGGCCTGGGAACAGACTATGATGTCCACTCCCCTAATTATGGAATCCCCACTACCAACAACTCCCTTTCCCTGGGAGATGTGGCCATCAGGGTGTCCTGTGGCACATGCATCCCCCCGCTCTCAGGGTCACGGGCCACAGATTCCTGCAAGGGCTAGAATCTGTTGGACACCTCAACCTCTGGAGATGCCGCCCCTTTGTGGTGTGCAAGCCCTTTCCTACTTTTGTTTCTGACTGTGACCCACCTGTCACTTCCTGCCTGCTCTAAGTTCTTCCCTCCTCCCAGCCTAGGCGTGCACACCTTCTCCCTAACGGACGTTCTAATTGGTTCTAAGAACCCTGACAATTGTGGACTCTGTACGGCCGATACGGCCGATACAGCCAATTGGCCCTCGAGAACAAGAATCTTGTCTTCGAGATGCTCAATGACCTTGCAGCGGAGGCAGGTGAACAGCCCAAGAAAATCGCTTTCCAACAGGGCGATCATCCTGCACACCTCACAAAGTTTGGGCCACATTTTAGACCCCTAGCTGACTCCCTATCTCTCCCTAAGTATAGATTTTTACTGTCTAGATGGAGTCAGCAATACCACTCTTAAAAAACACGCTAGGTGGCTCCGGATAGAAGGCAGTAGACCCTAACGTTAGTAGTAGGCTAACTGTAACTAGAGAGCCTCTTATAGCCACTTACCCAGCTACTGATATAAATACAATATTTTAACGTTAGAGTTTACAACCTAAGCCCAACTATTTAGCAATCAAACCTTTGTAATTTAGCTACAAATACAAAATCAACAATCCACACCTTAAAAGATGCTAGCTATCTACGTTACAGCTGAGCGCCTGAACAGCAAAACCCGGATATTATATACGCCTAAAACTTTCCGACGTACAATTTACGTTTATAAACGACGTTAGTTTATAAATAACTATACTAGACTACCGCAATAATTTAATTTTCCCAATCGGTTAAACAGACGAACTTACTTTTAATTCAAGGTTGCTTCTGGGAGGGTGAAACAAAAACCTTGTTAGCTTTTTGGGCCAATTTATACTAACAAGGAGAAGAAAAAAAAAGCCCGTCCCTGTCCTTAAGGCAACAAAGGATTACACCTTAGAAGCAGTAACTCGTAACTAATGCGGTGATATATTTATATAACGTTTATACCGGTTAACGTTATATAGCTATATAGCTACGTTAATTTTGGCAAGAGTAAAATGCCAGATACACAAGACACAGCAAACAAACAGCCCTTCCAACAATCCGGAAACAGGAAACAGGAAGTAGCGTCTCCAACAATCCACAAGAAATATGTTGAATAAAATGCATTTGAAGACATTTATCATGAAAAGTACATTTCTTGGAAAATCACAAAAAACATAAGTGTATAGCCTTACCTCCGAAGTGAAAATCATGAATTTTAAAGTTCTGATTTTCAAGCTTAGATAGATGAAGAAACATCTGGAATGACTTACTATGAAGAAATAAGTTGGATAAAATGCATTTCAAGACATTGATCATGTGGTTCTCTGTGGCTCAGTTGGTAGAGCATGGCGTTGGCAATGGTTAGGTTGTGGGTTCAAATCCCACTGGGGCCACATATACTCAAAATGTATGCATTTACTAGTGTCAGTAGCTTTAGATAAAAGTGTCTGCCAAATAGCATATATTATTATGAAAAGTATCTTTCTTGGAAAATCACAAAAAACATAAGTGTATAGCCTTACCTCCGGAGTGAAAATCATGAATTTTAAATTCTGATTTTCCAGCTTAGATAGATGAAGAAACATCTGGAATGACTTACTATGAAGAAATAAGTTGAATAAAATGCATTTGAAGACATTTATCATGAAAAGTACATTTCTTGGAAAATCACAAAAAACATAAGTGTATAGCCTTACCTCCTAAGTGAAAATCATGAATTTTAAAGTTCTGATTTTCAAGCTTAGATAGATGAAGAAACATCTGGAATGACTTACTATGAAGAAATAAGTTGGATAAAATGCATTTCAAGACATTGATCATGTGGTTCTCTGTGGCTCAGTTGGTAGAGCATGGCGTTTAAATGTCTCATTTTCCAGCTTAGATAGATGAAGAAACATCTGTTGTACTATGAAGAAATAAGTTGGATAAAATGCATTTCAAGACATTGATCATGTGGTTCTCTGTGGCTCAGTTGGTAGAGCATGGCGTTGGTAAAAAGGTGTGAGTTCATGTATGCATTTACTAGTGTCAGTAGCTTTGGATAAAAGTGTCTGCTAAATGGCATATATTATTATGAAAAGTATCTTTCTTGGAAAATCACAAAAACATAAGTGTATAGCCTTACCTCCGGAAGTGAAAAATCATGAATTTTAAATGTCTCATTTTCCAGCTTAGATAGATGAAGAAACATCTACAATTACCTACTATGAAGAAATAAGTTGGATAAAATGCATTTGAAGACATTTATCATGAAAAGTACATTTCTTGGAAAATCACAAAAAACATAAGTGTATAGCCTTACCTCCAAAGTGAAAATCATGAATTTTAAATGTCTCCTTTTCCAGCTTAGATAAATGAAGAAACATCTGCAATTGCCTACTATGAAGAAATAAGTTGGATAAAATGCATTTCAAGACATTGATCATGTGGTTCTCTGTGGCTCAGTTGGTAGAGCATGGCGTTGGCAATGGTTAGGTTGTGGGTTCAAATCCCACTGGGGCCACATATATTCAAAATGTATGCATTTACTAGTGTCAGTAGCTTTAGATAAAAGTGTCTGCTAAATGGCATATATTATTATGAAAAGTATCTTTCTTGGAAAATCACAAAAACATAAGTGTATAGCCTTACCTCCGGAGTGAAAAATCATGAATTTTAAATGTCTCATTTTCCAGCTTAGATAGATGAAGAAACATATAATTACCTCGTATGGAGAAATAAGTTGAATAAAATGCATTTGAAGACATTTATCATGAAAAGTACATTTCTTGGAAAATCACAAAAAACATAAGTGTATAGCCTTACCTCCAAAGTGAAAATCATGAATTTTAAAGTTCTGATTTTCCAGCTTAGATAGATGAAGAAACATCTGGAATGACTTACTATGAAGAAATAAGTTGGATAAAATGCATTTCAAGACATTGATCATGTGGTTCTCTGTGGCTCAGTTGGTAGAGCATGGCATTGGCAATGGTTAGGTTGTGGGTTCAATTCCCACTGGGGCCACATATACTGAAAATGTATGCATTCACTACTGTCAGTAGCTTTGGATAAAAGTGTCTGCTAAATGGCATATATTATTATGAAAAGTATCTTTCTTGGAAAATCACAAAAAACATAAGCCTATAGCCTTACCTCCGGAGTGAAAAATCATGAATTTTAAATGTCTCATTTTCCAGCTTAGATAGATGAAGAAACATATACAATTACCTCGTATGGAGAAATAAGTTGGATAAAATGCATTTGAAGACATTTATCATGAAAAGTACATTTCTTGGAAAATCACAAAAAACATAAGTGTATAGCCTTACCTCCAAAGTGAAAATCATGAAGTTTAAATGTTCTGATTTTCACAGTTTAGATAAATGAAGAAACATCTGCAATGACTTACTATGAAGAAATAAGTTGGATAAAATGCATTTCAAGACATTGATCATGTGGTTCTCTGTGGCTCAGTTGGTAGAGCATGGCGTTGGCAACGGTTAGGTTGTGGGTTCAATTCCCACTGGGGCCACATATACTGAAAATGTATGCATTCACTACTGTCAGTAGCTTTGGATAAAAGTGTCTGCTAAATGGCATATATTATTATGAAAAGTATCTTTCTTGGAAAATCACAAAAAACATAAGTGTATAGCCTTACCTCCGGAGTGAAAAATCATGAATTTTAAATGTCTCATTTTCCAGCTTAGATAGATGAAGAAACATCTGGAATGACTTACTATGAAGAAATATGTTGAATAAAATGCATTTCAAGACATTGATCATGTGGTTCTCTGTGGCTCAGTTGGTAGAGAAATAAATAAAATACTGAAAATGTATGCATTTACTGTCAGACATAAAAGTTAAATCATATATTATTATGAAAAGTATCTTTCTTGGAAAATCACAAAAAACATAAGTGTATAGCCTTACCTCCGGAGTGAAAAATCATGAATTTTAAATGTCTCATTTTCCAGCTTAGATAGATGAAGAAACATATACAATTACCTCGTATGGAGAAATAAGTTGGATAAAATGCATTTGAAGACATTTATCATGAAAAGTACATTTCTTGGAAAATCACAAAAAACATAAGTGTATAGCCTTACCTCCGAAGTGAAAATCATGAATTTTAAATGTCTCATTTTCCAGCTTAGATAGATGAAGAAACATCTGGAATGACTTACTATGAAGAAATATGTTGAATAAAATGCATTTCAAGACATTGATCATGTGGTTCTCTGTGGCTCAGTTGGTAGAGCATGGCGTTGGCAACGGTTAGGTTGTGGGTTCAATTCCCACTGGGGCCACATATACTGAAAATGTATGCATTCACTACTGTCAGTAGCTTTGGATAAAAGTGTCTGCTAAATGGCATATATTATTATGAAAAGTATCTTTCTTGGAAAATCACAAAAAACATAAGTGTATAGCCTTACCTCCGGAGTGAAAAATCATGAATTTTAAATGTCTCATTTTCCAGCTTAGATAGATGAAGAAACATATACAATTACCTCGTATGGAGAAATAAGTTGGATAAAATGCATTTGAAGACATTTATCATGAAAAGTACATTTCTTGGAAAATCACAAAAAACATAAGTGAAAATCATGAAGTTTAAATGTCTCATTTTCCAGTTTAGATAAATGCAGAAACATCTGCAATTACCTACTATGAAGAAATAAGTTGGATAAAATGCATTTCAAGACATTTATCATGAAAAGTATCTTTCTTGGAAAATCACAAAAACATAAGTGTATAGCCTTACCTCCCACAAGTGAAAAATCATGAATTTTAAATGTCTCCTTTTCCAGCTTAGATGGATGAAGAAACATCTGCAATTGCCTACTATGAAGAAATAAGTTGGATAAAATGCATTTCAAGACATTGATCATGTGGTTCTCTGTGGCTCAGTTGGTAGAGCATGGCGTTGGCAATGGTTAGGTTGTGGGTTCAAATCCCACTGGGGCCACATATATTCAAAATGTATGCATTTACTAGTGTCAGTAGCTTTAGATAAAAGTGTCTGCCAAATAGCATATATTATTATGAAAAGTATCTTTCTTGGAAAATCACAAAAAACATAAGTGTATAGCCTTACCTCCGGAGTGAAAATCATGAATTTTAAAGTTCTGATTTTCAAGCTTAGATAGATGAAGAAACATCTGGAATGACTTACTATGAAGAAATAAGTTGGATAAAATGCATTTCAAGACATTGATCATGTGGTTCTCTGTGGCTCAGTTGGTAGAGCATGGCGTTGGCAACGGTTAGGTTGTGGGTTCAATTCCCACTGGGGCCACATATACTGAAAATGTATGCATTCACTACTGTCAGTAGCTTTGTATAAAAGTGTCTGCTAAATGGCATATATTATTATGAAAAGTATCTTTCTTGGAAAATCACAAAAAACATAAGTGTATAGCCTTACCTCCGGAGTGAAAAATCATGAATTTTAAATGTCTCATTTTCCAGCTTAGATAGATGAAGAAACATATACAATTACCTCGTATGGAGAAATAAGTTGGATAAAATGCATTTGAAGACATTTATCATGAAAAGTACATTTCTTGGAAAATCACAAAAAACATAAGTGTATAGCCTTACCTCCAAAGTGAAAATCATGAAGTTTAAATGTCTCATTTTCCAGTTTAGATAAATGCAGAAACATCTGCAATTGCCTACTATGAAGAAATAAGTTGGATAAAATGCATTTCAAGACATTTATCATGAAAAGTACATTTCTTGGAAAATCACAAAAAACATAAGTGTATAGCCTTACCTCCGAAGTGAAAAATCATGAATTTTAAATGTCTCCTTTTCCAGCTTAGATGGATGAAGAAACATCTGCAATTGCCTACTATGAAGAAATAAGTTGGATAAAATGCATTTCAAGACATTGATCATGTGGTTCTCTGTGGCTCAGTTGGTAGAGCATGGCGTTGGCAATGGTTAGGTTGTGGGTTCAAATCCCACGGGGGCCACATATATTCAAAATGTATGCATTTATTAGTGTCAGTAGCTTTGGATAAAAGTGTCTGCTAAATGGCATATATTATTATGAAAAGTATCTTTCTTGGAAAATCACAAAAAACATAAGCCTATAGCCTTACCTCCGGAGTGAAAATCATGAATTTTAAAGTTCTCATTTTCCAGCTTAGATAGATGAAGAAACATCTGGAATGACTTACTATGAAGAAATACTTGGATAAAATGCATTTCAAGACAATCATGTTGTGGCTAAAATGCATTTGAAGACATTTAAATCATGAAAATGTATTTTACTACTGTCAGTAGCTTTGGATAAAAGTGTCTGCAATGGCATATATTATTATTCTCTGTATCTTTCTTGGTAAATCACAAAAACATAAGGTTATAGCCTTAAATCCCCGGGGTGAAAAATCATGAAAATTAAATTTCTCATTTTCCAGCTTTAGATAAAAACATCTGCCAAATGGCATATATTATTAAGAAAAGTATCTTTCTTGGAAAATCATTTCAACATAAGTGTATAGCCTTACCTCCAAAGTGAAAATCATGAAGTTTAAATGTCTCATTTTCCAGTTTAGATAAATGCAGAAACATCTGCAATTGCCTACTATGAAGAAATAAGTTGGATAAAATGCATTTCAAGACATTTATCATGAAAAGTACATTTCTTGGAAAATCACAAAAAACATAAGTGTATAGCCTTACCTCCGAAGTGAAAAATCATGAATTTTAAATGTCTCCTTTTCCAGCTTAGATGGATGAAGAAACATCTGGAATGACTTACTATGAAGAAATATGTTGAATAAAATGCATTTGAAGACATTTATCATGAAAAGTACATTTCTTGGAAAATCACAAAAACATAAGTGTATAGCCTTACCTCCGAAGTGAAAAATCATGAATTTTAAATGTCTCATTTTTCCAGCTTAGATAGATGAAGAAACATCTGGAATGACTTACTATGAAGAAATAAGTTGAATAAAATGCATTTGAAGACATTTATGCATTTCAAGACATTTTCTTGAAAATCACATGTGGTTCTCTGTGGCTCAGTTGGTAGAGCATGGCGTTGGCAATGGTTAGGTTGTGGGTTCAAATCCCACTGGGGCCACATATACTCAAAATGTATGCATTTACTAGTGTCAGTAGCTTTAGATAAAAGTGTCTGCCAAATCGCATATATTATTATGAAAAGTATCTTTCTTGGAAAATCATAAAAAACATAAGTGTATAGCCTTACCTCCAAAGTGAAAATCATGAAGTTTAAATGTCTCATTTTCAAGCTTAGATAGATGAAGAAACATCTGGAATGACTTACTATGAAGAAATAAGTTGGATAAAATGCATTTCAAGACATTGATCATGTGGTTCTCTGTGGCTCAGTTGGTAGAGCATGGCGTTAAATGTCTCATTTTCAAGCTTAGATAGATGAAGAAACATCTGCAATTGCCTACTATGAAGAAATAAGTTGGATAAAATGCATTTCAAGACATTGATCATGTGGTTCTCTGTGGCTCAGTTGGTAGAGCATGGCGTTGGTAATGGTTAGGTTGTGAGTTCAAATCCCACATTTTCCACATATATTGAAAATGTATGCATTTACTAGTGTCAGTAGCTTTGGATAAAAGTGTCTGCTAAATGGCATATATTATTATGAAAAGTATCTTTCTTGGAAAATCACAAAAAACATAAGTGTATAGCCTTACCTCCAAAGTGAAAATCATGAAGTTTAAATGTCTCATTTTCCAGTTTAGATAAATGCAGAAACATCTGCAATTACCTACTATGAAGAAATAAGTTGGATAAAATGCATTTGAAGACATTTATCATGAAAAGTACATTTCTTGGAAAATCACAAAAAACATAAGTGTATAGCCTTACCTCCGAAGTGAAAAATCATGAATTTTAAATGTCTCCTTTTCCAGCTTAGATGGATGAAGAAACATCTGCAATTGCCTACTATGAAGAAATAAGTTGGATAAAATGCATTTCAAGACATTGATCATGTGGTTCTCTGTGGCTCAGTTGGTAGAGCATGGCGTTGGCAATGGTTAGGTTGTGGGTTCAAATCCCACGGGGGCCACATATATTCAAAATGTATGCATTTACTAGTGTCAGTAGCTTTAGATAAAAGTATCTGCCAAATCGCATATATTATTATGAAAAGTATCTTTCTTGGAAAATCACAAAAACATAAGTGTATAGCCTTACCTCCGGAGTGAAAATCATGAATTTTAAAGTTCTGATTTTCCAGCTTAGATAGATGAAGAAACATCTGGAATGACTTACTATGAAGAAATATGTTGGATAAAATGCATTTCAAGACATTGATCATGTGGTTCTCTGTGGCTCAGTTGGTAGAGCATGGCGTTGGCAATGGTTAGGTTGTGGGTTCAAATCCCACTGGGGCCACATATACTCAAAATGTATGCATTTACTAGTGTCAGTAGCTTTAGATAAAAGTGTCTGCTAAATGGCATATATTATTATGAAAAGTATCTTTCTTGGAAAATCACAAAAACATAAGTGTATAGCCTTACCTCCGGAGTGAAAAATCATGAATTTTAAATGTCTCATTTTCCAGCTTAGATAGATGAAGAAACATATACAATTACTTACTATGAAGAAATAAGTTGGATAAAATGCATTTCAAGACATTTATCATGAAAAGTACATTTCTTGGAAAATCACAAAACATAAGTGTATAGCCTTACCTCCGGTGAAAAATCATGAATTTTAAATGTCTCATTTTCCAGCTTAGATAGATGAAGAAACATCTGGAATGACTTACTATGAAGAAATAAGTTGGATAAAATGCATTTCAAGACATTGATCATGTGGTTCTCTGTGGCTCAGTTGGTAGAGCATGGCGTTGGTAATGGTTAGGTTGTGAGTTCAAATCTCCACGGGGCCACATATATTCAAAATGTATGCATTTACTTACTGTCAGTAGCTTTAGATAAAAGTGTCTGCCAAATCGATATATTATTATGAAAAGTATCTTTCTTGGAAAATCACAAAAAAACATAAGTGTATAGCCTTACCTCCGAAGTGAAAATCATGAATTTTAAAGTTCTGATTTTCAAGCTTAGATAGATGAAGAAACATCTGGAATGACTTACTATGAAGAAATAAGTTGGATAAAATGCATTTCAAGACATTGATCATGTGGTTCTCTGTGGCTCAGTTGGTAGAGCATGGCGTTGGCAATGGTTAGGTTGTGGGTTCAAATCCCACTGGGGCCACATATACTCAAAATGTATGCATTTACTAGTGTCAGTAGCTTTGGATAAAAGTGTCTGCTAAATGGCATATATTATTATGAAAAGTATCTTTCTTGGAAAATCACAAAAACATAAGTGTAGCCTTACCTCCGGAGTGAAAAATCATGAATTTTAAATGTCTCATTTTCCAGCTTAGATAGATGAAGAAACATATACAATTACAGCTATGGAGAAATAAGTTGGATAAAATGCATTTCAAGACATTTATCATGAAAAGTACATTTCTTGGAAAATCACAAAAAACATAAGTGTATAGCCTTACCTCCAAAAATCATGAATTTTAAATTCTCATTTTCCAGCTTAGATAATGCAGAAACATCTGAATGACTTACTATGAAGAAATATAATAAAATGCATTTGAAACATTTATCATGAAAAGTTTTCTTGGAAAATCACAAAAACATAAGTGTATAGCCTTACCTCCAAAGTGAAAATCATGAATTTTAAATGTCTCATTTTCCAGCTTAGATAAATGAAGAAACATCTGCAATTGCCTACTATGAAGAAATAAGTTGGATAAAATGCATTTCAAGACATTGATCATGTGGTTCTCTGTGGCTCAGTTGGTAGAGCATGGCGTTGGCAATGGTTAGGTTGTGGGTTCAAATCCCACTGGGGCCACATATACTCAAAATGTATGCATTCACTACTGTCAGTAGCTTTGGATAAAAGTGTCTGCTAAATGGCATATATTATTATGAAAAGTATCTTTCTTGGAAAATCACAAAAACATAAGTGTATAGCCTTACCTCCGGAGTGAAAATCATGAATTTTAAAGTTCTGATTTTCATGCAGCTTAGATAGATGAAGAAACATCTGGAATGACTTACTATGAAGAAATAAGTTGGATAAAATGCATTTCAAGACATTGATCATGTGGTTCTCTGTGGCTCAGTTGGTAGAGCATGGCGTTGGCAATGGTTAGGTTGTGGGTTCAAATCCCACTGGGGCCACATATACTCAAAATGTATGCATTTACTAGTGTCAGTAGCTTTGGATAAAAGTGTCTGCTAAATGGCATATATTATTATGAAAAGTATCTTTCTTGGAAAATCACAAAAACATAAGTGTATAGCCTTACCTCCGGAGTGAAAAATCATGAATTTTAAATGTCTCATTTTCCAGCTTAGATAGATGAAGAAACATATACAATTACCTCGTATGGAGAAATAAGTTGGATAAAATGCATTTGAAGACATTTATCATGAAAAGTACATTTCTTGAAAATCACAAAAAACATAAGAAGCCTTAAACATGAATTTTAAATGTCTCATTTTCCAGCTTAGATAAATGAAGAAACATCTGCAATTGCCTACTATGAAGAAATAAGTTGGATAAAATGCATTTGAAGACATTTATCATGAAAAGTACATTTCTTGGAAAATCACAAAAACATAAGTGTATAGCCTTACCTCCGAGTGAAAATCATGAATTTTAAATGTCTGATTTTCCAGCTTAGATAGATGAAGAAACATCTGGAATGACTTACTATGAAGAAATATGTTGAATAAAATGCATTTGAAGACATTTATCATTAAAAGTAATTTCTTGGAAAATCACAAAAAACATAAGTGTATAGCCTTACCTCCGAAGTGAAAAATCATGAATTTTAAAGTTCTGATTTTCCAGCTTAGATAGATGAAGAAACATCTGGAATGACTTACTATGAAGAAATATGTTGGATAAAATGCATTTCAAGACATTGATCATGTGGTTCTCTGTGGCTCAGTTGGTAGAGCATGGCGTTGGCAATGGTTAGGTTGTGGGTTCAAATCCCACTGGGGCCACATATACTGAAAATGTATGCATTTACTACTGTCAGTAGCTTTGGATAAAAGTGTCTGCTAAATGGCATATATTATTATGAAAAGTATCTTTCTTGGAAAATCACAAAAACATAAGTGTATAGCCTTACCTCCGGAGTGAAAAATCATGAATTTTAAATGTCTCATTTTCCAGCTTAGATAGATGAAGAAACATATACAATTACCTCGTATGGAGAAATAAGTTGGATAAAATGCATTTCAAGACATTTATCATGAAAAGTACATTTCTTGGAAAATCACAAAAACATAAGTGTATAGCCTTACCTCCAAAGTGAAAAAATCATGAATTTTAAATGTTCTGATTTTCCAGCTTAGATAGATGAACTGGAATGACTTACTATGAAGAAATATGTTGGATAAAATGCATTTCAAGACATTTATCATGTGGTTCATTTGTGGAAAATCAGTAAGTGGTATAGCATGGCGTTAAAATGTCTCATTTTCAAGCTTAGATAGATGAAGAAACATCTGGAATGACTTACTATGAAGAAATAAGTTGGATAAAATGCATTTCAAGACATTGATCATGTGGTTCTCTGTGGCTCAGTTGGTAGAGCATGGCGTTGGCAATGGTTAGGTTGTGGGTTCAAATCCCACGGGGGCCACATATATTCAAAATGTATGCATTTACTAGTGTCAGTAGCTTTAGATAAAAGTGTCTGCCAAATCGCATATATTATTATGAAAAGTATCTTTCTTGGAAAATCATAAAAAACATAAGTGTATAGCCTTACCTCCAAAGTGAAAATCATGAAGTTTAAATGTCTCATTTTCCAGTTTAGATAAATGCAGAAACATCTGCAATTGCCTACTATGAAGAAATAAGTTGGATAAAATGCATTTGAAGACATTTATCATGAAAAGTACATTTCTTGGAAAATCACAAAAAACATAAGTGTATAGCCTTACCTCCAAAGTGAAAAATCATGAATTTTAAATGTCTCCTTTTCCAGCTTAGATGGATGAAGAAACATCTGCAATTGCCTACTATGAAGAAATAAGTTGGATAAAATGCATTTCAAGACATTGATCAATGGTTCTCTGTGGCTCAGTTGGTAGAGCATGGCGTTGGCAATGGTTAGGTTGTGGGTTCAAAAAAACATAAGGGCCACATATATTCAAAATGTATGCATTTACTAGTGTCAGAAAATTAGATAAAAGTATCTGCCAAAATGCATATATTATTATGAAAAGTATCTTTCTTGGAAAATCACAAAAAACATAAGTGTATAGCCTTACTCTCCGAAGTGAAAATCATGAATTTTAAAGTTCTGATTTTCCAGCTTAGATAGATGAAGAAACATCTGGAATGACTTACTATGAAGAAATAAGTTGGATAAAATGCATCAAGACATTGATCATGAGTTGGTAGAGCATGGCGTTCTTGGTTAAATTCAAATCAAAAAACATAACTCAAAATGTATGCATTGTATAGCCAGTTTTCCGGATAAAAGTGTCTTTTCAAAATCATATATTATTAAAAAGTATCTTTCTTGGAAAATCACAAAAAACATTGTATAGCCTTAAGCTGAGAAAATCATGAATTTTAAAGTTCTGATTTTCCAGAAACAAGAAACATCTGGAATGACTTACTATGAAGAAATAAGTTGAATAAAATGCATTTCAAGACATTGATCATGTGGTTCTCTGTGGCTCAGTTGGTAGAGCATGGCGTTGGCAATGGTTAGGTTGTGGGTTCAAATCCCACTGGGGCCACATATACTCAAAATGTATGCATTTACTAGTGTCAGTAGCTTTGGATAAAAGTGTCTGCTAAATGGCATATATTATTATGAAAAGTATCTTTCTTGGAAAATCACAAAAACATAAGTGTATAGCCTTACCTCCGGAATGAAAAATCATGAATTTTAAATGTCTCATTTTCCAGCTTAGAGAGATGAAGAAACATATACAATTACCTCGTATGGAGAAATACGTTGGATAAAATGCATTTGAAGACATTTATCATGAAAAGTACATTTCTTGGAAAATCACAAAAAACATAAGTGTATAGCCTTACCTCCGAAGTGAAAAATCATGAATTTTAAAGTTCTGATTTTCCAGCTTAGATAGATGAAGAAACATCTGGAATGACTTACTATGAAGAAATATGTTGAATAAAATGCATTTGAAGACATTTATCATGAAAAGTACATTTCTTGGAAAATCACAAAAAACATAAGTGTATAGCTTACCCTAACCCTAACCCTAACCCTTACCTCCGAAGTGAAAATCATGAATTTTAAATGTCTCATTTTCCAGCTTAGATAGATGAAGAAACATATACAATTACCTCGTATGGAGAAATAAGATGGATAAAATGCATTTGAAGACATTTATCATGAAAAGTACATTTAATCCTGTTGATGAAAGTATGAGGGCAGCATGTGCTGAGATCATTGTTTTATTTTATATTCTCACGCTTTTCACATTTCTGTCGTTGCCTCTAACAGAGCGACTGTGAAGAAGGGCGTGTCTTTCCGCACGGCCACGCCCAGTAACTCCCTCCTGTGGGAGACCGCCCTGGACCCTGGCGCGGACGGCACCATCTCCATCACCTGCCAGAGGAAGACCGCCATCGCCAGGAAAAGGCAAGGCGACCCCCCAACACACTGCTGCTGTTATGTTAGCATTCAATCACCGCCAGCTCCCAAATCCACTCAAACTGCCACACAACACAAACGTATAGATTCAGAATATTAACATCTTTCATTGTGATCCAACGATTTCTCCTGGATTCTACCCTTCTACTCTTGGTGTATCGTGTCTTTTGAAAGTGTGCCAGGCCTCAATAAGTTTAAAGGATGGCAGTTAAAAGATACTGATTTCGGGGCCTCTGATAGCGTAGCAGTGTAACGCACCATATCTTGGCTGGTCCGATATGGTGTGCTGCCGGCTCTACCAGATGGGTTCTGGTCATCAGCCCCAATCGGGGGCGGCGTTTGGCTGTCCGCCCCAGGGGGAGGGGGGAGGGTGAGCCGGCTCGGGTTCGCCGTGAAGCACGAAGGAAGCAGAGTTCGCTGCCCTCAGAGAATTAGCTTGCCTTGTAGAGATGAGCGGTGGACTCGTGTGGGGAGGGTAAATCTAAATAAATAGAGGGTATAATTGGCCACTAAATTGGGAGAAAAATGGGGGAAAAATCTGAAACAAATGTATTTAAAAAATGTTAAATTTCAAAAGCATACTGATTTTAGAAAATAAAAACTTGTTTGGGAAATCTGTTTTCTGGGCTATTCCTGTTTCCATCTGAGAAAGATGCAGACAGAAGCTCTGATCCCCCACCCCTCCTGAGAAGGTCAAGTGTGTTTGCTCTGATTCTGAGGCCAGTGGGTTCTGGGAGCCGGCAGTACAGACCGACATCGCCGACGTGTGTGTGACGGAGCGCGTGTGTGTGAGGGGGCGCGTGTGTGTGAGGGAACGCGTGTGTGTGAGGGGGCGCGTGTGTGTGAGGGGAACGCGTGC
Organism: Aldrovandia affinis; assembly: GCA_029706075.1. Classification (NCBI taxonomy): domain Eukaryota; kingdom Metazoa; phylum Chordata; class Actinopteri; order Notacanthiformes; family Halosauridae; genus Aldrovandia; species Aldrovandia affinis. The sequence goes on along the minus strand of JAINUG010000073.1, from coordinate 3,969,633 downwards.
GGAGAAACACCTGATTAGATAATCCCTTCAGCGGGAGACCAAATCGACTGTCCTGTTAAATCTATTTCAGCAAGCGTCTGCGATTGTAACCAAGCGCTACGGCGACAAAAGGGCCAGGGACAAGCTATTCTGGTGCCTGTTACATAACCATTACATTGCTCACTGCAAACGCGCGAGACAAAGCAGTCAATCTGTGCCATCAAAGCCCACGTCCATGCTCCCATCTGGAGCACAGCTCAGCGAAGGCAAGCCTGATCATCACACAGCCATCTCAGCTCCCTCGCTCTGAAACACCCTGAAGCATGTGACCCTTTGATTGGTTCAAAAGAGGGAGCAGATTGCAGGAGAGAATGTGGAACATCTGGCCTTATTAAAAACAAGCATTTTTATCCATCTTCCTTTTACCACCAGCTGTTCAGACACCTACAGACAAAACAGAATACATTACCTCAAGAAGCAGAGCTGGGTATAACAATGATAAGTTATTGTCCTTTAGCTCAAAAAGACAATGTGTTGGTATGACCCAAACACTATAAATCAGGGCATTTATTTGTCTTATTGCGTTGTATAAGAGCCCTCCATCCTCTGGTCCTGGTTGGGTTATTTGACAGTGCCGCTGTAGTGTGTGCATGTATCTGCCTCTGCGCATATCCCTAATTGACATCAGCATTGGGTGTACTGGATATCACACAGAACCACCAGAGCTGGTGTCAGGCCTAACAAGTCTCAATGGACACGTCCCCCAGACGTTACAAGTATTCCCATTACACTGGTGCTGTGAGGACACAAATCTAAATGACAGGGAGAGTTGAAGTGGACTTAAAAGATCAGAATTAAAGGCTCTACAAACTCTGAACAGTATATAATTTCCCAGGGGCTGGCGTATTTGAACAATATCCAATGAAATAACGAATTGTCAGCTTTTATCCCAAAAGAAGCACTACGTACAAAGATGTCCATCAGACACTGTACCAATAGGAGACACCAGACTGTGAGAGTGTCTGGTGCTGTAAACTGTGTGTGTGGGCGTGGGGTCTTACGTGTGTGTACACTGAAACATGACACGCACACACGTATGTGCTTGCAGTAGCATTCCTAGTGATAGCCCAGTATCACTCACCATCTATCACTCACTATTCACATTTAAAATAATGTTGCAGAATGTGAAAGTGCTGCAGCAGTCACAGGCCTTCGGGGTAAAGTACAGCTGCCTCTATTATCTTTCTGCATGATTATTTCTTCCATTCCGGCAAACACAAGCAAGGAAATTGTGTTTGTGGCGTTTTACAGGATCCTCTGTGGATCCAGGATTTGTAGAAAATAACTTGAAATGGAAGAAACAAATGATGTGTTGTTACTCTTAAGGCAAAGTGCACTCGTCTGGATCGTGTCCAGAGTCTGGTCACGCTGGCTGCGTGAGAAATGCACAAATATGTTTTTCCAAACAGTGTTTCATTCACATTACCTCCTTCCCTAGGCCCACTGGCAGACCAGACTGGACTCTTTTAAGTTCATGTTTCAAATAAATGTTGTGGATGGAAAACCCAGAGAACGAAAGAAAAGAAAAAGGAAAAGAAGGAAGAAGAAGAACAGGAGAGAAAACATGATATGATTTTTACACGGTTGAACTATAGGTCAAATAAGTGGCTGAATAAGTAAATTAATGTTAGCACACTATCATTTTAGCATCATAATGTGATGCAAATGTAGAATGTAAACAAGTTTTTAAAACATTATCCTTGTACATTTTACATTTTTGCATTTTAAGCACTTAGCAGACACTCTTATCCAGAGCGACCTACAAGATGTGCATTAATGCATGGTAAGATCAATCATTGTTCACACAAGAGATCAGTGCAGTAATACAGCAATAGACTAAAGACTATTAGACAATATACTTTTTTCTAAAATTGTGTGACTGTTAATCTTTATATATACTTACATTGCCAAAGCAGTTTCTCAAAACTTTTCCCTCAAGACTCAAAGTCAAAGTGTTCATCTGTGCAACCAGTCTATTTAACATTGGTGTATATACCTATAAATGTGTGTGTAATCTACCGATTATTTGCCCTCAAATTATCAATGAATGTAATATTCAAATATTATCCTTGGTTTTTGCCACTGATGGAAATATGAGTATGCAAATGATATAGTCAACAACAAATGATGTAAGGATGATGGACAATACCCAGATATACTCTCTCCATGTGCTGTAAGGCTCGTGGAGGAGGAACAGGGAATAATAACATGTATTCAGCGCGCTCAGTTGTTTTCTGCCAAGCTGAGAAAAGGGACCCAGTGACTGTTTCAACAACAGTGACCAAACCTGAGTGGGATGACCTCATTTTTATTTTCACCCATGTGCCAGGGATTACTCTTCTGTTGATCTAAACAGTTTGGGAGGTTGTGATTTGTGGAGCGTAAATTGTGAGTTAATCCATCTTAAAATTCCACACAGCTCGTTGTGCCCCCATTTCTCCCCCGGGGTTACTGTGAGCCCTCTCTGTGCCCCTTTGCCCCCTTTTTGTGTTCCTGATATTTATCCCCTGTAAGTAACCGTTACAGGCCTGTGGAGAGCGGTCAACACCCCCACCCCCCCTGCACCCACCCTGCAACCTGACCTACTTAAACGTTAAAAACATCCCCTGAATTCTTCCAGCTCATCCACAGCGCTTGCAGGCTGCCCTGCTTGGGTAAAGATCCTGGGCACATTCATCAGATTAACACTGACCCTGCGTCGCGTTCCAGGCGTTATTTACCCAATCGAGCGGATTGTGTCGTTACTGTGAGACCGCAGACGCACACTGGTAATGAGCGCTGGTTTTCCCCCTCAGCCCCAGAGCGCTCACCCTGCTCAAGCCTTTCGCATTTAATGAGTTTCAAAGGAACCGGAACGATGAGATTGACTGAAAAGGGCGACGGCTTGTCTCTCAACCTCCACGCGCTGAACGAACCCCAGATCACACTCCACGGTGCGCCTCATGCGCTGTGATCCTGGAGTACTTTTAGCTCGAGGAGAAAACTCCACCTCGGGATAAAGGATTGTGACACAGAACTTTGAGGACACACCCTGGCACATTAGTTATAACGGGACATTTGCACAAATGACAACGAAGCTTTAATCTTGCATTCCTTGAAACCGTTATGATGCATTATTTTGATAACAGTTTTGGATCAGTCTCTGCACGGTAGATAATGCATAATAATGAAATTGTGTTTTCTATTGCTGGAAAATATGTTCTAAAATGCTAGATGTATTGATTGTTTCAGGAGAGGAGGAATTAAGAGAGTTTTGTGGAAGGGTTTAGGATAAAGCTGTGCAACGCTCTCGGAAGAACAGAGACAGAGAGTAATGGGGAGGCTGGAGGTGAGGACAGCAGATTAAACGCCATGGAGGCAAAGTCAGAGGAAGGTCTGATCCTGGGGATGGGGCTCGTGCGCTGAATGTAAAATAATAATAATAATAATAATGTATTGAATTTGTATAGAACATCTCACATATCTCAGATCACTTTGCAATCAATCAAAGAACCCGCCTCACTGATCCTGGGCGGCCATTTTGTGCCACAGAGGAAGAGAGGTGGGGGATTACTCAGCCAATTAAACTGGGGAACTTTGCATATCATTGGACCGATGGATCTTAATGAGCACAGTGAATCAGGACCAGCTGCTTCTGAAGGGCGGCGTCTCCACTCAGAGCGGCATTAGGTAACGCAGTAGAGCTGGCGTTAGACTCAGAGAAGCAATGTTCAAGATGTCCCTCTCCTGGCCATATGCGTTACATCATCACCCTGTTATGGGGCTCATCTCTGTGACATCATCACCCTGTTATGGGGCTCATCTCTATGACATCATCACCCTGTTATGGGGCTCATCTCTGTGACATCATCACCCTGTTATGGGGCTCATCTCTATGACATCATCACCCTGTTATGGGGCTCATCTCTGTGACATCATCACCCTGTTATGGGGCTCATCTCTGTGACATCATCACCCTGTTATGGGGCTCATCTCTGTGACATCATCACCCTGTTATGGGGCTCATCTCTGTGACATCATCACCCTGTTATGGGGCTCATCTCTGTGACATCATCACCCTGTTATGGGGCTCATCTCTGTGACATCATCACCCTGTTATGGGGCTCATCTCTGTGACATCATCACCCTGTTATGGGGCTCATCTCTATGACATCATCACCCTGTTTGGATGGGGCTCATCTCTGTGACATCATCACCCTGTTTGGCCTAAACTCTGCTCCTCTCCTCCACCCTTTCAGGTTGGAGAGCAGCCTGTTGGAGATCCTGCAGCTGGATTTCGAGGCCGAGGAGCTCAGCGGCCAATCGGAGAGCCAGGTGATCGCGTGGCGTCTGGAGGTGCCAGGGAAGGCCAGGGCGGGCGCTGAGGGCACCATGCGGATCCACACCACGCAGAGGGACTTCGTGGGCCTGGCTCCTCTGGTCACGGTGAGCGCCAGACCTGGGCCTGGTACAGACCCGCGCTTCTAAACGCACCCAACTCACTCTCACCCTCACTCTCACTCACCCCAACTCACTCTCACTCTCACTCTCACTCACCCCCAACTCACTTTCACCCCAACTCACTCTCACTCACCCCAACTCACTCTCACTCTCACCCCCAACTCACTCTCACCCCAACTCACTCTCACTCTCACTCACCCCAACTCACTCTCACTCACCCCAACTCACTCTCACTCTCACTCACCCCCAACTCACTCCACCCCCAACTCACTCCCACTCTCACTCACCCCAACTCACTCTCACTCTCACTCACCCCAACTCACTCTCACTCTCACCCAACTCACTCTCACTCTCACCCCCAACTTACTCTCACCCCCAACTCACTCACTCTCACCCCCAACTCACTCTCACCCCCAACTCACTCTCTCTCTCACCCCCAACTCACTCTCACCCCAACTCACTCACCCCCAACTCACCTCACACTCTTACTCTCCAACCCCCAACTCACTCTCACTCACCCCCAACTCACTCTCACTCACACTCTCATCCCCAACTCTCTCTCACTCACACTCTCACTCTCACCCCCAACTCACTCTCACCCCCAACTCACTCTCACCCCCAACTCACTCTCACTCTCACCCCCACCTCACCCCCAACTCACCCCCACCTCACTCACACCCCAACTCACTCTCACTCCCAACTCACTCTCACTCTCTCTCTCACTCACTCTCCCAACTCACTCTCACTAATGTTCTGTACCAGAGTATTACAATATTCCAGTGCTCAGGCCCTGTGAGTTCCATTCTGTCATTGATGTATATTAACGATTCCCATATCCCCGTTTCTCTGGCTTCCAGTGCTCTTACTGTGATTAATCACTTAAATGACTTGTGTACATTCTACGGCTGTTTGGAAAGGTCAAGCGCTTATCCCTTACGCTAGCGAGCGCTGAAACAGATCGGATGTGCTTGGCGTGTTGCGTTCGCCATCGTGAGGATCAGCCAATGGCAGCGCTCCGTCCCTGTTCGGGCCTCGCTCTGGAACACAATGTCATCACACTTTTTATCCACTGCTTTCCAAATATCTATTTTTGTGTTTAACATCCTGCTATTAATCTGTGGAATAATCTCATCGCTGAACACGTTCTGAAGCAATCTGAATGATGGTTTCATATCTGCGTCGAGTGCCATTATGGTCAGGATAACGTTTCGCTCGGCTGCAGTTGTTGAGAGAACACGCAAGATTTCGCAAATGGGCCGGATATGATAGTAAGCTCTGTAATCAATTTTCACCAGCTATGCAATTTCCGAAAAATCTAATCGGAATCTGTTGCTTTCCCCTTCTCAAAACTCTGAATATTAGTGCTTCAGTCCAAAAGAAAAGCGTGGTTCTGTGTGGCTCAGTAGGTAGAGTGTGGTTCTGTGTGGCTCAGTAGGTAGAGCGTGGTTCTGTGTGGCTCAGTAGGTAGAGCGTGGTTCTGTGTGGCTCTCAGTAGGTAGAGCATGGTTCTGTGTGGCTCAGTAGGTAGAGTGTGATTCTGTGTGGCTCAGTAGGTGGAAATGGCATATAGATATATATATACATGTCATCTGATGGCTTGAAATAACTGATCAGATTAAAAAGACAAGAATTTGTTTGATTGGTCTTTTCATGTTTTTCCACATTATGGTCACGTGCCACTGTGTGTTTGATTTGTATTGCTGGTGATTCAGTGTCTGAATGTGACGTGTGGATTGTGTGGATTGTGTGGATTGTGCCTCAACATCACCCCTCTTTCAAAGTCACTGAGATCTCTTCTTCTAGCCCAGGGCCATATGTACAAAGATTCTAAGAGTAGGAGTGCTGATCTAGGATCAGTTTAGCCTTTTAGCTCATAATGGATATGGTTAGGATATGGACAGGGGAAACCTGATCCTGGATCAGCATTCCTACTCTTAGAATCTTTATACATATGGCCCCTGGTAGCCCAAATAATTGTCAACTGAGCAGCCCAGCATTTTTATGCATGACCCTGAGCATGATGGGATGTTAACTGGTTTATTTACTCAGGAACCACACCTGTGTGGAAGCACCTGCTCTCAATGAACTTTATATCCCTGGCAGTTACCTGTACCTGACCGAACGCACCACAGAAAAATAGAAAGATTAATTAATAGAAAGAACTAAAGAGCAGTCATCGCTCCCCACAGAACGGTTCTTGATGAAAGATGGTCATGAGGCCACACAGCGCATGTGCCCTCGACCCTGAGGCCGTCTGGAGGACGAGTCATTCACAGGACAGCAGGAACCCAGCCACCAGCCCTGAGCTTCACCTCTGTCGTTAAACGTGTGTGTAGAGGAGAAGACACTGTCACGCTCAATTTGGACATCTCATCGTTTATTTAAATTGGCGAAATCTCCTGACGATGAACGCTTGCTTGTGCTGTGAGCCCTCAAACAATTTCACAGAATAGGAGTTTATGTTCCACATAATTAGCATTCGTTTCAAGGGCGTAACCACGTATTAATTAAGATATATTAAATAGCCACATTAATTATTGGGGGACATAATGAAAGGGATTGTTTTATATCTACAAATTACAGATATGACTGCCGATGATTTCTTTGTATTTTCTCATTAATTCAATGATTTGCTTATTATGCAGATGCAACCTCAAAATATGTAATTTAATATTTCATTGTTGAAGGACCATATTTCAAACTTGTTTCTCTACCGACATCATATAAAAAGTAAAGGTGAGGTGGTTAAATCCACATATTTCTCTACCCACACATTTTCCCCAGGTATTCACGCAACAGTAAAACGTACATTTTTAATTGCATTTCCAGATGTCATCGATCCCCCCACGTATATGTCCTTAAGCCAGGCAGACATCTCCACTCACACACTGGGGTGTGGGAATGAGGCAGAGACATGGAACTGGTATCTCTGAATTTGTTGAAATGATTTCGACAGATCAGATTCTGACCTCAGGCAAAAGTTCAAACATGAAGAGATTTGATCGAAGTCTAAAGGGAACATGAGTCCGGTCCTAAGAGATTTCTGGCTCAGTTATATTATTAGTTTTGCAATATTGGTTGTCGATAATCTGTGGCGTTGGTAACATTAGTAATGAAATAATTTTGTTTTGTATCACACACACACACACACACACACACACACACACACACACACACACACACACACACACACACACACACACACACACACACACACACACACACACAGTACACATGCTCATGTGTGTAGACCCATGCACAAGGTTGAAAACCATCATTTCCATATCCTTGCTGAAAGGACACTGGAAGGATGCACAGTAAGATATACGACAGTCAAGAAAAATGTGTGATATTAAAAATGTGAACTATGCTAATATTCTCAGGGAACTGCACAGAATGTGATTGTGCACACAGGCGTTTAACCAGGGAGACCTTGTGGGGCTCCTTGGGGCCTGAACCAGGAACAAGGCAGGGTCCTTTTCCTCTGTGACGGTCACATCTCCTGAGCGTGGGGGGGTGTGGAAGGGTTTCAACTTTAATCTGTCACCAGCTGTCATCTGGCTCACCATCAATTACCCCTGATCTGCCATCACGGACCAAGAGGAGTCATTCAAATCCAGCGCTGCCTCAGCCCAGTGTGCCTGCTTTCCTACTGCGTCACTTCAGACCGCTACGTTTAGAGATTCACCCAGATGCTGATCAGTGTGAAGTAGGCATTGAGCTCGATGTGGGACCTTTTAAAATTTTTAAAAAAAAAATTAAAAATAATGTTTTTGTTTGTTTCAGATTTTTCCCAATTCCCAATTTAGTAGCCAATTACACCCTCTATTTATTTCGATTTGCCCTCCCCATACAAGTCCGCCACTATACGAGGCAAGCCAGTTTTCTGAGGGCAGCGAACTCCGCTTTCTTCGAGATGGAATTCACCCCCACCCATGTTCTGGAGACTCCCTTACGTGCTTCACGGCGGACCCAAGCCGGCTCACCCTCCCCCTCCCCCTGGGGCAGACAGACAAACGCCGCCCCCGATCAGGGCTGACGACCAGGGCCGGTCTGGTAGAGACGGGTTTAGAACCGTGTGGGACCTGAATGGCGTTTATCAGCAGGAGTCGTGGGGAGGGGCAGAGAGAACCTCCCCCCTCCTCCCCCCTGGCCCCCCGTGTGTTAAAGCTGCTCTCATTACGGCTCAAATAACCGAAGCGACTCTTTTCTTGTCGATCTTGTGTGTACAGACCCAGTGACCCGGAAAGGGAGTAAGCCATCATTGTCAACACGGTTACCAAGGGCCCAGGAGTCCCCTCCAGTTCAAGGGGCCACTGCAATCCGATCAGTGCGAAGTTCCCTTAATCGGCTTCTGCATGTGATAAACAAATATCAATTAATGTGGATGCAAAGAATGCTGGTGAAGAAAGAACTCGTTTTGCATATTCTATATATATATATATATATATATATATATATACACTCAGTGGCCACTTTATTAGGTATACCTTTCTAGTACTGGGTAGGACCCCCCTACTCACATCACCCCATCTGGCACCAACAATCATTCCACGGTCAAAGTCACTTAGATCACATTTCTTCCCCATTCTGATTTTTGGTCTGAACAACAACTGAACCTCTTGACCATGTCTGCATGTTTTTATGCATTGAGTTGCTGCCATGATTGGCTGAGTACATTAACAAGCAGGTGTGCCTAATAAAGTGGCCACTGAGTGTATATTATATACAGTATATATATATATATTTATATTTATTTGTATATTGCTACTACTTTAGCGTTCGTACCTGCACACGCTTTCTACCTTGCACACAAATCACAAGTTGTATCGGTGGTGAAATGGTTGGTACAGGTGTCACAGCTTGTCACAAGTGCCATGTTTTATTCCCACATAAAGGTGACATATTGGCACCTAGGTAACAGCAGTATGGGTGCGCTATGGCAACACAGATACTGCTTGTATAAATATAGTGTGTACTCTATTGGTAGAAGATTTTGTTTTCTAAGGTATTAAAAGGCGAATGAAATGTGGTTTCAGTGTTGATTTAGAATGCAACTCTCTGATTGCAACACATGGTTTTTTATGTTAGTGATGATAATACTAATACACATCGAGCAGTAGTAGTGGCCCAAATACTACATCATCACACATCACATCACATAATCATTTGTCTAGTTTTATTATAATTCATCTTCAGATACAAAGTTGAGCAATTCCTGAGTCAAAGGTTTACAGGGACTGTCTGTAAAAAAACATCACCAGTCAGTCTGACTGAGATATCAGAAGTGATGTCATATCAGCACTCTTCCTCATCATTACATGGTGTGGTAGGCGGGGTTAATTGGGGCTTAAAGCTGTTAATCTTTCGGAATTAAAGATGTTAATCTGTCGGGATAGGCCTGCGCCAGTGGGGCTGCATCATCTAAGGAGGGAGGGCTTCGGGAAGATTTCTGTGTCTCAGATTGGTTCTGTGTGGCTCAGTAGGTAGTGTGGTTCTGTGTGGCTCAGTAGGTAGAGCGTGGTTCTGTGGTTCTGGTTCTGTGTCTCAGTATGTAGAGCGTGGTTCTGGTCTCTGTGTGGTTCTGTGTGGCAGTAGGTAGAGCGTGGTTCTGTGTGTCTCAGTAGGTAGAGCGTGGTTCTGTGTGGCTCAGTAGGTAGTGTGGTTCTGTGTGTCTCAGTATGGTGGTTCTGTGGTTCTGTGTGGCTCAGTAGGTAGAGTGGTTCTGTGGTTCTGTGTGGCTCAGTAGGTAGAGCGTGGTTCTGTGTTCTGTGGTCTCTGTAGGTAGAGTGTGGTTCTGTGTGTCTCAGTAGGTAGAGCGTGGTTCTGTGTGGCTCAGTAGGTAGAGCGTGGTTCTGTGTGTCTCAGTAGGTAGAGTGTGGTTCTGTGTGGCTCAGTAGGTAGAGCGTGGTTCTGTGTGTCTCAGTAGGTAGAGTGGTGGCGTGGTTCTGTGTGGCTCAGTAGGTAGAGTGTGGTTCTGTGTGGCTCAGTAGGTAGAGCGTGGTTCTGTGTGTCTCAGTAGATAGAGCATGGTGCTGACAACACTTAAGTTGTGGGTTCGATTCCCACTGGGACCACATACACTGGATAAGGTATGCATTCACTACTATAAGTGGCTTTGGATGACAGCGTCTGCTAACTGGCACATTACTCTCCAGCTCACAGCGCAAGAGCGCCTCCTCTGGTGGCCTTGGGGCCTACAGTATGTCCACCCCAGCTCTCTGGTGCTCTGCAGCTCAGCCGTGGAGCCTAAAGGAGGAATTGGCAGCTGGCCACCATGTTTCAGTCGAGCTGGTTTTAACTCCTAAATCGATCACGGCTGTGGCAGCGATGGAATTGTCCTACAAACACAACTTGGACGTTAAAAAGTGGGAGAACAGCAGGAGAATAGGGATCAATAGTTTGTGTAAATCTGAGCGCACACCAGCGGCAGAGGTCAATGGCTGCTCTGATTTACCATGTGATTTATTTGAAGCTCCTGACTGGCCGAGCGTAATCCTTTTGTGTTGGATCTGAAACAAACTCCGCCCCTTTCTCCTTTCAGATGTAAAAGTGACTCCATCCAGTTTCTCCCCCCCTCAGGAGATCAAACACAGATAATACGATGAATTATGAAATGAAATTTACTCTGGGTTTCCAGCCTTTGCTCTCTGTGACTTCTCAGAATGATTGATGATTTATAATAATATAATAACAATAACAATAATAATAATCTTTATTTGTATGGCACCTTTCCAGCAGTACAACACACGGTGCTTCACAAAACACATAAAACAAAGAATTACAACAAAGTGAGACAGTAACAGACAAGGTCAAACAATTCAGACATCAAAGAAACAGAAAAATATAATAAAATGGCATAAAAAGAAGATGGATACAAATGATAAAAGCTTATATATGTATATATGTCTGTAATTTATTTTTAAATAGACTGTTTCAAAACATTTTTCACCAATGTGTCATATTTCCATAACTTCTGTGTACCACACAAATATCGGAAATATGCAATATCTTTGTAGATCATTCTTATTGTATTTCTTTTCAGAGTAAGGCCCATTTGATGAAATCTTGACCAATCAACTTGAATGTTAACATTTCTTTTACTTTTGCAAAAACTAATTTTCCAAACAGCTTTTTGTCTGCGGGGTAAGTTCTGCACAAATTTCAATTAATCTCAATAAATATTTAGACAAGTTTGTTTGCATTTTCCCCAAACTGTCTGCTTAATGTAAATGCTAGGAACTACAGGTTTTTGTAAATTCAGTATTTTTATGTGCACAATAATTGTTTCCGTTAAAGTTACACAAAACTAAATGAACATGATGAAGTCTGAAGGAAGTGAACACTGCTGGAAACGGCCCTGTCTTTAGCAGTAGCATCTTGTGAGTCGCTCTGGATAAGAGCGTCTGCTAAATGCCTAAATGTAAATATAAACGCAGACTGTACAGCGAGTGTTCGTTCACCTCTGTGGGTCTCGTTCCTCTCCGTGGAGCAGCTCTGTGGGTGTGTATGGTGTGTGAGAGTGTGTGTGCAGTGTGGTCCCTCACTCGCCTGGCCTCCCTCACTTTTACAGAGATCTGCATCGCCCCCTGCAGGACAGTGAGATCACCTCTCTCTTCCTCCCGCCTCACACTGCGCTCTGCATCGCCCCCTG
>JAINUG010000073.1:3870000-3952500 GCA_029706075.1 Aldrovandia affinis | reverse complement strand
GTGCCAGTATCTCCTCTAGTGCCACTAGGGGCAGCAATGCCACTAGGGAGGGCAAGGGAATTAGCTTGCTGTGTATAGCAGTGGCTCTGTGTACCGGAAAATGGGATAAAATCAGAAACTAATTCTTTAGAAAAGGGGGTTGCACATTGTGATGGGTAAAGCAGTGGCCTGGTGTTTCTATAGAGACAGTAATCTAGGCCCACGTCTCGGAAGGTTTTCAATGAGACAAGCTGAGCATGTTGGACATGAACGCAACCTGCCGTTTTAACGGCGCTCCTGTTGGCCCCCCAGGACCTGGCCTGCCTCCCAGCTGTGGAGAGAGTTTCATTGCGTGAGCCCGTGACCCAGAGGATGTGTGTGATCGGGCCCCGTCTCTCTCTCCACCCCCCGCCCAGGTGTCAGACAGGTGCGACTACGTCTTCGTGAACGGGAAGGAGATGAGGGGGAAGGTGAGCATGGCGGTGAACTTCACCTACAGCTACCTGAGCGCCCAGCTGGAGATGAGCGTGTGGATCCCTCGCCTCCCGCTCCAGATCGAGGTGTCCGACTCCGAGCTCAGCCAGATCAAGGGCTGGAGGGTGCCCATCGCCGCTAGCAACCAGAGGTGTGTCCCCCTCACCCCCCCACTCCACACAGAACCACACCCTACCTACTGAGCCACACAGAACCACTCTACCTACTGAGACACACAGAACCACACTCTACCTACTGAGACACACAGAACCATGTTCTACCTGCTGAGACACACAGAACCACACTCTACCTACTGAGACACACAGAACCACACTCTGCCCATCGCCACCAGCAAGAGGTAGCGCCCGCCAGATGGCCCCGCGCCAGCCAGCACTTAGCCTCGTATGAAATACGGCCTGCAGGGTGATCCACAGCGGGCACCCTTTTAAAAAGTGCACATTAGTTTGGTGCACATTAATATTTCAAATGAGAATCATGGGGATGCAACATTTAAACTGTTGCCCGATGTTTGGCAGCGGAACGTATCGTGGGGCGTCTGTGGGATCAAACTGAGGTAGAGGGTATCGGGGAGACTGAGGTGAGTCGTGGAAAGGAGAGACCTGGTGTTGTAGGTGTGGGGAGATTCTGGGTGGGGTGTGTGTGGGTGCTGAGAGCGTGTGGGGTGTGTGTGGGTGCTGAGAGCGTGTGGGGTGTTTGTGGGGAGATTCTGTGTGGGGTGTGTGTGGGTGCTGAGTGTGGGGTGTGTGTGGGTGCTGAGAGCGTGTGGGGTGTGTGTGGGTGCTGAGCGTGTGGGGTGTGGGGTGTGTGGTGCTGAGAGCGTGTGGGGTGTGTGTGGGTGCTGAGAGCGTGTGGGGTGTGTGTGGGTGCTGAGAGCGTGGGGTGTGTGTGGGTGCTGAGCGTGTGGGGTGTGTGTGGGTGCTGAGCGTGTGGGGTGTGTGTGGGTGCTGAGAGCGTGTGGGGTGTGTGTGCTGAGTGCTGAGCGTGTGGGGTGTGTGTGGGTGCTGAGCGTGTGGGGTGTGTGTGGGTGCTGAGAGCGTGTGGGGTGTGTGTGGGTGCTGAGGTGCGTGTGGGGGTGTGTGTGGGTGCTGAGCGTGTGGGGTGTGTGTGGGTGCTGAGAGCGTGTGGGGTGTGTGTGGGGGTGCTGAGAGCGTGTGGGTGTGTGTGGGTGCTGAGAGCGTGTGGGGTGTGTGTGGGTGCTGAGAGCGTGGGGTGTGTGGGTGCTGTGTGGGGTGTGTGTGCTGAGAGCGTGTGGGGTGTGTGTGGGGGAGATTCTGGTGCTGAGGGGTGTGTGTGGGTGCTGAGAGCGTGTGGGGTGTGTGTGGGTGCTGAGAGCGTGTGGGGTGTGTGTGGGTGCTGAGAGCGCGTGGGGTGTGTGTGGGTGCTGAGAGCGCGTGGGGTGTGTGTGGGTGCTGAGAGCGTGTGGGGTGTGTGTGGGTGCTGAGAGCGTGTGGGGTGTGTGTGGGTGCTGAGAGCGTGTGGGGTGTGTGTGGGTGCTGAGAGCGTGTGGGGTGTGTGTGGGTGCTGAGAGCGCGTGGGGTGTGTGTGTGTGTGGGTGGGTGCGTGGGGTGTGTGTGGGTGCTGAGAGCATGTGGGGTGTGTGTGGGTGCTGAGAGCGTGTGGGGTGTGTGTGGGTGCTGAGAGCGCGTGTCCCTTCCTGTGGACCCCAGGGCCAGCTGGGACAGTGAGGAAGAGGAGGAGCGCAAGGCGAAGGGCTGTTCGCTGCAGTTCCAGCACGCCTTGGTGCGCGTGCTCACACACTTGGCTGATCGGGCGGATCGGGCGGATCGGGCGGAGCGGCTGGCCTACTTCCTGGGCGAGGACTGGCAGGTGGACGTGACCGCACTGGTGCGCTACTTCCTGAAGGTGGAGGACCCTCGCATCGCCCGGCTGCAGGGAGGGAGGGTGCTGGAGGGGCGAGACCCAGGGGTCACCTCCATACAGGTACTGAGAGACAGAGAGGGAGAGAGAGAGAGAGAGAGAGAGAGAGAGAGGGAGGGAGGGAGAGGAGGGAGAGAGGGAGAGAGGGAGGGGGAGGGAGAGGGAGAGAGAGGGAGGAGGGAGAGAGGGACGAGACCCAGGGGTCACCTCCATACAGGTACTGAGAGAGAGGGAGAGGGAGAGGGAGAGGGAGAGAGAGGGAGGGGAGGGAGAGGGAGGGGGTCACCTCCATACAGGTACTGAGAGGGGAGAGGAGGGGGAGGGAGGGAGGGAGGGAGGGAGGGAGGGGAGGGAGAGAGGGAGGGAGGAGGGAGGACAAGACCTCCATACAGGTACATCTGCCCCTCACTGAGCCACCAGAGTCTGTGCGCTGAACCCCTTATACTGAATATCTCCCTGTGTGTGTGTGTGTCTCTCTCTCTCTGTGTGTGTCTCTCTGTGTGTGTGTGTGTGTGTGTGTGTGTGTGTCTGTGTGTCTCTCTCTCTGTGTGTGTGTGTGTGTGTGTGTGTGTGTGCTCTCTCTCTCTGTGTGTGTGTGTGTGTGTGTGTGTGTGTCTCTCTCTCTGTGTGTGTGTGTGTGTGTGTGTGTCTCTCTCTCTCTCTCTCTCTCTCTCTGTGTGTGTGTGTGTGTGTGTGTGTCTCTCTCTCTGTGTGTGTGTGTCTCTCTCTCTCTCTCTCTCTCTGTGTGTGTGTGTCTCAGGTGATGTCCCCCTTGTCGGACTCCATCCTGGCTGAGAAGACGGTGACGGTGTTGGATGACAGGGTGACGATCACAGAGCTGGGGGTGCAGCTGGTCTCTGGCCTCTCCCTCTCCCTGCAGCTCAGCCCAGGAAGTAACAGAGCCATCGTCGCCACGGCTACCACACAGGAAGTGCTGCAGAGCCCGAAACAGGTACCGTCACACACACACGTCTCACCAGGTACCGTCACACACACACACGTCTCAACAGGTACCGTCTCACACACACACACGTCTCAACAGGTACCGTCACACACACACGCGTCTCAGGTACACACACACACACACGTCTCAACAGGTACCGTCTCACACACACACGTCTCACCAGGTACCGTCACACACACACACATGTCTCAACAGGTACCGTCACACACACACACGTCTCAACAGGTACCGTCTCACACACACACGTCTCACCAGGTACCGTCACACACACACGTCTCACCAGGTACCGTCACACACACACGTCTCAACAGGTACAGTCTCACACATAAAAAATGGTGAAAACCATACTACGCATGTTTAGTGTGGTATAGAGCAGGGATGGGCAAGGAGGGCCATATCTGTTTCTGGACTTCTGCTCTTAATTATGTAATTAGCCCCAATCATTTACGTGATCTGACATTTTAGCTACATTTCTTGATAAGCCCATGAGTGACAGCTGCAAACTGTTCTTGTGTTCCCATATGAAACATGTGACTGTGGTCTAATCTACAAGTGAACCAGCATTGGCGTATCCAACTAATGATCTAATTGAGCCACAGGGGTATTTGGTAGAAACACAAACCTGCACACACACCGGCCCTCCAGGACCGGAACTACCCACCCCTGGTAAAGAAACTACAACTCCCACCCTCCGTTTGTCCTCTGTTCAGTGCTCAATGCTGGTTGTTCCTGTTGGTAACGTGTCATTATGGGATGCTCTACGTTACTATGCTGGCTGCAGATACTCAACCACTCCCACTCAGGAGGGGCCAGCAGGTCAGAGCTTCAGCAATGAGAGAGACAGAGCTTCACCGGACACCATTATGGAGCTGACTATCTGCACTGGTCAACTCCACATGCAGTACCCTCCATACGTATTTACACCCTGGATACAGATGAACACATAAGGCTTTATAAAATAATGATATTGCTCAGAGAAAGATTTTGTTTAACATATATTTAATAATATTTATTTAATATTATTTAATATTTATTTAATATTTATTTTTAAAATATTAAGTAATATTTCCCCCAGAAAGATCACAATTATTCAATTTTCTGTACTTTGTGTACCCTCCACTGACCTTAACCAGAGCCCCAGGACCAGTAAACCACCCCTAACCTCAGAGACCCAGTGGATGCACCGGGCAGTGGCTCAGCTCCACATTAACATTTACAGCATTTAGCTGATGCTCTTATCCAGAGCGACTTACAAGATGTGCATCAATACATGGTAGGAACAATCATAGTTCGTGCAAGAGATCAGTGCAGTAATACAGCGATAGACATCAATGCAGGCAGCTGCGTACCATACCTGTAACACTGGGAAGGAAAAGGTTAGTACATTTTATTATTTTTTAAATAATTAAATGAGAGGGCAGGGATACATATACAAGAAGTGTTGAGCAAGTTGGCAGTGGTGATGACAATAGACTAGATGAACAGAATTCAGTGGTAGTGGAGTCTGAAAAGGTGGGTTTTGAGTCTCTTGCAGAAGTGATTTACAAGCTCCAATCAGGAATGTATCCATTAGACTAAATACGCTTATGTGGATTTGGTAAGCCGGTGTTTACTAGTGTTTAGCCTATTATTTTATATGATTAAACATTCCATATATGATGATCTATGATGAGTTTATATCGTCAGTGTAAATCATTCTGACTGAGTGTAATCCCTATTGGGAATTAGAGCTTTTCAGAAAAATGTTTTTTCAGCTGTAAACACAGCAAGATAATCATTTTAATGATTTTAACTCATTACATTACAAACCAAAATACTAACTACTCACATTTGACTGAGTCATTACAACAACAACAAAAGAAACACTTACAAAACAAAGTCCACCTTTCTTATGATCAAATTAAATTAATTCAAGTTACAGAAACAGCCTTTGTCCACACAAACCAGATATGCACTATTTTAAAGCAGCACAACACACACAGCTCCCTGACACTCTAGTTTCTGTTTGCATTTTACTGTGTAAAGTGTGTGTTTTAAACTGTGTGAAATGCCAAAGTGCATCAGTGGAAATCAGTGCTGGTTCAGCATCTCTGTGGTTCCCGTGACGACCGTTCATCTCAGTGTGCTGAATTTTCATTGGATACTTTCCTACTGCCAATATCAGAGCCTGCTAGTGGCTCATACACACATGAAAAAGTGACTTACAAACTGCAGTGCCGATGGTGTTGGTGGAATTATCAGAACCTGAGCAGTGTTTGGGAAATACTACGGATGGAATCGACCCTGAGTTGTGGACTCGAGTCACAGTTTTGATAACTTCAGACTTGACTTGCAAAAAATAAAAGTACTTGAGACTTGACTTGGGACTAAATGTGGACTTGAGCTGGATGACTCGAGAGAGACTTGTTTTGAATGTGACTTGAGGACTTGACACCTGAAATTTGGGACTTGTGACTTGACCTGAACACGGTGACTTGGGACTTGACTTGAGACGTGAAGGTTAAGACTTGAGACTTGCATAACAGTGACTTGATCACAACTCTGGATCAACCAATAGGAAAAGGTCATGCTCAAAGGAACTGGAAGGTTTTTTTCAGCAGTGCAATCAGAACTAAATTAAGAGGAAGAAAAATGCGAAGCCATGACACCAACATCACATAAAATAGCATTTGCAGAAGTGGCCTTTGCTATATAAAGGTAATTAAAAGGTGTTGTGATTGTGTGTGTGTCCTCAGGAGGCTGTGCTCAGCTCCTGGATCCAGCTGAGCGACGGCTCCCTGACCCCCCTGGGCGTGTACGAGCCCAGCAGCTACACGCTCGCCGTGACATCGCTGGACGAGGGCGTGGTCTCGGTGCGGAAGGGCCCGGCGGCGGTGGTAGTGGCAGAGGGCGAGGGCCAGGGGGCGCTGGTGAGGGTCGAGATGCTGATCGGCGAGTCGTGCCAGAAGTCCAAACGCAGGAGCACGCTGGCGGTGGGCAGCGGCGCCCTCAGGGTCCGGTTCAGGCGCGGAAACCCTGGCAACAGCAGCGGCGGGGTTTACCATGGCAACGCGGGCGAGGACCCCCAGCGGGGCGGGGCCAGGGCGATGGAGCGCGAGGAGAGCGCCAGGAGGAGGGTCACCACCACCGCGCAGGACCTGGGGCCCAGCCCCGCCGAGGGTGGGGGCGGCGGTAGTCAGGGTGGTCCTCGCAGCGACGGCAGCAGCTGGCTGGGCACGGCTCGGGGAAGGACCACAGCAACCTGGTGGGCCACACCCAGTTCCCCTCGCAGGTGGAGGTGCCCGGGCCGGGGGGGCGGAGGGGAACGAGCTGATGGAGGTGTCCCGTCCGCTCAGCGACCTCGAGATCGGCATGTACGCCCTGCTGGGGGTCTTCTGCCTCGCCATCCTCGTCTTCCTCGTCAACTGCGTCTCGTACGCGCTCCGGTTCGGCCGCAAGCCGCCGCCGGCCGAGGGCCAGGACCCCCCCGCTCACCGGCACGACTGGGTGTGGCTGGACACCGACGCCGATCTGGTGAGGGGCACGCCGGACTCCCCCCTGCCACGCGACGGCCTCAGCACCGCCATCATCGACATCGGGCCGGCCCGGGAGAACGCGGCCTCAGCGGGCCGCAGGGCCAGCCTCCCGCCCCTTCCCCTGGCCCTGGCCGGCCCCACGGGGCCCCTGAGGGCCAAACCTGCGCGGGACGAGCCCCTGCACTCGCCCACCAGCCGGAGGAGGAGGGTGCGCTTCACCACCTTCACCGCCGTCCTGGAGGGGCACCGCTGCGCCCCCGAACCTGCGCCCACGGAGAACGGAACCGACGTCCAGTGGGTCGGGAAGGAGCCCGGAGCAGCACCTGGAGACGGGACCTGGAGCCTGGGGTGGGGCCCGGAGAGGGCCCAGAGGGGCCTGGAGAGGGGCCTGGAGAGGGGACCGGAGAGGGGCCTGGAGAGGGGCCCGGGGTGGGCGATCTGGACCGGCTATGACCCAGAGTGTGAGCACCTTTCAGAGGGGAGCGGGCAGGAGCACCTGGGGAACCCCCCAAACACAACTACCACCGCAGAGGGAGAGGGAGAGCTCTGTGTAACAGCAGCGCAGAGGGAGGGGGAGAGCTCTGTGTAACAGCAGCGCAGAGGGAGGGAGAGGGAGAGCTCTGTGTAACAGCAGCGCAGAGGGAGGGAGAGGGAGGGGGAGAGCTCTGTGTAACAGCAGCGCAGAGGGAGGGGGAGAGCTCTGTGTAACAGCAGAGGGAGGGGGAGAGCTCTGTGTAACAGCTCTGTCTCAGACACACTGCGTCTCTCCTGTGGGGGGAGGAGCCAGCTCTTCTGCTGCGTGTTGCGTGTGCAGAGTAATGGGCTTAAGAGTGACCAATCACGCGAGCCTCCACCTGGTGCTCAGGACACGGAGGACTCGGGCAGGGGAGGGGTCAGAGGTCAGAGTGTGAATCACTGCTGGGGGAGTACACTGTGTCCATATCACACACACACACACACACACACATACACACACACACACACACACACGCACACACCACACTCACCACACTCACACACACACACACACACATCACACACACACACACTCACACTCTCACACACACAGCACATACACACACACACACACACACACACACACACACCACATACACACACACGCACACACACCACATACACTCACTCACACACACACACACACACTCACACTCACACACACTCACACACACTCACACTCACTCACACTCACACACACAGCACATACACACACTCTCACACACACACACCACATACACACACTCACACACACACACTCTCACACACACAGTTCATAAAAGGCTATAATATGCATGCCACTGTTACACCAAACCTAAGAGACCAGGAGGCAGCGTAACACCATGATAAGGGATTGTTTTATAAATATATTTGTTAATAATGTATAGATTTATTTGTTCTTTTAAATTCATTTGACTTTTTTCAATGCACAGCCTGATATGATTTCTCATTAAAAGCTGGAAATTTTGAAATATTTGCTCTTTGATTACTTTGGTCATATTTTGGATGCAGTGTATGCTGTTTGTATGAGGGCGAGTGTGTGTGTGTGTGCATGTGTGAGGGTGTGTATGTGGTGTGTGTGAGGGCACGTGTGTGTTTGTGTGTGCATGTGTGAGGGTGAGTGTGTGTGAGTGAGTGTGTGTGTGATGTGGTGTGTGTGAATGTGCGTGTGTGTGTGTGTGAATGTGCGTGTGTGGTGTGTGTGTGAGTGAGTGTGTGTGTATGTGGTGTGTGTGTGTATTTGTGTGTATCACACAGAAGAGGTGAATGAGAGGTGTTGTATAAAATGCATCTTGAACTCCTTTCTCAGGCTGATGCAGGAGCTCTATTGTAACCCGTCTCACGTGAGCGGCTCGCCCGCGACCGGAAACAGCGGCTCTGCAGAGGCCTGATCGCCAGGCGCTGGGTGTTCGCACGCGCAGCATGAACAGTAACGCGTCTCCTCCTGGCTTCGCAGCGCAAATAACCGCCCTGCTGCTGGCGCTGCCCAAACACGCCATCAGAGCCCGAGGGGAGAGAACGGCACTGTCAGTCCGTCTGTCTGGTTTAATTTAACATCGCGCCCGAAACAACGGGATGGTCACAGCATGCGCTGCTACGCGAAACAGCAGGAGACCGGAGAATAATCCTCACGTGCAGTTTAACGGGGAAATGGATTGTGTGACGATGTTCCCGAGACTGCCTTCCGTTCGCCGGGCCTGGGCGAGCGAGGCTGTTTCCCCGCGAACGTGTTTCTCCGCCAGGCGAGCCAGCCCGCGGGTCTAAATCACGGTGTCCTTGTCCCAAAACGCACAGACAGTAATGCATCTTCATCGATCCCGCACAAAACAAAGTGCGCGCTCGTGTTTCATTTCGCATTTTTTAAACGCAGATCTTTACCTGGGTGAGAAATTATCGCTGACGCAGCGGTTCGTGATTAATGCACCAGCAGAGCTCAATTGGAAACAGGTTTTTTTCTCCCTAGCACAGTGAGGTTTGGTGACCCCCCCCCAAACATTTGTCATAAAAATCCATATGTAATACTTTCAGATACCCTCATCACAGGCAGACAGGCAGACAGATGTGCAGAGGTGGGTCACAAACTTACTGCTCCCCCTACTGGTGACAGAGGTAATTACACCAATCTGAGGGTACTGTTATTCAAAGAGAGATGGTATTTACTGAATGAACCACAATGAACCCTCATGGTGTGGTGAAACTATATATTTTAACGTGGCTTACTTTTCTTTGACACAATTTTGATGATTTGAAAGATGTAAAGAATAAGAAAACAGCTCTCTCTAAAGCTCCTCAAACTACACAGCTGTTCTGAGGGTAACAGGATGTAACTGTATTAATACTGGTTTAATTTACACAGGAACATGACTGGCAGTTTGTCAGCATGTGTGAAGTTGGTGTCTATCGTGGAGCGTGTCACCTGTGTCCTTGTGAGTTTGTTTGTACAGTTTGTTTGTAGAGGAAGAGGGCTGGGCAGGCTGGCTTGTAGGCAGCAAAGATGGCTGGCAGGGAGGCAAGGCAGGGAAGCTGGCTTGTAGGCAGGCAGGTGGCTGGGGAAGCTGGCTTGTGGCTTGTAGGCAGGTAAGCTGGCAGGCAGGCAGGCAAGGAAGTGGGCTGGCTGGTCCGTGGGCAGGCAGGCAGGATGGCAAGCGAGTGAACAAGAAAAACAGGCAGGCGAGAAGTTAACCACTGAAGCGTAGAGACAAAAGATCTGACGAGGAATGAAGGAGAAACCGGGGTTGATCTACACTGCAGGGCTGATGATAATTGATGGCAGGGGAGTAGGCAGCGCAGGTGTTGCAGATCTGTTGTAATCAAGGAGGGAGCCAGAGAATGCAGAGGAGGAAGCCGCGCCCACATCACACACAGACAAACACAACAGGGAGAACAGGAACACAGGGAAAAGGGAAGGGAAAAACGCGAGGAAACATTAAAATAAACAGAGTTGCGGCCATGGCCGTAACAGTTTGTCGATGTAGCAGTTGCGTGTCAGGGCTTGTGACAGTGCTGTGTTGTCAGTGCTGTGTCAGGGTTTGTGGCATGTGACAGTGCTGTGTGTTGTCAGTGCTGTGTTGTCAGTGCTGTGTCAGGGTTTGTGGTTTGTGACAGAGCAGGGTCTTAAGGGCTGTTTTCAGAGCCAAGTTTGAGAGACTCAGTATGTCAGCGTCAGCGTGACTTTTATATGTCAGCACGTCCTCGGTGTTAGTGGTGTGTGACAGTGTGAGTGTTTTAAGGGCATACGAGGGCTGAGCTGGTGTCAGTCAGAGAGCTAACGGAGTGTAGAGTGTGTGTGTGTGTGTGTGTGTGTGTGTGTGTGTGTGTGTGTGTGTGTGTGTGTGTCTGTGTGTGTGTGTGTGTGTGAATGAGATTATATCAATCATGCGCACACCCTTTACCACACCACCCCTGTGCGCTCGTTATGACTTCAGCGATCCCAGAGTCTTATCAAAAACACATCTGGCGGCGGATAGCCTAGCAGTCTAACGCACCGTATCTTGGCTGGTCTGATATGGTGTGCGCTGCCTGTCAGGGACGTGGTTCTAAACCCGTCTCTACCAGACCGGCCCTGGTCATCAGCCCCGATCGGGGGGGCGTTTGTCTGTCCGCCCCAGGGGGAGGGGGGGGGGAGGGGGGAGGGTGAGCCGGCTTGGGTCCCCCGTGAAGCACGTAAGGGAGTCTCCAGAACGAGGGTGAGGCGAATTCTGTCTCCAGTTCGCTGCCCTCTGAGAATTAGCTTGCCTCGGCGGACTTGTGTGGGGAGGGTAAATCAAAATAAATAGAGGGTGTAATTGGCTACTAAATTGGGAGAAAAATTTAATGTAAAATCGTCTTCACAGGTACTGCCTATCGCCTTTCATTGCTCATAAAATTGAGTCGACAGACATGGTAATAATCATAAAAATATAATCACTGTGCATGTTCAAATATTTTAGACTTTATTGTAATTTAGCCTTGTCAATCAAAAATGATGTTCTGATTATCAATGCACTGATTTCTAAAAACGAAACGCTTGTATTTTTCCTGTAACATACAAAGTGAAACCAAACGGCTACAGTGGAGCATCGAAGAAATGAGGGCAAGCCACACTCCTCCTTACAGGTCTTCTGCTCCATGGGAATACGAGATCCTGTTAAAGTGCATTCCCTAATTCAGTCCAGTCATAAAAGACACGGGGCATAGCCCCCAGGCCAGGCCCTGAAATGCAGTCCCCATTCATCGCAGCTCCATCATAACCTCACTCCCAAGGGGAAGACAACCTTTCCCCAATAATTAAAAACAGGTCACACTGGGTCATAAAACAATAACATATCCCACCCCATAAAAACAGTCTCCTGGCCCCTCGACCCCCTGCTGGGTGTTCCATGTCCCCGGTCGCCGTGAGAACCATAATCACGCTGTTAATGGCGTGTTCCCGTGACCTTTTAAAAACGCCTCGCTCTTTAACTCCTCCCAGGGCTCAGGGCATGGTGGGAGGCCCAGGCCTTGGTCCACACGCTCCTCTGACATTCATGAAAACTTAATGCCAATGAATAGTTAAGTTCATCACTTCCTCTGCAGCTGAAGCGCCAGGGAGAGGTCTGTGTCTGCATCACGGCGGGTCAGGAAACAGCCAGAACAGAGAGGCCCAAACGCAGAGGTCCGTACGAAGAGACCGGAACTAGGGCTGTGACGGTATTAAATGTTCATGGTATAATCGTATTACTCAATATCACGGTTTTCAGTATATCACAGTATCAGTTTTTAAGAAAAAAAAATACCACACAAAGTTTACAACTCGATCTGTTTATTGTATGGCTCTTTGCAGATTTATATAGCATATTAATTGATAAATAAAACAAAAATTTAATCCTTGTAATTGTATGTTTGAATCAATTTAAATCATTCACTTTGAGGCCCGTACGTAGAGACCCGTATGCAGACGGTCACTAGCTGTAGAGGCACAGCGGGGTCGTCTACAGGACCAGAGAGCGCTCTGAAACGTGCGAGCCGGTATCAGACATGGCCGAGTCCCGTTTCACTCACACTGTGTCATCTCCACCGTGGAGGATCAGCGCTGTCACACATTCAGCCATCACACTCTTAGAGGAGGACAGAATCCGTAAACTCCCTCAAGGGTAAACATCCCACAACCTTTAAATCTCACACCCTTTACACAACCATTACACAACCTTTACATCTCACAACCTTTACACAACCTTTACATCTCACACCCTTTACACATCCTTTACACAACCTTTACATCTCACACCCTTTACCTGAAACAGCCTTTAAACCACCTTTACATCTCACAACCTTTACATCTCACACCCTTTACATCTCACACCCTTTACACAACCTTTACACATCCTTTACATCTCACACCCTTTACCTGAAACAGCCTTTACACAACCTTTACATCTCACACCCTTTACCTGAAACAGCCTTTAAACCACCTTTACATCTCCTCCTCATTATGCTGACAGAGCTCCAGGACTGCGAGAGACAGTCTTAATCACAGAGCACAAGACAAAACGCATTGTGACGCTGGGATCTGGAATCAGACAGTACCTTAGGGCAGCATTTCTCAATCCATTCCTACAGGGCACACTGCGCTGCATGTTTTCATTCCAACCACCACTCAATCATGCTCAAGTGATCATTAACAGACGACCGATGCAGATGATAGGTTGGGAGCGGAGGTTGGAATTAAAATTTCCAGGGCAGTGTGCCTTGTAGGAATGGATTGAGACACACTGCATGGCAAAAGGACAGAGAAAGACAGTGTGCTAGAGTAAAGATGAGTCACACAGCTCAGTACTGAGAGGTAGGCTCATGTACCCGTGCATGTAAACATTTGCTATTAAGCAGAAAAATAATAAATTGACAGTTTTCAGCTTCAAAAATGTTATGTCACCGTGGATTAAAACAGAGGCTAACTAACAGAGTTCAGTTAAAACCACAATCCCCAAGTCCAAAAGCAGGATTATTCAATCATGGCTTTAAACTACATATTTAACATATTGCACTGAAGCTGTTCTGGCAGCTTGTGGTGGCCCAACACCCTATTAAGACACTCTATTGTTGTTTCCTTTACTTTGGCAGTTACCTGTATGCACGGCACAATATTAGTAAACACAGTGCAATAGTGCAGACGAATGAAAATAATTTCAATAAAACTCCATTTCAAAAAGAAAGTGAACATCGCGGTAGCAGCATAATTTATATAATATAATATAATATAGATTTGTCTCATTGTTTACACATTTAATATCGAGTTGTTTTCTTATACCTTGGAAATGGGGTCGTTGCATTGTGCTGGATATTAAGAGTCCAGCTTCATTCCAAAAAACGATTTAAGGCTAAAGGAAAGTCCCATCGATATCCCTGGAACACAAGGCTTAGTACGCAGTAAGACAGCTCTGTGAAGACTCCGTTATTCTCTCTGATGGTCCCTGAATAAGATTAAGACACGTTTACATGTTTTTGGCCAAAGGGCCGTCATTTTCCTGAGGAAATCGCGTGGTAAACAGCTGACTGACTCTGTAAACATCACCGGACCCTCCCCCCCTCACGCACGGCAGTGACCAGGCAACTCTGTGTGGCTCAGTAGGCAGAGCGTGGCACTGGCAACGCGGAGGTTGTGGGTTCGATTCCCACTGGGGCCACTGAAGAGCGCGTGCGCTCACTGCAGGAGCTCCACCAGGCTCTGGTAGGCCATCCTCTCCTCAGCCAGGCTGTGGCACTCCTCCACATACCGCCTCCCGTTCCTCACCAAGCGCTCCAGCAGGGGGCGATCTCCCAGCAGCCTCTTGGACACGGCCACAAACTCCTGGCAGGAACGGAGAGAGCACAGCGTGCGTCAACGACGACCAAACAACGAAAAACAAGGAGAACCGCATACTCCAGAACAATATTACATTTACATTTTAGTCATTTAGCAGACGCTCTTATCCAGAGCGACTTACACACTTTACATTTCTTTACATACAATCCATTTATACAGCTGGATATTTTACTGAAGTAATTCAGGTTAAGTACTTTGCTCAAGGGTACTACAGCAGTGCCCCACCTGGGAATCGAACCTGCAACCTCTGAGTTACAAGCCCAGCTCCCTAACCATTACACCACACTGCCTGGCCTACTCCTTCACCTCACGGTCTCATGTTCCCAATTGTGTTACCCTGCCTTCCCGTCAGAATCTGTCAGAACCTCTGGAGAGATGCGCCCATCCCAGTCCTCCCACACAGAGGAAGACTGTTACCGAGGTGCTCACTGAACCAATCAAGGGCCTCCCCTGCCTCCCATAACCATGGCAACGTCTCCATCCCTCAGAAAGGAAGAGGTAGCCCTTATTTATCCAGAGCGGCCAACAGACAGACATCTACTGTCATTAATCACAGCAGTACAGAGGAGTCTGTCTGTCACTCAAACGCTGGCAGAGATGGAGAGAGGACAGAAAGATAAACTCACTGAAGTGAATCGCTACAGGGACCCAGGACAGCAGTGGTGAGCCCACAGTTTGGGCTTTGATCCGTTTGTTCTGTCTGTGTTCTCGGCCCACTCGGCCGGACGGGGAGAGGGGGGGAGGTTCTAACGCAGATTTGAGCTCTGAAGGGCAAGATCTCGCTGCCAGCGCTGCCCACAGACAGACTGACGGACACGGGTTCACTCTGTATGAGGGAGACTCACAGCAACCAAACCCCCCCCTCCCCTCACAGGCCCGCCCGGGAAGAGAGAGAGGAGAGGAGAGAGAGAGAGGAGAGAGAGGAGAGAGAGAGAGAGAGAGAGAGAGAGAGAGAGGGAGAGAGAGAGAGAGAGAGAGAGAGAGGGAGGAGAGAGAGGGAGGAGGGATCCAATTACACCCTGAGTGCCTCTCCATTACCCTGTGTGTGGAGTAGTCTACAGAGAGGAGAGGAGAGAGGAGAGGAGAGGAGGGGAGAGAGGGAGAGGGAGAGGGGAGAGAGGAGAGAGAGAGGGAGAGAGGAGAGGGAGAGGAGAGAGAGGGAGAGAGGGAGGGAGGGGAGAGGAGAGGAGAGAGAGAGAGAGAGAGAGATGGAGGAGAGAGAGAGAGAGAGGAGAGGGAGAGAGAGAGAGGAGAGAGAGAGGAGAGAGAGGAGGGAGAGAGGAGAGGAGAGGAGAGGAGAGAGAGAGGAGATGGAGGAGAGGAGAGGAGGAGACAGGACATCTCTCCAGAGGCCTATTAACACAGGTCCGCGGTGTCTGCCTCACACAGAGCGAGAGAGGAGGTGTTCTGTAGCGAGCGGTCCCGGGTGACTGGGCTTTGATCTTCAGAGGGCAGGTATCACTCTCCACGGCCTTCGTCCGTCCGTCTGTCCCAGGGGAACGCACACGCAAGGCTTGCACTGGAGTGGCCAATCACACACTGGCTATTATCACACAAATAACGACCTTTTCTGGCTGCAGTGATATATCTTTACATGAGGAGCCATTGATCACAGCTTAATGGCCTGTGTGTGTGTGTGGGGAGGATCACGTTATGAGTGTGTACAAGAACGTCATGGTGCTCGCCGTGGGGGAGAGAGAGCAACACAAACACAGAGCTCTCTCTCCACCTGCATCTCTCCCCCACCGACGAGCAGCATGACGTTGAGAGGGAGAGGGAGAGAGACGGCCACCGCACACTGATGCACTGCTGCAGAGCTGTCTCTCTATCTGAACAGACACGATGCGTTTCACAAGCACAGCATGACCAGAGCTCTCTCTCCACCTGCGTCTCTCTCTCTCTCTCTCTCTCTCTCTCTCTCTCTCTCTCTCTCTCTCTCTCTCTCTCTCCTCCAATCAGAGCCCTCTCTCTCTCTCCTCTCTCTCGTCTGTACGTCTGTGCGCTCCACACTGGAGCGAGGGGCCGGTCGATGCCCTCCATGTCCTCTCAAAGGGCAGAAACTCTGTTGTACCATCGATCAGCGGGGCGTGGAAACAAGAGAGAGTTTTCTGGACCCAAAACAACTCACTGCACTGCAGGTGAAAACAGACCAGCGTAGAACACGGGATTCTGCTCCGGCAGGACGAGGAGCGTCGCCCAGTGCCTCGGTCGTTTAGTGACTGGGACCAGCCATGAGCGTGC
This sequence comes from Aldrovandia affinis, assembly GCA_029706075.1. Lineage (NCBI taxonomy): Eukaryota > Metazoa > Chordata > Actinopteri > Notacanthiformes > Halosauridae > Aldrovandia > Aldrovandia affinis. The sequence continues at coordinate 3,936,092 of JAINUG010000073.1, read as the reverse complement.
TTCTATGAGATCACACTTCTATACGATCAGAAACACACACGAGAGACAACGAGAGCAACGTATGGAAGTTAGCCTGTCTTTATCAAAGAGGGTTCCCACTCAAATCTAATTTCCATTTTCCACGACATTTCAGTGACAAATTTAAGGTTTTAAATTACATTTTGTTTTGTGACTGATGCAAAAATGGACTTTACTTTCATAACTTTCAAAACTAACATGTTTTCTTGCCAGTGTGTGCGTGCATGTGTGTGTGTGCGTGTGTGTGTGTGTATAGTGTATATGTGAGTATAGTGTGTGAGTGTGTGTGTAGTGTGTAGTGTATAGTGTGTATGTGTGAGTGTGTGTGCGTGTGTGAGTGTGTGTGTATAGTGTGTGAGTGTATAGTGTGAGTGTGTGTGTATAGTGTGAGTGTGTGTGTGTAGTGTGTAGTGTATAGTGTGTGTGTGTAGTGTATAGTGTGTGTGTGTGTGTGTAGTGTATAGTGTGTGTGTGTGTGTATAGTGTGTGTGTGTGTGTGTATAGTGTATAGTGTGTGTGTGTGTGTAGGGTCAGCACACACACACCTGTGGGCTGGAGAACAGCAGCCCCGTGTCCTGGTGTCTGATGATCGCTGCGTTCCCCGGGACGTCCCGAGCCACCACAGGTACGCCCAGGTGCATGGCCTGAAGAGGGGAACACCAGACCCCCGTCAGAGCCCAGCCTGAGCTGAGATTACATCTTTAATCTGCGGTGTCTAAAACAGTCTTTAATCTAAAGACGTAACGGTCAAACCTCTGCTCCAATCACGCGTTCACGCTGCTCTCGGCTGTATTCGAACCCTCCCCTTAAGGCCTTTGTACAGTGTGTGTTTTTATCACACACATAACTGTCCAAAACATGGTTACCCCCTTAATTTCAGAAGCCAAGACACGTTTAAAAAAGGAGGTAAAGCACGATGTAAATCTGGTGGATTTCACACCTGACCCCTTGATTCCTGACGTGTTGCATCACCGCTTGTGACTGATAAATAATATGCCATTTAATAATATACAGTGTGGATAACCCCCCCTTAAGCCCCACCTCCAGGATGGCGGCCGACATGCCCTCTGAGACGGAGCTGTTGACCAGCGCGGAGGACATCTTCAGAGCGGCGTGCAGCTCCTCCTGGCTCCTCTCTGCAGCCAGGAACACTCCCCTCCTCCTGGTGACGTTTGGAGAAACACCCAACGCCTCAAACCTCTGTGTAGCGCGGGGATTTAACACCTGGAGGGGCTGGAGCGCAGGCATCCTGTACGCTGAGAGCCTGGAGGGGCTGTGTACACCTGGAGGGGCTGGGGCGCAGGCATCCTGTACGCTGAGAGCCTGGAGGGGCTGGGCGCAGGCATCCTGTACACTGAGAGCCTGGAGGGGCTGTGTACACCTGGAGGGGCTGTGTACACCTGGAGGGGATTTAACACCTGGAGGGGCTGGGGCGCAGGCGTCCTGTACGCTGAGAGCCTGGAGGGGCTGGGGCGCAGGCATCCTGTACACTGAGAGCCTGGAGGGGCTGTGTACACCTGTAGGGGCTGTGTACACCTGGAGGGGCTGTGTACACCTGTAGGGGCTGTGTACACCTGTAGGGGCTGGGGCGCAGGCATCCTGTACGCTGAGAGCCTGGAGGGGCTGGGGCGCAGGCATCCTGTACGCTGAGAGCCTGGAGGGGCTGGGGCGCAGGCATCCTGTACGCTGAGAGCCTGTAGAGGCTGTGTACACCTGCCGGGGATTTAACGCCTGTAGGGGCTGGGGTGCAGGCATCCTGTACGCTGAGAGCCTGGAGGGGCTGTGTACACCTGGAGGGGCTGGGGCACAGGCATCCTGTACGCTGAGAGCCTGTAGGGGCTGTGTACACCTGGAGGGGCTGGGGCACAGGCATCCTGTACGCTGAGAGCCTGTAGGGGCTTTACACCTGGAGGGCTTTACACCTGTAGGGGCTGGGGCGCAGGCATCCTGTCTTTTTGTCTTTTTAAAATTTAGTTCAGATTTTTTCCCGTTTTTCTCCCGATTTAGTGGCCAATTCTTTATTTTGATTTGCCCTCCCCACACGAGTCTGCCGCTCGTCTCTACGAGGCAAGCTAATTCTCAGAGGGCAGCGAACTCCACTTCCTTTGAGATGGAATTCGCCCCCACCCACGTTCTGGAGACTGCCTTACGTGCTGAACTCTGCCTTCCTAAAGACAGAGACCTCCAGCACTCACACATTTTCTCTCGTAGGATTGGGATAACGCCCCTGCTGAGCCTACACATTCCTGGCCTTCCCCGGCGGCAGATTAGACAAGCAAGAGGGGAACGTGTCTGTACGTTCAGTGTGCACAGACACACACAGCCGAATAAAAACCCAGCTGAGCATATTTCAGTACGGTAGAGTCGGAGCTGATGAAAGAATTAAATACGAGCGAAGCAGAGGCGGTTTACCTTTCAACATTCTGCTGCACCTCCCCCGTGAATACGCCATCGATCTGAAACAAGATAAGGTCGCTTTTAATAAAATTCCACCGCTTGCCCCCATCGACCGCGCTGCTTCACGGTATAGATTCATTCACTTTTCTTTTCCCTGGTTGGCATTTCTTCCCAGTAGAAGTTAGCAGAATATAGACACAGGGTCTTAAGAGGTGCACTTTACCAGGGACTTTTATAAGACTCTACAGTTCATCTCTCCTCAGAGTCCTGACCAGTTAAATGAGCTCCATTTGCAGTTCCGAAACGCGGTACTCCTGAGCCAGCCTCGAGAGGAATCTCTTTTTCCACAACTAGTGCAACGATGTGCAATCGTTAAAGATAATTGCGTTAAAAAACGTATTCGTCTCGAGACGGCGGTGATTTCCTCCATGAGAAGCCGTGTCCTGTCCTTGCAGGCCCAGCTGGCAGCGACTGGGACCATCTGATCCCAGTACACAGCGCCTGGGCGTCGACATGGTGCGGGGGCTGTGGCTGACGTTGACAGAGGAGGCCGTGAACACAAGACAAGGTCTCTGTGCAGAGGAATCTGCTCAACGGAGGAAGGAGGACAGGGCTGGCTTTCAGAGACACCCTGATTTAACCTCCGCATTCCTGAGGAGACAGAGGCACATGTGTACACCAGCTGCGCCAGAGTCTGCTCTGTGCCACTAGGGGGCGACGATTGGCTGTCCGCCCCAGGGAGGGGGGAGGGAAGCCGATATGAGTCCGCTGCGTATAGGAGTGGCTCTGGAGTACCGGAGTTACGGGCGACAGCTTGGCAAGTGTCGGCTCAGAGGAGATGATACTTCACCTTTGTCACTGCCGGTCTCAGGACTATGGCAGCGAGCTCACAATACGAGGGGGGGATTGACATGAAAGAGAGAAGGTGTAATTGGGAGAAAATTGTGAAAAATCGGAAACAGCATACACACATTCAATAGTTCACGAGCCTCTTTACTCAACAGGTGGAATACTAGTAAGGAAGAGAGACACGTTGAATAACAATTATTGTTTTCAAATATGGCAAAAAGTCATTCAGCTTTGCCTCACAATGTCTTCAGTGTTTCTGTAGACAGCTCTCAGCATGTGCTTGGCCCCTATAGCCACCGCGTGCTATTACACAACTTACTGTAGTTTTGCTGGCTGTTGATAGGCCAGCACAATTTACACAGCACAGATAGTGTATAAATAAAGATATCTCACTGAAGCGCCACGCTGACGGGTGGATCCCCACCTGGGTTCTAACCTGGTCAGGTCCCCTACCCACCCCACACTGCACACAAATCTCTCCTTCCCAAGCAAGACAAACAGAAGTTCCAACTTTTAAAATGAACATCCATCATTACTCTTTATTTAACATTACTGTTTAGGAAGGAATTATTCATTTTGACACTCATTTTCATCAATTTAACAGCATTTTGGTGACATCTTAACTAATTATTATAATTCATACTTTTGTTGCTGCTATCAAGTTGTCTCATTATGTTGCCAAATGATTCCGATCGCTCTGAAAGCCTGACGGCCTGTCCTTGTGTTTATGCAAAGCGCGCTGCCCTAAGATTCCACATCCCAATGACGGTCGCAAATCAATTCAATGGGCTTTTACTGTTTATTTTGTTCCATTTCTGAGTCATTTCTCAGAGTAATAATTCACATGATAATTGAATCGTTTTTGAAAATGTGCATGCCAGTTGTGATGAAGGCCCTTTTTTTAGAGAGATAATTAGTGATTTATCGGTTATGTTCCACAGCTTTATAAAGATACTTGCTCATTTGTTTTCATTTCTCGACTTGAAGAAACTACATTTAAAAGTTAACTACTATCATTACACAAAATGTATAAACGATTGTTGCTTATAGTCAGACTAGAGCAAACACTGAGGCCAGGGTTAGCCTGCAGGTGAAGATCACATTTACTAAGTGTGCGGCAGGGGCTCAGTGGTTAGCAGAGCGGAGGGTTGCGGGTTCAAATCCCAGGAAGGCCAAATGAAAAGGAAACAATGAACTGGAAACCGGAGGGAGGCTAGTTCACTTCCTGGGGCACTGCCGAAGTGCCCTTGAGCAAGCCACTGAACCCCTAACCTGCTCCTAAACCCTGTGCCTACCCTCTTAGGGGAGGTATGCTAAAAGACACATTCCAATGACCTTGTGTGTAACATGGCAATAAATAATATTATATTCTAAATCAGAGAGTCATCATCATCATTATTATTAATGAGGTATGAAGTTGGCCAATGAGCAGGGAGCTCTGTGCTGGGTGCCAGGATTGGGATGCCTTGTGCGCAGATACAACATGTCCACCTGTGTGCTGCTCAGAACCCAGTCAGCGTGAGCTCAGAACCAGCAATCAGGACCTGCTGAAGATGGTCTGCTTTCAGCAACATACAGGTGTGTCTGCCTGACAGATATGTGTCACAAACACACACACTCACGCACGCACACGCACACACACACACTCACGCACACACGCGCACTCACACACGCAGTGTTCTTTCAGGGGAATAGTCTCTCCTCTGGAGCTAGGGTATTTTGCCGGGTTGTGTTGTCAGTCTCATCAGGTGGAGTTTAGCGTTTCCCCCCCAAACAGGGAGAAAGAGTAGAGTGTCCACTAGGGGGCGCCTACTTCACTGAAACCAGAGGAATTTTGAATCAGGAAGTAAATCAAGAGGGTCGGGCAGATGGTCAAATCAGCCACAGAAAAGTAACGTGATGTAAACAGCAGTTGGCAGGAGGTTCTTATCACTCAGCTCGGTCTCATTCCAGACGCAGGAGCCGTGGAGGATGGTCCTCCTCTTTTCCCACCATCTCCCGAAACTCAGCAACACAGCAACCGCCCCGACTCAAGCCATGCACAAAGTCTTTCTCCCAATTTGGTAGTTACTGGGCCACACAGGCCCTATTTCAGGGGCGCAAAACGGCGCCCAAATGATCCAATCTAGCTGGCTGGCACAGCAGTGGCATTTTGGCCCGTGACAGATGAGAAATGGGGTTGCTGTGTTTCCCCGTGCTTCTCCTGTGCTGGGACGAGGGGATTGGTTGTAGATCATTTGTTTGGTGGTGTGGACTGGAGCCAACATGGGCACAGCAGGGTTGTGTTTGTGTTAAAAATCTGCCGGGAAAACGGAAGTGTTAAAGCAAAGGCAATGCGTATCGGTTATAGGAACACGCTGCGATACACATTAAGATCACATCATAGGAGATCTTATGCACTCAGGACCGCGGAATCACTTGCAATCTTCCGCAAGAGACTCAAAACCCCCTTTTCAGACTCCACTGTACCACCACTGAATTCTGTACATCTAGCTGATTGTCATAACCACTGCCTACATGTTTAATACTGCTTTGTGTATACTCGCTAAAAACGTCCTCATGTTACTGTTTTGTGTATACTCGTTTAAAACGTCCTATTACTGTAGCAATGATACCTCGTGTTGCTTTGCATTATTTGCTGCTGTGGATAAAACTCATATCAGTAAACATATGATTGCCAATCAAGCACAGCAACACACAGAAAGATTAATAATGAAATGTCTGGCCTCCCGTGTGGTCTAGTGGTTTCAACGTCCGACACTGGCCACGGCGACCGGGGTTCGATTCCCCGTCGCGCCAGAGTCGGCTCTGGCCGGGAGTGCCATCGGGGCGGCAATTGGCTGTTAGCCCCAGGGAGGGGGGAGGGAAGCCGACACAGTTCACTGCACACAGGAGTGGTTCTGGGGTGCCAGAATTACAGTCGACAGCTCTATGAGTGCTGTCTCGGAGGAGGCAGCGCTTCGCCATTGTCACTGCCGGTCACAGGGCTACAGCAGCGAACTACGAGGGAGGGGATTGAACTAAGCACAGCGGGAGTAATTGGCTACCAAATTGGGAGAAAAACAAGGTAAGATCGAAAAAAGAAAAAATGTGAATAATGAAATGTCTATTGTGTTATTAAGACAATTACATTCAATTGTTCAATAATATCAATGCAGTTCTGAAATCCCCTGATCCAAGCACTGCACAGGTGGATCAATGCAGGGTCAGAACCTTAGCGATACTAGTTCAGGTGAAACCGCTCGAGATAAATGTGTTTCTTTATGTGCAGTGACACAAGAGCCCAGTTTCACCAACTCTTAGGTCTTTTAACAATCCGATAGAACACACACTGTAACGCAACGGACCAAAGAAAACTGTCTCAGACGGCCTCTGAGGGCCAGGGTCTATGAATAAATGTATATAAATGTATGTGTGTTATGGAACTTGCTGTGTTTCATAAGAGCAACCTGAAACCTGGCCTTTTCTCTCTCTGTGGTTTTACTTCATTTGAACTTCCTGTCTTTCACTAGATCTGATCTGCCCCATCTAATGTAAAGGCAACTGAGTTTTCAGATGTTGTTGAATCTTTGAAACTTTGAGCAGGTGTGTCAGGTCCTACTCATTGTTGTGGCCACACACTAGATCAGTGTTTCTCAATCATTAATTTTTAAATTTTTAGGCATTTAGCAGATGCTCTTATCCAGAGCGACTTACACAGTTTACATACAATCCATTTATACAGCTGGATACTTGAAGCAATTCAGGTTAAGTACCTTTAGCTCAAGGGTACAACAGCAGTGCCTCACCTGGGAACTGAACCTGCAACCTCTGAGTTACAAGCCCAGCTCCTTAACCATTACACTGCCAACTGCCAATCCATTCCTACAGGGCACACTGTCCTGGAAATTTTCATTCCAACCTCCGCTCCCAACCTATCATCTGCATCGGTCGTCTGTTAATGATCACTTGAGCATGGTTAAGTGGCGGTTGGAATGAAAACATGCAGCGCAGTGTGCCCTGTAGGAATGGATTGAGGAACACTGGTCTAGACCTTGTTCTGTCTCATGGCCTAAAGCTTCACAAAGCGTTGAATTAGGGCCTGATCTGATCGCCAGAGCGTTGTTTCTGATGGTCAGTCTCCTATCACCGTTACAACTCACAGGCACACCACTCGCCTCCACATCACTAACTCCGTAACTAAACAGCCTTCATCTTCCATCGCACTGCCAACTCAGTTACAACATACTGAGGATTTAGATAATCATTTTAATAGTCTGTCTACTTTGGATGCAGTCACTCCTTTTAAAACTAGGGTTTGCAGAAAGGCTGAACGTCTCCATGATGCCATCCCTACCAGACTCCTCAACGATGTCATTCCAGTAATGGCATGATGTCATCCCTACCAGACTCAATGATGTCACTGGGGTAATGGCATGATGTCATCCCTACCAGACTCCTCAACGATGTCATTGGGGTAATGGGCCTCACTCAGTGTTGTTAATATCTCACTAGTTACAGGCTATGATCCTGATTCCTTTCAATGTGCTGTAATTCCTTAATAAAACTAATGTAGACACATCGGTTCTGGACAATTACAGACCATTTATAAAATAAGAGGTCTCTAAGCAACATTTATCCGTGATGTACAGCAACGATCTCTTTGGAAAGTTCCAGTCAGGTCTTAGGGCATCATAGAACAGAGACAGCCCTTCTGAAAGTCCTAACGGATCCCTTTGGGTCAAATCATCCACAAGATTTTCCGTTATGCCGAGGACACCCAATCATATCTCTCCGTTAGACATCATAATTTTAGTATGATGGCTGTTTTACTGAATGGTCTCATGGATGTCTTTTTTATTTTGTTTATGTTTTCCCCCTGTTTTGTTCCCCAATTTGGAAGCCAATTATACCCTCTATTTATTTTGATGAACCCCCAGAAGGCTTTTTGCAATTACACTCAGCTGCCCGTCTCTAAGGGGCAAAAAAATAGCCTACAAACATTAAATCCGAGACCGGCGATGATCTGCCGGAACTCACCCGACCCCTCTTTCTGGAAGTGTCAGAGACTCCCTTGTGTTGGTTTCGTGATTCAAAAAGAGCAAGACATGAATTTGATTTATGCCAACCTTCACTTTTTGGGACCCTCCCTCAGGGCCCAGGAATCAATGCATTTCCGGTCTGGCAGAAATGGGCTTCGAACACCTACCTGATAAGCAGCTCACACTCTTACAGGACCAGACAAATATGGGTGCATTAGACCACTATGCTATCCGCCAGCACAAAGGCTGGATATTTTAAAATGTTCTGCAGCTAAACTCTGATAAAACCAAAGCCCTGATTCTTGGGCCACTGCTCATATCTTATCTTATTCAGTCAAATCTTGGCTCTGTTGTTTCCAATGTAAAGTCTACTTCTAGAAAACTTTGACCCAGATCTTAAGTTTAATAAACATACAACAAAATAAAAAGTTTAAAAAGCTTTTTAAAAAGTGAGTCCAGTCTTGCTTTCTCTGACTAAGGAACATCTAAAACCAGGTCAATTTTATCTTTTGGAAACAAAACTAAATCATACATGCTTTTATTTCCTCATGACTGGATTGCTGCGATTCCCTTTATTTAATTTGAGTTGTTTAGTCATGAAGCACTGGCCCGGCTCTAATTAGCGCACAACTCTAACGAGCTGTTAACGAGGGTAAATAAGAGATCTCATATTAGCCCAGTTTTCTTTGCACTGGTTGCCAGTTGATCTCAGAATTGATTTTAAGATCCTCTTAGTTACTTACAAAGTGAGGTGTGAGTTGATACCAGATCATATCTCTGACCTCTTTTCACCCTAACGCTGAAATCGCCCGCTCAGGTCCTCCAACCAGGCTCTGCTGCCTGTTCCAGAGTCTGGGCTGAAACCCAAGGAGATGTGCCTCCTCAGTCAAACCCTGGACTCCAGAACAGCCTTCCCATAGCAACCAGAACAGCCTTCCCATAGCAACCAGAACAGCCTTCCCATAGCAATGAGAACAGCCTTCCCATAGCAACCAGAACAGCTACTTCTGTGACCTCTTTTATAGCACTTTTAAAAACTCATTTTTATCGACATGCTTTCTCCACACCGTAATCCCTGTTGCATAGCATTTTTGTTTTATTATTTAAATTTTATTTGGCCTTTAACATTTTTATCCATCTTGTTTTTAAGCCATTTTATTATATTTTTCCGTGACTTTTTTCCTCGGTCTGTTTGACCTTGTCTGTTATTGTCTCACTTTGTTTTAATTTTTATGTGTTGTGTGAAGAGCCTTGTGATGCACTGCTGGAAAGCACTACACAAATAAAGACAATAATAATATGAAATCTATGATCTAATTATGATCACATTTAAATGTGAGGGAGACTGAATGCTGTCCTCTATGTGCCAACGAGCATTCTGCATCGATCACATGGCAAACGTGGCATTTCCTGAGAGCAGAGTAATCTCATAGAGTGATCTCATGTGATCAGAGTAATGATCAGAGTAATCTCATATAATCAGAGTAATCTCATATGATCATATGATCAGAGTAATCTCATATGATCAGAGTGAGTATGACGGCGCTCTGGGCTGTCTTTACACCGTGTGTGAGCTCCTCCTCTCATAGCGTGTGTCTGTGGACGTCTAATAACAAACGTGGTTCACTCTCATCGCCATTGTGATCTTTTCTTTTTTATTATTATTTTTTTTACAGACATTTAATTATTCAAACTTTTTCTTTTTCACTTTTACCCAGTTTTTCTCCCAATTTGGTAGCCAAGTACTCCCACTGTGCTTCAACCCCTCCCTTGTAGTTCGCTGGCGTAGTCCTGTGATTGGCAGTGACAATGGCAAAGCGCTGCCTCCTCCGAGACAACACTCATCGTGCTGTCGACTGTAACTCCGGCACCCCAGAACCGCTCCTGTGCGCAGCTAACTGTGTCGGCTTCCCTCCCCCCTCCCTGGGACGGACAGCCAATTGCCGCCCCGATGGCACTCCCGCCCAGAGCCGACTTTGGCACGACGGGGAATCGAATCCCGGTCGCCGTGGCCAGCGTCGGACGTTGAAACCACTAGACCACGCAAGAGGCCAGACATTGTGATCTTGAGGACAGAACAGAGCAGGTCAATGCTGGCCACACCCACAAACAGGCTCGCTACACACGCCCCTTATTCACTCCACAATCCGTCCAATGTTCAGAGATTGGGGTCAGAGTGGGGTCAGAGTGGGGTCAGAGCGGGGTCCCACTCTGATTAATTTCAGCGTGGGATTTACACTCATTAACTGGGTCTAACAACAAAGACCTCGGAGCAATTCAGGTCAAACATGCCGCACGCAAGCTGTCATTCGGTACAGAAACAAAAACAAACCAGCTATTGGTCTCGCCGTTTAAAGATTATATTTACATCACTTGAGTACTGCTTAACGATAAACAGTATTTGTGGGGATTCTGGGATAATTTATCACACTAAAGATGCCAGTTATTCTACCCTGAAATAAGAGTGGGACAGAACAAAGGGAGTTGTTCCTTAATATGACATTAAATATGAAGAACATTGTTCTTTCAGGAACTAGCAATCTTTCCCCTCAGGATCAGGCCCAGAAAGAGCACAAACGGACGCTCTTGAGAAGAGGTAAGGCAGCAGCAGGCCTCGTTCTGGGAGGCCGGTGTTGAGCGAATATTAAATGAGCGCGTCGCGCTGCCACCGGCCCTGTCTCAGACAAACATGGCGGACACGAACCCTGCGCTGGGACAACTCCAGACAATCGTAGACCGCAACCATGGGAACAATCTTCAATCGCTAATTCCACGGCAACCACAACTGCTTCCCTGCTGTCTGCATGTGCTGATGATATATGCCGCTTAGCAGAAGCTTTGGCTGACAGCAGCATCTAAACAACGTCAGCTGGAGCCGCCTTTCAGAGGAAACTGTGTCTCAGTATTTGACACAAGCCAAGAAACAAACCCAAAGGTTCATTATCACCATCGCAGAGGTAATGAAATACACATTCGGTGGTCGTAGTGGCACTTTTATCCCCGTTGGTGGGAGTTGTCACCGATATGCGGACAGCTTAGCGTTACTATCGCACGGTTACGGGCTCCAGGCAATTAAGCCCACATCGGTGTTTGAGCTTTTTTCCATTTTGAAATTAAGTCCGTGGTGTTGACTTCAGCGCTGTTCCCCCGGCAACGCTCAAAGGCAGTTTAATTTGACGCGCTTTACAGAGCCAGACCTCGCTGAGGTGCTTATCAAACGTAAAGAGCACAGCTCACTAAAACCCCACACACACACACACACACACACACACACACACACACACACACACACACACACACACACACACACACACACACACACACACACACACACACACACACTCACACAGACACACACACACACACACACACACACACACACACACACACACACACACACACACACACACACACACACACACACACACACACGCTTTACAGAGCCAGGCCTCGGTGAGGTGCTTATCAAACAGGAGAGAACACTAATGAAGGAAGGAGAGGGCAGCACAGGCCAGCGTGAGCCTCCCGGGCACACAAACAAAAACACAATGCATCTCTGACAACAACGTCTGAAAACCTACAGAGAAAATGTGAAGTGGTTATGGGTCAGAATGTCAAAATCTGCATGAATGGACCAAACAGAAACGAGGGGGACTGGTTCTGTATAAAACACCAAATCAGGGAGACAAATAACTGAGAAATAGGGGACAAAAACTAGGGGATAAAAAATATGCCAAAAAAAAAAAAAATACAGAAAGGATCGGCTTGGATGAAATAACTGTGTGCTGAAGCCAGTGATGTGAAACCGGACCCACGGTACAGACAGACGTACACACAGACACCGTGAGACGGACGCTGGTACACACGGACACCGTGAGACGGACGCTGGAAGGCCCACAGTGATTTGGAGCACAATAACTCCGCTGGATCAATATTCAGGAGAGAGGGGAACGCAGGAGAGAGAGGGGAGCACAGGAGAGAGAGGGGAACACAATTAACTCGACGGGAAACAAGGTTTTGGTTTCAGCAATCGAGAAAAGAACCTCATTTATTTTCTTGTGACTGAGGATGGCTCACACACACACATACACACACACACACACACACACACACACACACACACACACACACACACACCACTCACACACACTCATACACGCACACACACACACACTCACACACCATGCACCCACATACACACACCATACACACGCACGCACACACACACACACACACACACACACACCAATAACTGTTTTGTGTGGGGGAAAATCATACAGCGTAAAAACATAATGCATATTGGAATTTCGCAAAGTGCATAAGATGAATTTCGATCCCCTGGCTGGACCTGATTCTGCCCGTCTCTCTCTCCTGGGTTATTTACCATCTATAACACCAGGAGAAGGCCAGAGGCCTCTGTTCTCTTACAAAGTGTAATCCTTACAAAACAAACCTCTGCAGATCTTAAGGACAATAACAAACTGGCCACACGACTGCTCTTGTGTTGCGTGTGAAGAGCAGAGGGGGGCAGTGTATTCTCCTGACCTTTAAAATAATAAAAACAAAAGTGACATCATAAGGCTGGTCAGGAGAAAGCCCCATTTTCCCAATTTCACAGATATGTGAGAGGGAATGGTCATAAACCCACATCATGCTGGACCGATGTCCTGCTACTATTTTTAAATGAAATTGTTTCAGATTTGTTCCCCTTTTTCCTCCCAATTTATTAGTAGCCAATTGTACCCTCTTTCTACTTTGACTACCCCCCCCCCAGGGCAGGAAGGCAAATAAACCACCTCCTCCGAGACGGAACCCCGCTAAGCCGTCAACTGTAATATAATATAATATATGCCACTTAACAGACGCTTTCATCCAAAACGACTTACAGTAGTGAATGCATACATTTTTCAGTACATCTGGCCCCCAATGGGAATCGAACCCACAACCTAAGCGTTGCCAACGCCATGCTCTACCTACTGAGCCACACAGAACCACGCTCTACCTACTGAGCCACACAGAACCACACTCTACCTACTGAGCCACACAGAACCACGCTCTACCTACTGAGCCACACAGAACCAGGCTCTACCTACTGAGCCACACAGAACCACACTCTACCTACTGAGCCACACAGAACCACGCCTACCTACTGAGACACACAGAACCACGCTCTACCTACTGAGACACACAGAACCACGCTCTACCTACTGAGCCACACAGAACCACACTCTACCTACTGAGACACACAGAACCACGCTCTACCTACTGAGCCACACAGAACCACACTCTACCTACTGAGACACACAGAACCACGCTCTACCTACTGAGACACACAGAACCACACTCTACCTACTGAGACACACAGAACCACGCTCTACCTACTGAGCCACACAGAACCACAATTCTGGCCCTGTGTGTACCCTAACTCCAGTACACACAGGGCCACTCTTATACGCAGTGAGCTCTCATGTCGGCTTCCCTCCCCCCCTGGGGCCAATCACCACAATCACCTCCGAACGGGACTCCCAGTCAGAGCCGGGGAATCGATCCCCAGTGCGCAGCCTGCACTTCACCGTTATGCCACCGGGGGCCCAGCCGTTCGGCTGCAGGGATGAGCTGCGATCCAAACACCTGACTGACTGAGAGCTCTCAGGGCCACGCCTCTCACAGGAGCTTGGCAGAGCGTCTGGGGCGTAATCGACTGCAGCAGACGCTTCCTCGGTCAGTGACAGGCTTGGCTCCCTCTGCCCCTGGCCTGGGGGGGGGCAGGTGGTCAGGGGGCAGGTGGTCGGGGGTCCGTCCAGCTCAGGGCCTGATTGGCCTGTCACCCGCCCAGCCGCCCACAGCCCACAGCACACCTGCTCTCCACTGGACACGGTTTCAAATGTAGTTATCTCCAAACACAGGGCTCTCCCGACCCTGAAGGTCCCCAGCTCTGACCCTCTTTAACAGGGCCTGATCCAGCCATGGGGGGGGGGGGTTTAAAAACATAACAGCAGAGGCTGCTCCTTATGCTCAGAGAAGTGAGCGACACAGCGACTCACCTTCGGTCCGATGATGATCAGCACAACCGATGGATCCTCTGCGTGCCATTCTGAAAGAGACCGCACAGATTCAGCCCCCTAATAAACCAGAGACTTCTTTAACACGACAACCACACACTCTACTAAAGAGACACAGAGACTTATTTTACATCATGTCCCTGCAGGTAAAGGGCAATGCGGCCCTCACCTGCATGTATGTGCATGACGTGGATGTGACACACACACACAGGTAACACACACAGGGACACACACACAGGTGACACACACACACACAGACACACACACACACACACACAGACACACACACACACACACACACACACACACACACACACAGGGACAGACACACACAGACACACACACACAGGTGACACACACAGACACACACACACACACACACACACACACAGGTGGTGACACAGACACACACACACACACACACACACACACACAGGGACACACACAGGGACAGACACACACACAGGTGACACACACAGACACACACACACACACACACACAGGTGACACACACACAGACACACACACACACACACACACACAGGTGACCCCGTACCTGAGAATGCCTCCACCAGGTAAAGAGGGTCCTTCACTCTCCTGAGGCCACAGACCAGCAGGAAGACGTGCAGACCTCCACCAGGTAAAGAGGGTCCTTCACACCTGGACACACAAAACAGCCACCGTGTTAATGATAATGAGTGTTAATGACAATCAGTGTTAATGATAATCAGTGTTAATGACAATCAGTGTTAATGATAATCAGTGTTAATGATAATCAGTGTTAATGACAATCAGTGTTAATGACAATCAGTGTTAATGACAATCAGTGTTAATGACAATCAGTGTTAATGATAATCAGTGTTAATGATAATCAGTGCTGATGACAATCAGAGTTAGTCATAATCAGTGTTAATGATAATCAGTGCTGACATGGTGTTAATGATAACCAGATAACCGGTGCAGATAAGGCTGCCAATGAATCAGCCTGGGAATGGATTACACCAGTAGAACACACACTGGTGAAACGTGATGCTGAAGGATCTGCACATCAGACTGTGGCTTTAAGGCAGGAGCTGGTGCAGCTAATGATTCTCAGCTTTGAATTCTGGGCTTATTTAAATATGTGCTCCAGCAGAGCCTGTCCTCACCAAGCAGATAAGGGCACAGTCCTACTTCTGCTGCTAATAACTCAACTCTGGCCAACTTCACACAACACAACAGCATATTAAGAGCAATTCAACTCCAATTCTTCCCTCTCTGTCATGTGAAAACTTCAGCGCTAATGAAGGACTCACAGCACCACAAACTGATTGTTTCCTTTCTGCTAGACTGTCATGGCTGGAAATAAGGGGGAGAGAGTTAACTGGAGAGGATTAACTATGTGTGGAACAGCCTTCGCTGTGGTTCAGTAATCGGGAACTGGATTGGCTGTGGCTGTACTCACAGGTTCACACAGATGCTAGCTGCGATTAGCTACAGCGCTGGATGATTTAATCATTTACCGTGTGCTGGAAGCTCAGCGAGTTAATGGGTGAGAGGTTCATCCAGAGGCTTCTACACTCAGAGAAGAGACCTGCTGCTGGTCATTAACAAGCATATTCTGGAGCCAACGCATCTCTTCAATCCTGGCTGGCCATTGGTGAAAGCAAGTGAACCACTGAGGCAATAAGAGAGCAGGATGGTGCAAACTCCATATCGCAGAAAGGCTGCAAGCAGCTCGATTACCATTCATTATACAGAAATCATAAGATTTAAAAATAAAAATCAATCAATCAAAGCAAATTTGCAGGGCATGTACACACATTCTCAAATAGAAACACAAGCAGGAGATTAGGTTTATAATTATATAGAATGCCAGTATTTTATCAATTAAACAGTATTTTAAATGATAGTTCAACTGATTTCAGCGAAATGCTAAAAAAGGCCCTCACCTACACCTTCCCTATTAAATCCACATGATATTTGTAAGTGACAAGTTTGGACAAAAATGTACTTAAACTTTTGTAATTTAATTTGAGTTGTGAAGATAACAGCGTGTTTATTTGGTTCGAACCCTAACCTGTTTCAGAACTGCTCTGTGTGTCCTGGCTCATCTCAAAGATCGCCCCCTGCAGGCCAGACCAGGAACACTGACCTGATATGTACAGGCCTTAAGGGCTCAATTAACCTCTCCTGTGCATTTCCTAATGGGAGAACACTCCGTGCCAATCTGTGGTGTAATGCTTCACGGTTTCACACTGAGCCCATCGAAGCTCTATCGCTGCCGGGGTCATAGGGGCTCTGTTCAAATTTGACTTCAGTGCGCGCGTCGAGGAGATGAGTTAATTTATAACAATAATGTCATAAATGGACTCTTAATAAACACGCCACAAAGTGGATTGGTAAAACGGATATATGTCCTGTATCTGTCGATGCCCATTCATAGTTTCCAACGATGCAATAGTGGACAACTAGTCAAATCTGCCTGACATGTTTTTTATTAAAGACACATGCACTCCTCAAAGGGATGAGTTTAGACTCTTGAATGGAAAACGCTGTTAAAACTAAACTCTCTGAAACGTTACAGTCAGCCATCACAGGGCAGGCATTCACAAACGCTTCATTATTTACTCCGCCCAATTTCAGAGTTACGAGTGTGCGTAGCATCGGTCTGATTAAGAACTTTATCCGCCAGACTGCTGGAGGAAGTTAAACAGGTGCTTAAGTACAGCTCTGAGATCAGCCCTTAAAGAAGTCCGCCCCTCGTAGCAGGGACTTAAAGAGGCTGACGATGTTGGCCTACAGCTCCTGGGGCACTCTCTGCTTCACAAAACGTCCTCCAGTTTAACTCAGGAAGCTCTTGTTTTTGGCCCCAAGACTCAAAAAAGTCTGCCACCAGGAATTTAGCTGTTATTTTTGACCCACAGATGAGGTTTGAACAACAATCTAAAAAACTGGTGCTGTGATGTTTTTTGCAGTTGCGAAACATCGCAAAGGTCAGATCGATTCTGCCTTTCCAAGAAACAGAGAGAATAATTCATGCCTTTGTGTCGTCACGACTTGACTACTGCAAAGCCTTGTTTACATGTCTTAGCCAAACTGCAGTAGTTCAAAACTCAGCTGCCCGTTTACCGACTAATTCAAATCGTAGGTCGCACATCATCCCAGTCCTGGCCTCCCTGCATTGGCTACCTGTGAGATTTAGAATCGACTTCAAAATCCTAATGACTTATAAACCTCTACATGGTATAGCCCCAGAGTACTGAAATGCTGTTTTTATACAACTCTGGGAAATTCCTTAGGTCATCAAACCAAGGGCTTTTGAGGATTCCTAGGACCAGGCTTAAACAAAAAGGTGATTGTGCTTTTAGTGTTGCAGCCCCTAAATTATAGCACAGCCTCCCCCCAAGTATTAGATCAGCCGATTCCATAAATATTTTTAAACAACGCCTAAAGACCCACTTGTTCTTACTCTTATTTTTATTGCTCATTTTCTGTATTTTATTCTCTTGCTTTTATCTTGCTTGTTTTATGTCTTGTTTTATGTTTACTGTTTATCCTTCTCCGCCCCTCACAGTATTTCATATCGCTGCTGCTCTTTCACCGTGTAAAGCACTTTGTAACGTTGTCTAGAAAGGTGCTATACAAATAAAGATTGACTGATTGATTGTGTAAACACAATCGTCCTGAACTGAATTTCATCCGTCCAATTAAAAACAGGAGCCAGGGAGTGTGGGCGGGGTAAAATGTTCTTATCACTGTTTCAGATCGAACAGGCGGAGGAGAGGAGAGGGCCAGTCAGGAGGAAGAGAGGAATGAAGAGAGGAGAGAGGAGGGGAGAGGAGAGAGGGAGAGGAGAGGAGAGGAGAGGAGAGGAGAGGAGGGCAGAAGCCTCTCTCTCAGGAGTGTGGGATGATAGCTCTTTGTTCTCCTCGGATTTGTCTGAGATGTCGGCCATGTTGGTTTAGTTCCTGTCTCCTGTCCCTCGAGCCGCAGACCTTGTTTTTGCTCTTCTTGCCTTTGATCTTGTCTGTGTTGTGTTCACGCACCACTCGCTGTGACTTTCAGCGCTTTGTAGCGGAGTGCCAGAGTCACTGTCGCTGCTGTCCTGAACCGAACGGTCCAGACACACGGACCAGAATCGATCTATCCTGACACATGGACCAGAACCTCTCCGTTCTGACCCACGGACCAGAACCCCCCTGATATTGTGAGTTTGCTGCCGTAGCCCAGTGACAAAGGTGAAGTATCGTCTCCTCCAAGCCGGAACTCGCCAAGCCGTAGACTGTAACTCTGGTACTCCAGAGCAACTCCTATACGCAGCGAGCTCAGATCGGCTTCCCTCCCCCCTCCCTGGGACAGACAGCTAATTGCTGCCCCCTAGTGGCACTCCTGGCCAGAGCAGACTCTGGCGGGGCTTCCTGAGTGCAATACTTAATAAGGCAACAATCCAAAGTACCTTAAAATAAACAGAAAAATGCAATCTGCCACTACCAGGGAATTAAAATAATGTTTTCCTGTAAGAATGCAGTATGTGGCGAGGCCAATGTTCTACACAGTGCAAATTAATCTTTGCCAGACTCGAGTCCCTCTCAAAAACAAAGCAGAAAAATAATAAGCTCCTCAAAGCCAGGGTCACACAAGGTTTTACCGCTCGGTTTTATAAATAAAGTGACATCTCAAAGCATGCGGTTTTCTTCTGATAAAGTATGAAGTCACATTAGATCCTGGGACCAAACCCACAAGGTCCTTTTCTACAGCTCCTCACTGAACACCTGAACGCACACTTTAACATTTACAGCTGAGCTGATTCTAAATGTGACTGATGCCTCCTGTGACATTAGACAGACTGGTAGTTAAACTCAGACAGACATTAGACAGACAGGTGCACATCACAGCAGACCTCTCAGGGTAAATACTGTGTTTTATTTATATAAACCTGTTCATGATCCATTCCCACCACACAAGCGTTCATGTTTCCCCTCCATCGTATAACCACCACAGCAGATGAGTGCACATGAAAGAACAGCTTATCAGTGTTGATCTGATCAGGGCTTCACTGGGAGAGTCAGGAGAGAGCGATGCTGCAGCAGGTTACCCACAATCCCACTGCTCAGAGCAGAGACCTCACGAGAGTGTGACGGAGTGGATGGTGTGTGATGGTGTGTGGTGGTGTGACAGTGTGATGGTGTGTGATGGAGTGGTGGTGTGTGATGGTGTGATGGTGTGTGACAGAGTGGTGGTGTGTGACAGAGTGATGGTGTGTGACAGAGTGGTGGTGTGTGACAGAGTGATGGTGTGTGACAGAGTGGTGGTGTGTGACAGAGTGATGGTGTGTGATGGAGTGGTGGTGTGTGATGGAGTGACGGTGTATTGTGGGGGTCCTCACAGGAGTGTTCCCTCTGGAAAGCTCCACCCCTCTGCCATCAGTGACCCCCACCTTGCCCCCTCAGGCCCCCATGCTGAGCGCAGCAGGGTGAGGTGTGTGCTCTGACTCCCCGGGATGGTGTGTGACAAGCACTGAGCGGGTCCCCACTTCTGAGCCTTCAGCACCCCCAGAGACGAGCTCAAACACACTCACACTCTCTCACACACACACACACACACACACACACACACACACACACACACACACACACACACACACACACACTATACACACAGACCCATTTTTAGTATCCAATTATTCCCTCCTTTTTCACGTCAATAATCCCCCTCCCTCATATATTTTACGAGTTCGCTGCCGTAGTCCTGAAACCGGCAGTGACATGCAGCAGAGCACCGCCTCCTCCGAGCCGGAACCCGCCAAGCCGTCACCGTAACTCGGGTATGCGCACAGGGCCACTCCTATACGCAGCGAGCTCATATCGGCTTCCCTCCCCCCTCCCTGGGTGAATTGTGTGAGGAGAGGGAGAGGATATATACCCACACACACACACACACACACACACACACACACACACACACACACACACACACACACACATGTTTAAACACACACTCCTCAGGGAGAGGACATGTCACGGTCATATCACAACTGGAAAATGATGACAAGAAATACATATCAAAAATAATAATGTAACCAACCAGAGAGAGAGGAAGAAAAAAACACTTTCAGTTTGATGACTTAAAGAAAAGAGATGAAGTAAAGCAGACTGCATCATTCTGCCACTCCGTAAGTGTAACATCCAACGGGCGAAGATGTCGACTCATTTCCGTTCCTGAATCACAGAATGAATAATTTCACACCTTTAGATTGGGACAGGAGCAGCACAACGCTGTGAACGTTTCCCCTGCCGCACCAGTCCCGCGCGCATGTATATCTGATCATGAAGTGTGTGGCCACAGGCGGCGATCAGAATTACTCACGCAGGTTGGTCGGGGGGTGACGGATGCCTCTGTTTGGGAGACGTATTAACGGAGGGTCGCAGTGATGTAGCGAGGATGGAAATCGCCTCGCAGTGTTCAATTTAAAACCCGGCCCGTGGAAGGGCGTTGAGTAATGAGGTGCGTTTAGCAGGGCGGGAGACAGGGTGGGGGTGGGGGCTGTACCGGGGTCCGGAGGGCGACGGGGCACAGGCCGCGGAGAGAGGGGAGGACGTTTCCCGTCGCCCAGATTAATGCCCCGCCACATTCCCCATGCGGGAGAGCAGAGTACCTGAGCGTTCATCTTGAACAGAACACAGGATGAAACACACCTGATGCGCTGTGAATAATCCCCAACGTCCCCGAGAGAGAAACACACTGTTCCTGAGTGACCAGCTCACCTACTTTAACAAGGGGGGGAGAGAGGGGAGAGGGGGGAGGGGGAGGGGGGGGGGGGGGGGGTGTTACCTGAACTCCTCAGGAAGTCCCTCCAGCTGAAGGTCTCTGCAGCCCTGGTGTCGATCCCTGAGAGGAGGAGAGAGAGAGAAAGAGAGAGAGAGAGAGAGAGAGAGAGGAGAGAGAGAGAGAGAGAGAGAGAGAGAGAGAGAGAGAGAGGAGAGGAGAGGAGAGAGAGAGAGAGAGAGAGGAGAGGAGAGGAGAGGAGAGAGGAGAGAGAGAGAGAGGGAGGAGAGAGAGAGAGAGAAGCTCAGAGCTGCTGTGGAGGAGCAGGTGAGCTGGGGGGTCAGAGAGCTTTCCCAGCATGCCGTGCGCCCGCTCGCTCGCCCCTGCACCGGGGGCCACGCATGGCTGCAGACGCCGCGGTGTGATTGGCTAAGGGGGCCGCAGTGTGATTATCACTCCCTGACATTTCTGCCTCTCGCCGAAAGGTCGCCCCATCCATCATCCCCCGCTCCTGCAGGCAGCGCCCCCCAGCCTCCATCAACAGGAAGTGATGCGATTAGCCCCGTGTGACCCAGCCCCTCCCCCCACGGGCCCACATCGCCACGCGACGCTCCTTAGCCCTCCGCCCGGCCCAGAGACACGCCCCTCCCCCTGCACTTCTGCCCAATCACAGCCGCAGTCCACTGAGCGTAGGCCAATCTGGGCCCTCCCTCTCCCAGGTACAGCGATGGTTTCCTCCCGCCGCCCCCGGCTCACGCTCGCCCCCGGGCTCACGCTCGCCCCCGGCTCACGCTCGCCCCCGGCTCATGCTTGCCCCCGGGCCCCCGCCAGAACAGAACCCCCGTCTCCGTTCCCCTGGGTTTGGGGCTGACTGACGGGCAGCTGTCTCCTCTCTCAGGGCTCTGTGTGTGATGGAGGGTTTGACACATCGTGAGATCGGAGCGGGGCGATGATCGGTGTGAGCTGACAGCAGGTGAAGGCGGAGGGGGGCACTGTGGGGGGGATTAACGCTCAAGGAGAGCCGCTTTAACAGTCAGAGCCGCGATCACGCACTCGATCATCTTCCACCGCGACGCACTGGCAACTCAACCAGCAAACAAACGAACATCAGACAGCAAGCTCTGGTTCTGTCACACACACACACTCTCACACACACACACACACACACACACACACAGCCACATACAGTCACACACAGCCACACACAGCCACACACAGCCACACACAGCCACACACACACACACACACAGCATCTGGCCTTACCTTGGGGCTGGACGTAGATCTTGCTGCTCTGGGACAGCTGAGAGAATAAGAAACAGCAGTTAGGCTCATAAATAATTTATCATACATACAAAAAGAACAAGTGTTTTATCATAGTAACATAACATGAGCTATTTAGCAGACGCTTTTATCCAAAAACGACTTACAGTAGTGAATGCATACATTTTTCAGTATATGTGGTCCCAGTGGGAATTGAACCCACAACCTAAGCGTTGTCAGCACCATGCTCTACCTACTGAGCCACACAGAACCACGCTCTACCTACTGAGACACACAGAACCACGCTCTACCTACTGAGCCACACAGAACCACGCTCTACCTACTGAGACACACAGAACCACGCTCTACCTACTGAGCCACACAGAACCATGCTCTACCTACTGAGCCACACAGAACCACGCTCTACCTACTGAGACACACAGAACCATGCTCTACCTACTGAGACACACAGAACCATGCTCTACCTACTGAGACACACAGAACCACACTCTACCTACTGAGACACACAGAACCACACTCTACCTACTGAGACACACAGAACCACACTCTACCTACTGAGACACACAGAACCATGCTCTACCTACTGAGACACACAGAACCATGCTCTACCTACTGAGACACACAGAACCATGCTCTACCTACTGAGACATACAGGCAAGACACCACGCTACCTCACTTCTCTCTTCCATACAGCCTACAATGCACACAACACTAGGTCAAGCGAGTACATCAAGCTCTCCATCCCCAGCTCAGCCAGATACAGAACTGACTTCGGCCGCACCTCCTTCCGCTTTGCAGCAGCAAACGACTGGAACACTTGCCAAAGCACTCTTAAACTCACAACCCTGACATCACTCTCCGTCTTCAAGCAGAATCTCAATCAAAATCAAGCTGTACCTGCTGATTAGCTCCAGATCTCACATACACACACACACACACACACACACACACACACTATCCCCCTCTACAGTTTAGTAGTAGTGTACAGCCTTGTACTGCTTCCCTGACTTAGTTACGTGCCCCTATGATCAGTGGATTCCTGCTTTTGTATAATGGTACATATGTTGTTACTTGTTTATATGTTTATTCGTTGTTGTTTTTATTTTATTTTTTATTATTATTAATATTATTATTATTATTTTTTTATTATTTATGTCAAAGTAGCTATTCTTACCTGGCCCTTCTTAGCCAGGTCATGAGAGTCTACATTGCCCTAGAGGTGTGAGTGTGTGAGTGAATGGTGTATGTACCCAGGTATGTACCCAGGCCGCCATTGCAAATAAGAACCTGTTCTTAATGGCTTTGCCTGGCTAAATAAAGGTTAAATTAAAAAAATTAAAAAAAATACAGAACCACGCTCTACCTACTGAGACACACAGAACCATGCTCTACCTACTGAGACACACAGAACCACGCTCTACCTACTGAGCCACACAGAGCCACACTCTACCTACTGAGACACACAGAACCATGCTCTACCTACTGAGACATACAGAACCACGCTCTACCTACTGAGCCATACAGAACCACGCTCTACCTACTGAGACAGACAGAACCACGCTCTACCTACTGAGACATACAGAACTACACTCTACCTACTGAGCCACAGAGAACCACACTCTACCTACTGAGACACAGAGAACCACACTCTACCTACTGAGACACACAGAACCACGCTCTACCTACTGAGTCACACAGAACCACGCTCTACCTACTGAGTCACACACTACAATATCCCATTTCACATTGCTCAAGTTACCCCCATTCTCACTGTTGAATACAGCTCAGTGCCAAGACTTAGGTATAATTCTACCTCAGAGTAATTTAGGCCAATTTAAAGAATAATAATATGTTTGATTACTGGGTGCTGTCCCATAGCCACACGGTAGAACTACAGGGTGGCTTCAGTAAGGCTAAGACAGCGACATAGTGAAATGCACTGACTGATGTCACAACTATGCTTTGTGAAATAAACCTCATATCTAAGAAACATTGTTTTATGCCATTTCCTGTTCGGAATATTTCATTAGATTGGGAAGAAGCCAGTCGTGTGGCGTTTACGTGCTAACGATATTACCCCGTTAGAACAATCCAGCCCTGACACAATAATAATGAGCGGCGCATTTGAGCCGAGTTCCACACGGAAGGGGGGCGGCTTTGAAACAGCGGTGAAAACGCCCGATGATGGAAATAATTCCGAAACGGTGATGAAAAGGAAATTGTGTGTTTCTTATCACGCAGAGTTCAGCCGGATAAATTCTCCCACGCTCTCGGTCCCAATAAAGCGCGTAGCGTCGCATCACGTCCCACACTTTCGACTCCCGACCGTGCGTCGTCGCCGTTAAATGGCAGAGATAAAGTGCGCCGGTTTCCCCTCAATGTGCGGCCCGCGGGGGGAGCGTAATGTGGAAATAAAGCGCGGTAATATTGTTTTAATGCCGCGCTGCGCAGCGACGGGGCAGGATATTGTGTTTGCGGCAGTAAAACTCCCCGCTGCTGTGTTTACGGCGCCTGTCGCAGGCCGCTGTCTCGCCACGCCTCCCTTCCGCCGTAAATTGAGAGAAAACGTTTTATCTGCGAGGTTGAGCAGTGATCTACGGCCTCCCCTCGACCCACACGCTGTATCGCCATGTATCTCACAGCCCTGCGATGTGGGCGACTGGCTCTCACCCAACACAGTATCCTCCAGCCAGTACCCTTCAGACCAGACTTACATTAAACATTTTTTTGCCATTTAGCAGACGCTCTTATCCAGAGAAACTTACACAGTTTACATTTCTTTACATACAATCCATTTATACAGCTGGATATTTTACTGAAGTAATTCAGGTTAAGTACCTTTAGCTCAAGGGTACAACAGCAGTGCTCCACCTGGGAATTGAACCAGCAACCTCTGAGTTACAAGCCCAGCTCCCTCATCATTATACTATACTGCTGTCCCTAGGAAAGGCTTGCATTGGCCTTTCCAATTTACTTTGACTGTATTATGGTGCCTAAAACACAGACTGTTAGTGAATATAGGGTTTAAATAAAGTAATCTTTATCGTAGTTGATTTTGCCTTAATTAATGGATTATGTAGAAATAGAGGTGTATTGATCTGGCCACGTGAAGCACAGACCTCTCTTAGAGCCACAGACACACTGGGTAACTGACATGCGCAATAAGAAATAGCACAAGCTACACCCTGAATGGTGACTCTGGAGCAATCGTTTTCCTTTAGTGAATGCTCTTAATTCTGATGGAAATTATGAAACAACTTCATGAATGCGATGATGGACTATTTTTCCGGTGCTCCAGGGTTATTGTGTTGGAAAGTCAGGAAGGTTCTTAACGTGTATCGACTTTAACAGCAGTAGTACAGACAGACAGACCGACAGACAGACAGACAGACAGACAGACAGATCCTACCCAAAAGACTTCAGCCTCCTCTTTCAGTTTGTGAGAGAATGCAACAGCAAACCTGTTGAGAAAGTTAGGAAACAGCGTGTTGTTATTCAAGCTGTAAATACAACGCAGTTCACAATGAACTCTTAAGGCCACATTAAAACCATTAAAACCAGTACATATACCCTGTAAGGCCATACTTCCTGAAGGACCGCTGCTCATTTGAATCTGTTTTCAGAAAACTCACACATTCATAACAGCTGTTTGGTATACGCGCTATGACTTTCAAACACAACCAGTCAACCAATCAGAAAGGTTTATTCATCCAACATGTAAACACTTATATAAACAAATTATTAAAGACATTTTCTAAGTAGAATGTGATTGTTTGATTGACTGATTAAAATGATAGGTTGCATTTCACTGGAACCCTTGAATGTTGATGTTGAAAATAGCCCTCTATCTTGTCTTTGGAAAATGAAATGTTGACAACAGTAATCACAGAAAAACAGAATTTTTGGCAAAGATTTTCATTAAATAAGAAGAAAACCCAGCATTGGCCATCACAATTTACACAGTACTTTCGGTAAAATATATCTTTGAACCTGGAAGCCATGCAGTGATTTGACAGCCTTGATGTTCAGAGCTGGGGCCTTGCTCGTCATTCCCTCAGAGGCAATCAACCACCTCAAAATGGCCAGAGAAGAGAATCAAAGACAGATGAGCCACAGCTACTTCACAACCTGACCACTGAGGAGAACATGGAGGGAGGGGCAGGGTAGCAATGGTCGGGCGATGAGGGGGGGGTGCGTACTGGGGACAGGAATGGGTTTTGAGCTTAAATAAAAAACCCGAAGGCGTGTCTCTCATTTCTGCTCTGATTGTGACTAGGGCCGGCGGGATCTCGTTTTAGGGACTGAATTCTGTGATCAAGGTGAATCTGTGGAGGCAGGCACAGCGGGGGGGGCACACAGAGATGTTTGAAGTTGCGAGCCCAGATTGTAGTCGTGTTCCCTAAAGGCAATTACTGCTTCACACTCCCAAGACGGGCATCTGACTGACTGTAAATCAAACAGAACTGGGTGGAAAATAAACACAGCACCAACCTTATTTAAAAGAGGCCGTACGCCAAACACCTACACAACGTCGACGTGCCTGCAGACCCGGGTCTGAGATCAGTATGGTATATTGCAGCTTTGTTGAGCTCTAATTCAAAGGGATCCCACCTATGAGACACTCTCAGTGATCCCTGCTCTATGGGGTCTCCTGACAGAAGCTCATCGTAATCCACGTCCAACGCTCATCGCCCATACCAGCGCCATGCCAGTGCTTATATACAAATACATGAGAAAGACTGTTGAACATACTGACACGTATTATAACTATACGATTATACCCCGATTATATTTATTAAGTTATGGCCTAGGTGGCCTGATCATGTCATAACATAACATATATATATATATAAACATATAAAATTTATTCTATTTATTCGATTGAATTATTGGTCTTAAAAATATGAATCTTATGGGGCCTCCCGGGTGGTCTAACGGTTACAACGTTCGACGCTGGCCACTGCAACCGGGGTTCGATTCCACCGGCCGCGCCAGAGTCGGCTCAGGCCAGGAGTGCCACTAGGGGGGCGACGATTGGAGTCGACAGGAAGTTTGCTGCACACAGGAGTGGCTCTGTAGTACTGGAGTTACGGTGGACGGAGACGATACTTCGCCTTTGTCACTGCCGGTCTCAGGGCTACGGCAGCGAACTCACAATACGAGGGGGGATTGACATGAAAAGAGAGGGTGTAATTGGCTACTAACATGGGAGAAAATGGGATAGAATCATAAACAAAATAATATACATTTTTAAAAAGGATCAATATTATTTGAAACAGTTTCAAATATTTGTCACACAGAAAACATATTTGGTACTAAATATGAGCAAATTATTTGAAAAAATATTGTTAGTCTTACAACACACAATGGTTTTAGAATAACACATTTTAATCATAGTAAATAAATAATTATTAACATGAAAATGTGAAATACAAGCCTGCTATGGTATTTATTTAGTTTCCTTCCCCAAATAAAATTCTTAAAGTGAGGGTCAAACCTTTTTTTAATCATCAACTAGAAAGTGGTCTGTGGGTGAATTCCAAAACTAAAATATAATCTTAAATAGCCACAGGCCCTATGTCCAACAATGCAAGATTTTTATTAGACGGGATTATTTATGAAAACTGTATTACCATGACCACAGATTGATTAGGTGTATTTCCACAGTAGATGGTGGCCCGTTTGACAAGCGTACTGCTTTGCGAAGAGATATGCTGAGAGAGTCCGACATCAGACACTTGGTGATCAATGAGCGATCACTCTAAAATATGAATGTGATATCGATGTAGTCACATTATTCATCACACACAGCTTCCTGTCATGAATTATTGGACACTGATTTGTGTAAAATATCAATGGTGCATCGTGCCCTTCATAGACTTTCATTGATATTGAATCAAGGACCCAGAGAAGGCTCGCCATGCCAGGGACAAACAGGAGTGGTATGAAAGATTTGCCACATTCCAGGTCAGAAAACTATTTAAAAAGTGTAATTTTTTAGGTGGAGCATCACTTCAACATGGTACTAAAGATTTCCACAATCGTTTTAAAATATTTTAGTCAAATAGTTGCAGCGATTGATAATGAAAATAATTACACTTGCAAACAAACTTTTCAACATACATTTATTTCTTTAGACTTCTTTTACGTACTGCTTTGTTCATTGCGCAAGTGGCAATTGCATTTGATGAAAATCAGAGTTTGAAATGTTGCACCATTCATTGAACACGGATCTGGTCCTGCTAGCAGCACTGAGACCTCCTGGGACATGGAGGGGGCTGGGACATGGAGGGGGCTGGGACATGGAGGGGGCTGGGACATGGAGGGGGCTGGGACATGGAGGGGGCTGGGACATGGAGCTTTCTGACAGCTAGCTCAGACCGTGTAGGGTACTGGAGTCCTTTTTCCTGTTTCTGAGGGACTGATAATTTAATGTTATCCCCTGTAAAGGTTATTAATATTAGTGTTATCCCCTGTAAAGGTTATTAATATTAGTGTTATCCCCTGTAAAGGTCATTAATATTAGTGTTATCCCCTGTAAAGGTTATTAATATTAGTGTTATCCCCTGTAAAGGTTATTAATATTAGTGTTATCCCTGTATGGTGGTCTTTAAATCCCCTGCAGGACAGCAGGACACTGAACAGCTTCCAGTTGTGAATGAAATGGCCGGTAATACCCAAGAGAGATTTCATCTGGCACGATGACCAACGATCCATAGTGACGCATACAGTAGGTGTGGTCTTAACTCGGAATATTACTGTTCATTATAAAGAGACATACTGGTGACACATGGAACATTGTAGCTTGGATCCACTAAACTCTGCATGAATCTTATGGAAGATGAGAGCGTCAACATGGGATGGGGACTGAAGTCCGCAGAGAGTTCTGGATTTTTACCCTGGAGTATTTTGGAGCATTTTCCTTTTAATTAAATTTTTTTAAATTTACATTAAATTTGGTTTGTGCTTCTTAGTTTGTACTACCACGTGACACAGGCCAAAGTCACACTTTAGGTCAAACCAAAATGTGTAAATTCACTGAATTAATTTGACTCCAGTGTGTTGAAAATGAAGTCTTGAGGGTGTGATTTATGACACGCTCAATGATTAGATTAAACGCTGCGTTTCTCCTGTCACATGGTGTGCGTATAGCGCATCGTCCTGGAAACGGTGAACCACAGCGCTTTAGCACGTATCCCCAGCTCAACAGCGTTTCAGAAATCTCACCCCAAGTTTGTATTTTGTACGTTTGTTTTTATTTCAAGGATTATCTTTGTCAAAATGTATGAAACAGTTGATTGCATTTCAGCTCATTTATAAATATTTGCCTAATAAATACTTATGCCTGTAAAGAAACTGCTTTGTTACCTTCTGACCTGTATTCACATGGTTTGAAAGGAAAATAACTTCCTTTTTGAGATCTGTATTGAAATATTTACAAAAATACAAAACGTACAAAAATGGTATTTGATTATTTTTCCCAGTTCAGCTTGGTCAACAGTTAAACAACATACAGGTATGTTGTTGGGTTGTGCCACTGGTAGATAACACTCAATGGGACCTGACTGGTGAAATGACTGGTGAAATGACTGGTGAAAATGACTGGTGAAATGACTGGTGAAAATGACTGGTGAAAATGACTGGTGAACTGGTGAAAATGGCTGGTGAAAATGACTGGTGAAAATGGCTGGTGAAAATGACTGGTGAAAATGACTGCCAAGCCTTCTTGGGCTACACATGCAAACGTGTTCACGGAAAGAGAGACGCAAGGCAAAGCTTCAGTTACGCTTACACTTATATTTCCATATCATGTATCACAGCGGACACACTGATGCAAATGTGTGCTAACAAGCTGTGCAGCAGGTTTCCTACGACAATTTATAGCCACAGCCAACAATTACTCCATAAAGTGCAGTCAGTCAAAACAATGGCAATGGCAACCCGCGCATGTAGTACGCCTCACAGCTGTATTCTTATTTTATTTATTTATTTGGTTTTTGTTTCCGATTTGTCATGTTTTTATCCCAATTTAGTAGCCAATTATACCCTCCATTTATTTAAATGAACCCTCCCCCATGAACTCGCCGCCCGTCTCTACGGGGCAAGCTAATTCCCCTGAGGCCAGCTCACCCTCCCCCGTGGGGTGGACAGCCAAACATCCTGATCGGGGCTCCCGGCCACAGTCTGGCACAGTCTGGTTTTGAACCACAATCGCAATAGGCAGCTCACACTCGCAAAGCACCAGTCAATGTGAGTGCATTAGACCGCAACGCTATCCGAGGCCCCTCACCTCACAGCTGTATTTAAGGGAACCATTTATAAGTAGAAATATATATTACATATATATTAGAGAGAGGGAGACCCTGTGTGTGTGTGTAAGAGAGAAGGAGCGCTCACCTTGCTTTCTGCAGCACCTGCTCCATCACCTCACGCTTCTTCTCGTCCTTCACATCCTCGTTGAGGTCGGTTCCTCCAAACACGATCCCGAACGGGGCCTTGGTTCCTGGGCGACACGGAAAAAGCCAGATGTTTGCCACCTGTCCGTCTGCCCATCCCTCCCCGCTCACTCGCCCATTTTCTCCCAATTTGGTAGCCAATCACACCCGCTATTTTCAGGTCAATCCCTCCCTCATAGTTCGCTGCTGTAGCCCTGTGACCAGCAGTGACAAAGGTGAAGTATCATCTCCTCCGTTTCTCCAGACATGTCTGAAGGTACACATTTCACGTCGCTGCGCACAGGAGTGGCTCTGGAGTACCGGAGTTATGGTCGACAGCCTGGCAAGTGCCGGCTCGGAGGAGATGATACATCGCCTTTGTCACTGCCGGTCTCAGGGCTACAGCAGTGAACTCACAATACGAGGGGGGGATTGACATGAAAACTAGAGGGTGTAATTGGCTACTAAATTGGGAGAAAATCTGAAACAAATTCTTTAAGAAGCCTACCCTTCTGTGTCCTCACTGCAGAACGCATCTTTTTAAAACACTCAGTCCTGTTCATTTCCCTCCAGATTCTCTCTGAGCACTGAGACAGCACACGTCCGGTTCATGAATTCTTTCACTCCTCAGCTGCTGCTACTTGTGAAATGATGTTGAGGCTGATTAATTACCAAGGCTGTCACTACAAAGAAGGTACGTTGTGAACATGAAGGATAATGTAATGTAAATGTAAGGAGGGTAATTGTGTAGGTAGAGCCAGATTGTAAACGTTACAGTAACACAGTAACCTCCAGAACAATTCCCATCCTTGATATAGATGAACAAAAAGCTGTATAAAATATACAATACAGGTAATGAGCTATACTGTATGTTCAAAAAAGTGAGAGTATTATTTACAATTATAATATTAATGATATAATGTCATACTAATAAAATTGCTCAGAGAAAAAAAATGATGTTATTAGAATGTTATTTTTATCCCCGAAAAGATGTGTCACACTTGTTCACACCCCTAATAATTATTTCAATTAAAATCCAACAAAAAGAGATCTGCAATAACATGCAACTTTTTTAAGCTCATCTCAATCTTAGGCTCATGGCTTCCTGTTTCACTGGGGTATGAAAATGTGGAAACACGTTTGAAAACATTTGTCATCCATCACCATGGGGAAAGGCAAAGACCTGAGAAGACACAAGACAAGTCAGGAGATGGTAACAAACAAACAAATAAAAAATGAAAGATACCACTTTCCACTATTAGGTCAATAATTCATAAGTTTAAAACCAGTGGAACAGTGGTAAGCCTGTCTGGTAGAGGACACAAGTGCTTCTTGTCCCCACACACAGTGAGGCAGATGGTTTGGAAGGCAAATAAAAAAATCACAGGGCCATAGTTGTTGATCTACAAAGCCTGGTTACATCTCAGGGACGAAAAGAAGTCTCCAAATCTACATCAGACACACTCTCTGTGCCAGCGGGCTTTTGGGAAGGGTTGCCAGAATAAAACCTTTATAGAAGGCAATAAACAGAAATGTGGAGTTTTATCAACGGCGTTGGAACTCTGAGTGGAGCCACGAGTGTCCAAAGAGACCAAAATTAAGGTTTTTATACACAAGCTCTTTAAGCATGTTTGCACATCACACTAGCAGTGTAACTGGCATCAGAAGTATGACACTTATGTTGAAGAAAACATGAAACCTTTGATGAAATACGGTGGTGCAACTTTGATCTTATGGGGTTGTTATAATAATCCCATAACATCAAACATGCACAATTATATACAGTGCCTATAGAAAGTCATCATACCCTTTTGAAATAGTCACTTTTTTTTGTCTTACAGCCTGAAATGAAAGTACATAAAATCCATCTTTTTCCAGCTTTATTTACACATTTTGCCTTACAACATTCAAGTGAAAAAAAAAAAAAAAAAAAAAAAGGGCAAAATTTCTGATAATTAATAAAAATGAAAAACTAGAATAACAGGGTTGGAAAAGTGATCAGTCCCCTTAGAATAACCATTATAAACTTGCTCAGGTATAACCAATCACCTTCCAGATCACACACCAAGCTAATTGGCCTCCACCTGACATCAATTGTAGTGGTTTTGATTATTTCACAATAAAATCAGCTGTTCCTTGAGGATTCCACTCCTAGTAGTGCATGGTAACGCAAAGAATTCACCATGGCTGGAAAGGTGCTTTCAAAAGGACTCCGGGATAAAGTTGTGGATAGGCACAAGTTAGGAGAAGGATATAAAAAGATTTCAAAGGCTTTAACTATCCCTCTGAGTACCGTTCAGAGTATTATTAAGAAGTGGAAGGCATATGGCACCACCCACACCTTGCCAAGATCGGGCCATCCCTCCAAACTGGATGACCAAGCCAGGAAAAGATTGATCAGGGAAGCTACCAAGAGGCCAATGGCAACCTTGAAGGAGTTACAAGTCTTAATGGCAGAGATTGGGCGATCTGTGCATGTGACAACAATCTCACAAGCTTTACACAAAGCTGGCCTGTATGGCAGGGTGGCAAGAAAGAAGCCTCTTCTGAAAAAGTGTCACACTGAGTCTCGTTTACGTTATGCGAAGAAACACATAGAAGATTCTGATGCCATGTGGCAAAAGGTTATATGGTCAGATGAGACCAAGATTGAACTTTTTGGACTGAACTCCAAGCGCTATGTTTGGCAGAAACCAAACACAGCACACCACCCAAAACACACCATACCTACAGTGAAGCATGGTGGTGGCAGCATTATGTTGTGGGGTGTTTCTCTTCAGCGGGGACTGGGCAATTGGTCAGGATTGAAGGGAAAATGGATGCTGCCAAGTACACCCAAATTCTTGAGGAAAACCTGCGGCCCTCTGCTAGACAGCTGAAGATGGGCAGGTGGTTCACCTTCCAGCATGACAACGACCCAAAACACACCGCCAAAAAAACAACGCAGTGGCTAAAGGACAGGAAGGTGAATGTCCTTGAGTGGCCTAGTCAGAGCCCTGACCTAAATCCGATAGAACATCTGTGGATGGACTTGAAGAGTGCAGTCCATCGCCGCTCACCACGGAATTTGACTGAACTGGAACAGTTCTGCAAGGAAGAATGGGCAAATATTGCCCAATCTAGGTGCGCAAAGCTGGTAGAGACATATCCAAACAGACTGATGGCTGTAATTAAAGCAAAAGGTGCCTCTACAAAGTATTAAATCAGGGGACTGATCACTTTTCCAACCCTGTTATTCTAGTTTTTCATTTTTTATTAATTATCAGAAATGTTGCCCTTTTTTTTTTCACTTGAATGTTGTAAGGCAAAATGTGTAAATAAAGCTGGAAAAAGATGGATTTTATGTACTTTCATTTCAGGCTTTAAGACAAAAAAAGTGACTATTTCAAAAGGGTATGATGACTTTCTATAGGCACTGTATATATGGCGTATATTATAAAACAGGTTCTGAGCCTTGGTCCTGGAGTTCTCCTGGGTGCTGGTTTTCCTTCCCAACAATCTCTTGATTAATTACGTTTGTGAAAACAGGTGTTTAGGTTCCATAATTTTTACATTTTAACACAATGCACTTGGGATGTAACGGTACGAACAAATCACGGTTCGGTACATACCTCGGTTTTGGCTTCAGTACGTTTTCGGTACAGCGGGGGGAAAGAAATGCAAAACATAAAATTGCTTTTAATTTATTATTAACTTTGTGAACAGTGGCTAATTGGCCATAATTTACTGAACAAAGTAAGGCACATATATTTATTTCTTAAATAAATAAATACATGTCCATCAATACTGCTGTGACCGCACACACAAAAAGTTCCGCACGTGCATTAGTGGTTAAAGCAAGATTGCGTTCGTTCGGTTCACAGCGCGTATCGAACCCAAAGTCCTGTACCGAACGGCTCGGTACCAATACGTGTACCGTTACACCCCTACACTGCACCATTGCCATTCGATTTTTCTTTGAACTCTTCATTTCCCACAATGATTCAGTTTAAATGACCAGGTGTTCACGCGCTCAGCATTTAGGACTTCACTGGTTTCAGCTGTAGGTCTATGAATAAAGCAATTAAAAACGTAGCCACTTTCAAAAGGAATCATTTGCCACAGCACATTGTAGAACATTAAAGCGTTAGTTGTCTGAGAACTGAGCCGATTTATTAAAAGTCATATAGAATATTAATTATTTGTTACATCAATACGTGTGTGGCATTAAGATGGCAGCCTTAAATCGCCCCTCATTAGACACTAAAAGTGTCACTAAAAACACTTCGTCGCTTGTTATAATTCTGGAATTGCAATTGTGGTTGGAACGAAAACCAGCATAAACGGGGTTACTCCAGGACCGAGGTGAGGTTGGGGTATGGAAGGACGGGGGACACAGGGTCGGAAAGGAAAAGCGTTTTACCCAGGAGAAGCCTGCCTCCTTTATACAGGTGAATGCCAAATGCCCCTTCGAAAGATGGCTCCCGGGCCACCAGGGCTGCGACGTCACCAGCAGACTGGAAGTCCCCGATATCCCGCAGGACGCATGTGTGACCGGCCGACTCGATGTGATTCCTGAAACGCAGAAACAACATCGAAAGCGTTGAAAGCGAGAAATGGGGGACCCACACAGAACCGTGTGGCTGTACTGGACGCTCTGAAGAAGCGTAATGTGTGTTATTTGAGGAGAAGTCCACCATATGGGACAGGACACGGAGTAAATTAACTAACGTCAGCTGCCCCTGACCACACAAGACATTATAGCGACATTACTGCGAGCGATAAAATGGAAGACAACGAGAGAACTAACGTTGAATAAGTAGCGATAGTTTCGAAACAACAATTAGCTAGCTAGATCATACCTGATCCTTTCCGCAGTAGTACAGTTTCCCGTTTTTGGACTCAGGCAAGCCAAAAATAGCAATTTCATATCGATAACAATAAAAAAAACCGGATGTTGTACTTTCAGCTCTCTTCTACAGAGTTAAGTTTGTTTTAAAAAGTAGCGAGTTACCCAAGTAGCGCACGTGACCTGCTTTTAGGGCCGATCAGAAAGTAGTAAACAGGTGAGCACACGTGGTTGATGTCGCCTTAAAAACCCTCCCCCTGGAAACATTTACTAAAATGTACCCAGCCGAAATGTGTACTGCAAACTCGGGTTTGTCCGTTAGCTCACACAAGAGAAAGGATTTCTTACAAAAATAGCTAGTTTAGCGTTTATCTGGCAGAATGTGTCACTTCTAGAAATGTGCCAGCATGTTTATTACTTCATACAGCCTAGCCAGCTTACTTGCTTCTTCGTCTAGTAAGAAAGCGTGCTAGCGAATACAAAAACGACATGACATTATATGAGATATATAGGCTATAACCTATATATATTGGCTGAGTAATTAGCAAGCTATTTTTTCAACTAGTGTTGTGAATTACAGGTTGTTCAGTGTTGCTTGGGCAAGGTGTGTGTCCCTTTAAATGTCCGCCCCGCATGCAAATGATTGTTTTTGTTGTAGAATATGACGTAGAAGATGTTGACGATTAAATCCAGGAAGTTTTGGGGGAAATTGCGAGTGATTGGCATTTTATTTTGTCCAATGGTTAAAATGCATTTTATATGTGATAGCCAATGAGGTGCTGGAATGGAGGAGGTGGGCGGAGTCCCCAGTCACGCGGAGACACTGTGACCGAGTTAAGTTTATCTCTGTGGAAGTGGAGAAAGTTCCGCTACAGTCAGTCGCCAAAAAACCGATATTATTGGAACAAAGATAAAGTAACAAATGCCGATAGGAACGAACACACGCCGATCACAGCTCGATACATAGATGGCAGGCGTGTGGAAGAGGGGACAAAGGTACACGGCGGGGGCTTCAATGTATCTTTTGCTCAATTGTCGGCAAGTTGGCAATAGCTAGCAACTGCTACAATGTTTATGTCGGCTAACGTAACTAGATATAGCGTTCGACATTGCGCCAACTTCATGTGTTTATTATTTGTGTTATAACTAGTTATAGCTATTGTTTGTGTTATAGCTTTTAGCTGTCAGTCGGTATTACGTGGTTGGCTAGCTAGTTAACGTTATTTCGCTTTAGGTACAACCTATATTGTATTTCTATAGAAAGAAAGTTATGTTCGTTGAAACTTGATATGTGTTCTATTTAATTTCGTGTCAATGTTCGGCGATAAATGCGAGTTACCGAAGCATTTCAAACAATGTGGTGAATGATATGTGTTTTGCCAATCTAAGCTACCAGCTACACATCGTTATTTAGCGAATTAACGTGGCACGCTAGTCGAATAAAATAAAAAAAGACATTAGACAACTAACTATGTTAGGTTTAAAGTGCTGCCAATTAGTAGTGGGCTAGTAGCCTACTTGTAGAAGTATTAGCGGCCAGCACACTCGCTGGCTACATATGGACACACAGCGACATTTGTTTCATGTTTGCACAATAAATCGCCTGCATTTGGCTAACTGTTACTAATTGCTAGCTGACATTTCTACAGAACAATCTGCTATAAGCCAAGGCAGCCTGTTAGTCACGTCACATGAAGGGAATTTGTGTGCCATCAGCTCCATTGTGCGTTTCGTTTCGATGCGTATTAACTCTGTGACGGTTCCACTTTCATCCGCAGGCTTTGACTTCCTGTGAGAGTTGTGCGAGTGGCCGAAGCGCACCATGTCGAATAGCGAGGTGAGTGAGACCACGCCGCTGTTGGAGACCGCTGCTCCCGCCGGTCCCGCCGGTCCGAGCCGGGCCCCGGTGTCGGTCTTCCATGGCAGGCGGCTGGCGTGTGCCGCGGTGCTCCTGGCCGAGTCGCTGGAGCGAGTGGCCTTCTACGGCATCATCTCCAACCTGGTCCTGTTCCTCAACGGCACCCCCTTCTTCTGGGAGGGCGCCCAGGCCAGCCAGGCCCCCCTGGTCTTCATGGGGGTCACCTACCTGGTGTCCCCGTTCGGGGGCTGGCTGGCCGACGCCTACCTGGGGAAGTTCTGCACGATCGCGGGCAGCTTGGTGCTCTACCTGCTGGGGATGCTGTTCTTCCCGTTCATCGCGGACGATACCTCGAGGATCGCGCTGTGTGGGGAGGAGACGGCGTTCCCCGTCCAGCCGCCGGAGTGCAGCAACGGCACCGTGCCGGGGAACGTGACCTGCCAAACGCGCTCCCAGTACTGCGGGCCCGTAATCTACAGCAGCCTGGTCCTCATCGCGCTGGGCGTGGGCACGGTGAAGTCCAACATCACCCCGTTCGGAGCTGACCAGGTATGAGCCGGCCTGCGCACGAATATCTCCACGGTCACCCTAACCCTTCTGATGACACTTCTGTTGGCAGCTCAAAGCCCATTGGTATCGGGGGGGGTGGCGGTATCTTGGCTGGTCCGATACGGTGTGCGCTGCCTGTAAGGGATGCGGTTTGAAACCCGTCTCTACCAGACCGACCCCGGGCAGCGTTTGGCTGTCCGCCCAGGGGAGGGGGGGAGGGCGAGCCGGCTCGAGTCCGCCATGAAGCACGTAAGGGAGTCTCCAGAACGTGGGTGGGGGTGAATTCCGTCTCGAAGGAAGCGGAGTTCGCTGCCCTCAGAGAACGAGATGAATGGCGGATTTGTGTGGGGAGGGTAAATTGAAATAGAGGGTGTAATTGGCCACTAAATTGGGAGAAAAACTGGAAAAAATCTGAAACAAATGAAAAAGCATTAGTATCTGTTGCACGGTTCATCCCACATGTGGACAGACAACAGCAGATCAAAGCTTTGTGTTTTAAGTCAGCCGTCCATTTCAGACAATCCGCCGTTTATGGGTCTCATGACATGGTGGTATCTACTGTGTCACGTCTAACCTAAAAAAATCATTAATTTAATTAACGGTAAAGTTGCTGAATATGCAGAACATCAACCATTTGTCTTTGAGGAGAGCCGAATCCCACACAGCTCCTCCGTGCGTCTGAACAATTACAAGTAAGGGGGCCATTTTATTTCCCTTGAAAACATGTTGTTCCTGTGCGCATAAGAAGGTAAACACATCACATGACTGCATTTGTAACAGTCATGATGGCTGAGAAATATGTTATGAATTGTACATGGGCAGTATTTAGTATATCAGCTTTGTATATAAAGACGGACTAAATTGATGTCAGCGTATAAGGCCAATGATTCATTAATGTTTTATTCAACACTATTTATAGCGCTCTAATAATATATGATATTTAGCAGACGCTTTTATCCAAAG
The DNA here is from genome assembly GCA_029706075.1 of Aldrovandia affinis. Taxonomy (NCBI): domain Eukaryota; kingdom Metazoa; phylum Chordata; class Actinopteri; order Notacanthiformes; family Halosauridae; genus Aldrovandia; species Aldrovandia affinis. Next base: position 3,897,084 of record JAINUG010000073.1, on the reverse strand, counting down.
CAACTTACAGTAGTGAATGTATACATTTTCAGTATATGTGGTCCCAGTGGGAATCGAACCCACAACCTAAGCGTTGTCAGAACCATGCTCTACCTACTGAGCCACACAGAACCATGCTCTACCTACTGAGCCACACAGAACCACGCTCTACCTACTGAGACACACAGAACCATGCTCTACCTACTGAGCCACACAGAACCACGCTCTACCTACTGAGACACACAGAACCACGCTCTACCTACTGAGCCACACAGAACCACGCTCTACCTACTGAGCCACACAGAACCACGCTCTACCTACTGAGACACACAGAACCACACTCTACCTACTGAGACACACAGAACCACGCTCTACCTACTGAGCCACACAGAACCACGCTCTACCTACTGAGCCACACAGAACCACGCTCTACCTACTGAGCCACACAGAACCACGCTCTACCTACTGAGACACACAGAACCATGCTCTACTTACTGAGACACACAGAACCACGCTCTACCTACTGAGCCACACAGAACCACACTCCACCTACTGAGCCACACAGAACCACGCTCTACCTACTGAGCCACACAGAACCACGCTCTACCTACTGAGCCACACAGAACCACACTCCACCTACTGAGACACACAGAACCACGCTCTACCTACTGAGCCACACAGAACCACACTCCACCTACTGAGACACACAGAACCACGCTCTACCTACTGAGCCACACAGAACCACGCCACCTACTGAGCCACACAGAACCACACTCCACCTACTGAGCCACACAGAACCACGCTCTACCTACTGAGTCACACAGAACCACGCTCTATCTACTGAGTCACACAGAACCACACTCCACCTACTGAGCCACATAGAACCACGCTCTACCTACTGAGACACACAGAACCACGCTCTACCTACTGAGCCACACAGAACCACGCTCTACCTACTGAGCCACACAGAACCACGCTCTACCTACTGAGCCACACAGAACCACGCTCTACCTACTGAGCCACACAGAACCATTTGTCTGTGATTAATTGAACTGGATGAAAAATTAATTGAAACTGGAATATTTGCTGGTAACATTGGCTGGCGTTACTGGAAAGGGAAAAATAAAAAAACCTCTAAAGTAAAACTCTTTTGTGACAGTACATTTTAATACTTAATTTGATCTGAATTAAATTAATTGGTGTGGCAGTTGCTCTAGCCATGCTTACACGCAGTGCAGTGGTCACACTTAATTGGGTCAGTCAGACTCGTGTAATTGGAACATCTGCTCACATATGCATTCATAACTATTACACCAAAATAGAGCCACGATCTGACTGAAATACGTGCTGCTGGAAACTCGAAATAATCTGCCTCACGAGGCTGACACTTCAGTCACAACAGTGGCTCAAATCATCTGTTCTCTTTGCTTAAAAGGAAGTTTGCACATCAGCAAAGGAAACAAAACTAGAAGTTATCTAACTGTAATAAGTCTCTAACCAAGGGTGGCAAGCCTACTCTTCAGGGAAATCTTTAATAGGGGTCATTGTGTTTCAAATCAAAACCTAAACTTGCCAAAAAGTCTGAAAGGAGTGGCTTGGTTTAGCAAAGAAAGTTTTCAGCATCATGTGAGAACCACGCGCTTGCTGTAAAAATCGACCCATACATGCATACTTCATTTCAGACATTTAGTTTCCCCCACATCAAGAGAGGCTATCTCACAAATATAATGAAAATTGGACTCATATTGTAGGAATGAATGCCCTAGAGATTTCTCTTACTCCAAGTGTAGCATTATTTGATTATTTGGGAGTTTACTGTTAGGACAACTAATTGAGTTTTGTAATTTGGGGCGCAGGTATTGATTGAATAAGGGAGCCAAGTTAATTTGTTGGAGCTGGGACTAATCGCAGTGGTATTTTCCAGGGAGGAAGGGCTCCAGTGCACAGTGCTATTCATTCAAGTTCACGACCGTCTTCAATTATTTCCTGAAGAAGTTGGCATTCGTGCAGCTGCAGAAAAAACACTTCCTGTTCTGAGTATAATGTTTGAACAGTATTACTGCTGTGTGGCTGCCCAGGCCTGGACTCAGTCACCTTTATCTGACGATGTCATTAAATGTCATTGTTGGGCGTGGGGGGGGGGCATTTACATTTTAAGCATTTAGCGACTTACAAGATGTGCATTAATACATGGTAAGATCAATCATTGTTTGCGCTAGAGATCAGTGCAGTAATACAGCGATAGACATCTTTGCAGGCAGCTGCGTACCATACCTGTAACACTGGGAAGGAAAAAGTTTGTAATAAAAATTACAAAAAAGTATAAATGAGGAGTAAGCAGGGATACATAGTGTTGAGCAAGTAGGCAGTGGTGATGACAATTAGCTAGGTGTACAGAATTCAGTGGTAGTGGAGTCTGAAAAGGTGGGTTTTGAGTCTCTTGCGGAAGATCGCAAGTGATTCCGCGGTCCTGACTGATTGCGGAAGGTCGTTCCACCACAGAGGGGTCAGGACAGAGAAGAGGCGAGACCGCGAGGAGCGGCTGCCGGGCGCCCAGAGGGATGGGACAGTCAGTTTGCCAGAGGAGGCTGAGCGGAGGGGTCTGGCTGGGGTGTAGGGAGTGATGAGGGGGAGCAGTTCCTCTAGTTCCTCTAGCCGCTTGAAAAGCCAGCACCAGGGATTTGACCAGGGTCCTTTCCAAACATGGCTTTGCAAGTTCAGTGATCACCCAAATTTGACTAGATGTGGGGACAAGATAGAATAGTCCTGTGATTTTTGCTTTTTTATATAATACTATCCATCCATCCATCCATCCATTATAATACTATAAGACTTGTATTGCACTTTTTAATTGAAAGGACTTTGAGCTTTTATTTGTTTTATATGTTTGTGTAAGTCTGTGTTTTTAATGTGGTTTTAGTGTCTGTATGCTGCTGTAGACAAATTTCCCTGTGGGGATTAATGAAGTATAATGTATCTATCTATATATCTATCTCTCACCATTGTGTTTGTAAAAAAAAAGTGTTTCACTTGAATGTATTTATAAGTCAGAGGTGAGGACAAATGTCAGTTGAGTCCAGATCGCAGAATTAATCCTGCGTGATGGTGATGATGGTGATGGTGATGGTGGTGATGGTGATGATGGTGATGATGGTGGTGGTGATGATGGTGATAGTGATGATGGTGATGGTGATGGTGGTGATGATGGTGATGATGATGATGATGATGGTGATGGTGGTGATGGTGATGGTGATGATGATGATGATGAGGGTGATAGTGATGATGGTGATAGTGATGATGGTGATGGTGATGATGATGATGATGGTGATGATGGTGATGATGGTGGTGATGGTGATGATGGTGATGATGATGATGGTGGTGATGATGATGATGATGATGATGATGATGGTGGTGATGATGATGGTGGTGATGATGAGGATGATGGTGATGATGGTGATGGTGGTGGTGATGGTGATGATGGTGGTGATGGTGGTGATGATGATGATGGTGGTGATGGTGATGATGGTGATGATGGTGATGATGATGGTGATGGTGATGATGGTGATGATGATGGTGATGATGGTGATGATGATGGTGATGGTGATGATGGTGATGAGGATGATGGTGATGGTGATGAGGATGATGGTGATGATGATGATGATGGTGATGATGATGGTGGTGATGATGGTGATGGTGATGATGGTGATGAGGATGATGGTGATGGTGATGAGGATGATGGTGATGGTGATGATGGTGATGATGATGATGATGGTGATGATGATGGTGGTGATGATGGTGATGATGATGAAACGGCGCTCCACAGGTGAAAGACCGTGGCCCGGAGGCGACCCGCCGGTTCTTTAACTGGTTCTACTGGTGCATCAACCTGGGGGCCATCCTGTCCCTGGGGGGCGTGGCCTACATCCAGCAGAACATCAGCTTCCGCACGGGCTACATCATCTCGGCCGTGTGCCTGAGCGTCTCGCTCCTGGTGTTCCTGCTCGGCCGATCCGTCTTCATCAGCAAGCCGGCGGACGGCAGCGCCTTCACGCAGATGTTCAAGATCCTGGGATTCGCCTGCTGCTCCTCGCAGATCCCCAAAGAGCCCAACCCCCTCCGGTAAGGACGGCCCCTAACTGTGCTGTCTGCTCTCAGCGCTACAACACTAACACTGGAGAGGGACTCTACACTCTACTCCACACAGAACCACGCTCTACCTACTGAGACACACAGAACCACGCTCTACCTACTGAGACACACAGAACCACGCTCTACCTACTGAGCCACACAGAACCATGCTCTACCTACTGAGCCACACAGAACCACGCTCTACCTACTGAGACACACAGAACCACGCTCTACCTACTGAGCCACACAGAACTACGCTCTACCTACTGAGCCACACAGAACCACGCTCTACCTACTGAGACACACAGAACCACGCTCTACCTACTGAGACACACAGAACCCCGCTCTACCTACTGAGCCACACAGAACCACGCTCTACCTACTGAGCCACACAGAACCACGCCCTACATACTGAGACACACAGAACCACGCTCTACCTACTGAGCCACACAGAACCACACTCTACCTACTGAGACACACAGAACCACGCTCTACCTACTGAGACACACAGAACCACACTCTACCTACTGAGACACACAGAACCACGCTCTACCTACTGAGACACACAGAACCATGCTCTACATACTGAGACACACAGAACCACGCTCTACCTACTGAGACACACAGAACCACACTCTACCTACTGAGACACACAGAACCACGCTCTACCTACTGAGCCACACAGAACCACGCTCTACCTACTGAGCCACACAGAACCACGCTCTACCTACTGAGCCACACAGAACCATGCTCTACCTACTGAGACACACAGAACCACGCTCTACCTACTGAGCCACACAGAACCACGCTCTACCTACTGAGACACACAGAACCACGCTCTACCTACTGAGCTACACAGAACCACGCTCTACCTACTGAGCCACACAGAACCACGCTCTACCTACTGAGCCACACATAACCACGCTCTCTGCCTACTGAGCCACACAGAACCACGCTCTACCTACTGAGACACACAGAACCACGCTCTACCTACTGAGACACACAGAACCACGCTCTACCTACTGAGCCACACAGAACCACGCTCTACCTACTGAGACACACAGAACCACACTCTACCTACTGAGACACACAGAACCACGCTCTACCTACTCAGCCACACAGAACCACGCTCTACCTACTCAGCCACACAGAACCACGCTCTACCTACTGAGACACACAGAACCACGCTCTACCTACTCAGCCACACAGAACCACACTCTACCTACTGAGACACACAGAACCACAGTTGTAAGAACCTGCTGTGCACAGGTCAAGAGTGGGGATGGGAGTTGCGCTGTGGGAAACCAGCAAGGGAAATTCCCTGGACTCCAGAAGGAATATCTGCTAGTGACTGAGATACAGTAGCGTTCTGTGTGAAACGGACGCTCTGCGCTTGGTATCGTGGGTTTAACGGGTGCACTGCGGTGTGAGTCTGAAGCGTGAGATATTCCCCAGATCCAGCGCTCCTGTGGCCACTCTATTCATCATCCCTCTCACCTGCGCAAGGCTGCTCCCATGTGACCAGCCTTCACTTTGAACCAGAATAGCACAATCAGCTCGCAAACCTGACTTTCTCACTTGTCAAATTCTGTGACCGTTAATAAGGATTTTTTTTAAGTGGTAGTTTCTTCAGCAGAGGGGATTCCAGGCTCTGTGTCTGTCCTCATTCCTGAGTTACAACGTTTTTAAAAGTAAAGTAAACTTCACAAGAAAAAGTTATCAATTAAAAGTGTGTCTCGCTCTTCGTGAAGAAGGGTACAGTGGTTTTTAATCGTCCTGAGTTTCACTGCAGCAGGAAATCAATCATAGCGGTCTGCTCGCTGAAATGAAATTTATTCATTAATTTCTTGCTAATTGAGACCCAAACCGACGCTGCTGGACGGAGCCAAAATGGCGTACGGAGGGAAGTTCCCCGAGGAGAAGGTGGAGGAGCTCAAATCGCTGGTGAAAATCATCCCCGTCTTCCTGGCTCTCATCCCCTACTGGACCGTCTACTTCCAGGTAAAACAGGGCGTCCAGTGACCTGGTGACCTGCAACATTTATGAGCATGAAAACCGTGTAAACCATACGGGGCCTTCGATAGCGTAGCGGTCTAACGCACCGTATTGAGTGGTCCTTTACGAGTGTGAGCTGCCTATCACAGTCCCGGTTCTAAACCCGTCTCTACCAGACCGGCCCTGGTCGTCAGCCCTGATCGGGGGCGGCGTTTGTCTGTCCGCCCCAGGGGAGGGGGGGTGAGCCGGCTTGGGTCCGCCGTGAAGCATGTAAGGGAGTCTCCAGAATGTGGGTGGGGGTGAATTCCGTCTCGAAGGAAGCGGAGTTCCTTGCCCTCGGAGAGACGACCGGCGGTCTCGTGTGGGGAGGGCAAATCTAAATAAATAAATAGAGGGTGTTATTGGCCACTAAATTGGGAGAAAAACGGGAAGAAAAAAAAAAAAAATCATAAACCAAAAAATAAATATATAGCATGGCCATCCCAGCCACCAGATCTCAACCCAATTGAACTCACAGGAAATACTACTTTGATATGAGGTGTGAAATGTTGCTTCTCATATTTCCTGAAAGAGGAGAACTGGGCGAATGTTGAGAAAGTGATATTTTATTTATACGTTTTATTTTCTCTACACCATAGATGCAGACGACGTACGTCCTCCAGAGCCTGCACCTGAAGATCCCAGAATTCCGTGATGCCAACACCTCTAACTCCACCGCCCAACACCCGGTGAGTTCTGTCCCAACCCCTCTAATGCCACCGCCCAACACCAGGTGAGTTCTGTCCCAACACCTCTAACACCACCACCCAACACCAGGTGAGTTCTGTCCCAACACCTCTAACCCCACCACCCAACACCAGGTGAGTTCTGTCCCAACACCTCTAATGCCACCACCCAACACCAGGTGAGTTCTGGCCCAACCCCCGCTACGCTTCTCACAGCTTTCCTTGGGGACGCTTTCTGGTGCTACCTCTTAGCACTCATCAGGACTGTTCAGTTCATTCTGACACTGGCTACCTCTCTCTCATCAGCCTAGCGCTGGAGCTTCCACTTCTGTTCCCCTGTGTGTGTGACACACTTTGGGGGTTTCTGACTGGAGACATTCCCTGCCCTCTGGGGATGAGTCCAATATATACAGACAAACAGTCAGAGGCCACTGCTGGATTAAACAGCTGGATTAAACTAGAGACCTGAACATGCGTCTCACTGCCCGATGTGAGCGTTGCTTCTGTGAGGGAAGTGCGTTGTCTGAACAGGGAAGTGAAACTCCCTCCATCACACAGTCAAGACGCAACAGGATATTCCAGAGAAAATAAGTGCATCTGTTCTTGGTCCTGCAGATATCCGTCTGTTTCACACTATTCTGACGAGCACTTCTCACTAGAGGGTGAAACCAAAACTGACAATATGAAACGTACTGTGAAGTGCTTTTAAAATACAGTACACCGTTTAAGAGTTGCTCATAAAAGACTTGGATAAGTATCCACGTCATCTACGGTACTCCGGGGGTGGAAGGCTCACTGCAAGGCCACGTACACAGAATGGAAATCTCTTTGTATGGTTATTTTTGTCCTTGCGTCTGCAAAAGAGGAAGCGTGTCAATACCTCATTACTTTCCCTTCACTAACCCTCCACATCAAAGCAGAAGTGAGAGACCTGTTTTATTCAGTGCTGATGGAGCTCTTGAACATGACTCATGTTAAGGAGAACTCTCATGGCATTTGTGCAGAAAGGGAATCGTGTTTCTGTTCAAAGGATGAGCTGCACACAGAGTCCCCTTTGATAGTGATGGCTGCCTCTCCTCGACGTTAGCCAGGGCTAACACGGTCACGTTTCTGCAATCACTGCGAACGGCAGTCAGAGCTGTGAGCACCAGCCAGGGACGGGGAGAAATATATATTTTTCTTTCTTCTATCTCTCTCTGTCTCTCTGTCTCTGTCTCTGTCTCTGTCTCTGTCTCTCTCTCAGGGAAACTGGGTTGAACGTTCCAAAAAGATCGCTTTACCTCGTGCTCATTTTGGGGCAGATTTAAAAACTCAAGTCAATGAAGTTTCTTTGCCATACGTATATAATACAGGGGAATGCATCTGTGCATGTCAGAGTGTGTGTGTGCGGGTCAGTGTGTGCGTGTGTGTCAGAGTGTATGTGTGTGTGTGAGTGTGTGCGTGTGGTGTGTGTGTGTGTGTCAGAGTGCATGTGTGTTGTGTGCATGGGTGTATGTGAGTGAGTGTGTGCGTGTGGTGTGTGTGTGTGGTGTGTGTGTGTGTGTGTGTGTGTCAGAGTGCATGTGTGCGTGTGGTGTGTGTGAGTGTGTGCGTGTGGTGTGTGTGTGTGTGTGTGGTGTGTGCGTGGTGTGTGTGTGTGTGCGTGTGTGTGTGTGTGTGTGTGAGTGTGTGCGTGTGGTGTGTGTGTGTGTGTGTGTCAGAGTGCATGTGTGCGTGTCAGTGTGCGTGTGTGTGCGTGTGTGTGTGTGCGTGTGGTGTGTGTGGTGTGCGTGCATGTGTGTGTGTGGTGTGTGTGTGTGAGTGTGTGCGTGTGGTGTGTGTGCGTGTGTGTGTGTGTGTGTGTGAGTGCATGTGTGCGTGTCAGTGTGAGTGTGTGTGTGTGTGTGGTGTGTGCAGTGTGTGTGTGTGTGAGTGTGTGTGAGTGTGTGAGTGTGTGTGTGCATGTGGTGGTAGTGACCGTGTAGCATCTCTCCCTGTGTGTATGCTAAGCCCTACAGACACACGTCTCTCATTCAGAGAGCTGTTAAATACGTCTTCATTAGGATGTGTGTGAGTTTGGATGTGATGACGGGGAAAGGAGAGGGGGGGAAAACTAAACAAACAGACCCTCAAACCTCGAGGCCCGTGTTCAAATTAGGAGCAGTTAGTCTGAGGAGATCCAGCAGGGGAATAAACTAAACTATTAGCTCTTTCAAAGCAGAGCAGTTTAGGGAGTTCTTTAGAGTGCCGCAATGAAATCTAAATTGCAAAATAAATCCACTACCATGCAGTTTGTTGATGAATATATTGTCTTTTATTTATGCAGAAAGAGAGCGGAGAGGGCCGTGCTGGTAATGAGCGTGTTGTTCCGCAGCCTTGTGAATAAATTGCCTCTAAGTCTTATCAGGCCTTGTATCCAGGAGAGGTCCTTAACCTCCTGTGCCCCCCCATCACCAGAGCGATCCTGACAGGGACATGGGCCGATGGCTCACTCAGCTTTTACTGTAGATCATCATCTGTTCAGCGCCAAGCTCAACCCGTGCGCTCCAGCTGTGTCGGGGTCATCGCTGAGCGGCAGAGATTCACATTCACCATCGAGTTACAGAGATGTAGTTACAGAAAACACAATCCCAGTGATATCGCCCTGATTGCGTTTAATTGCTGCGGTTTGGCAGTAAATGAGTTCAGTGCCTTGTGTTTATTTCTGTTTCACACAGCGGGCCTGCAGGTCGCGCTCAGAGGACGTTATTTTATTGTATTTTATTTCCGCTCCGCCAGTCCCAGCGTATTAATCCAGTGTGATATTCCTGGAGCTGATTACGGTCGGCCCTTACTGGGGGTCGGAGGTCGTGTGCACTGTGAGAGCGGTGTCCTGTTGTTAGATTACCTCTCGCTGTGTTAAGTGTGTAAAGACCACAACATTATTACTCTGATCTGTTTATCATGGTGTAGGCAGGGGGCTGCAGGATGAGCTGTCACAGCTGAGTGTAATGTGCTTTACACGGGCTGCGTATCTCAGTGTGCCACAGGATTTTACATCTTTCTGTTAACGCACCGCCCAGCTGATTGATTTTGGGACTGTTATCTGCAGAAATATTTATTTGTAACAGATTTTAATTGTTGTTTAAAAAAAGAACATTTTGTGGTTCTGTGTGGCTCAGTAGGTAGAGCGTGGTTCTGTGTGTCTCAGTAGGTAGAGCGTGGTTCTGTGTGGCTCAGTAGGTAGAGCGTGGTTCTGTGTGGCTCAGTAGGTAGAGCATGGCACTGACAACGCTTAGGTTGTGGGTTCGATTCCCATTGGGGACCACATATACTGAAACTACTGTAAGTCGCTTTGGATAAAAGCGTCTGCTAAATGGCAGATATTATTATTATTACATTAACATTTCAACCCTGTGCCTGCACTTGGGAATTATGAAGTATTTTTAAAATGTCATTCACTGTATCGAGCTGGAATGAAGTCCAGGAACGTTCTAGTTGTGACCACACGAGGGCGCTAACACAGTGCTGTAGTCCACCAGGGTTCTACTCTTAATTAATCTATATGTGCTTTGATTTGGGTTCCCAGCATTGTCTGCTACCTGCTCTGCGTTGTGCGCACTGCCTGTGGTTCTCCCTCTGATTCGCAGGTCCTGTGAAATTCCTGCTCTTGTGTCACTGTGTCTCTCCTCCTGCTCTCTATCTCACTGTGTCTCTCCTCCTGCTCTGTGTGTCACTGTGTCTCTCCTCCTGCTCTCTATCTCACTGTGTCTCTCCTCCTGCCCTGTGTGTCACTGTGTCTCTCCTCCTGCTCTCTATCTCACTGTGTCTCTCCTCCTGCTCTCTATCTCACTGTGTCTCTCTTCTGACTCCTGCTCTCTATCTCGCTGTGTCTCCTCCTGCTCTCTATCTCACTGCGTCTCTCCTCTGACTCCTGCTCTGTGTCTCACTGTGTCTCCTCTCTGTCTCCCAGGTGCTGTTCCAGTTCCCCGCGGCCTGGCTCACAATGTTTGACGCGTTGCTGATCCTCATACTCATCCCGCTCAAAGACAAGGTGGTGGACCCCATCCTGAGGCGCAGAGGCCTGCTGCCCTCCTCCCTCAAGAGGATCGCTGTCGGGATGTTCTTTGTCATGTGGTCGGCCGTCGCTGCAGGTAAGAGCTGGGGGGGATTCCAGCTGCTGTCATCACAGTCACGGGTTTGACCTGGAGAGGGTGTGGGGGGTTTACCAGCACTGGAAGTGTCTGCTGCGGTCACACACAACTTCCCCTTTTCTCTCTCCACTCTCATGTGTGTTTAGAAACGTGTGTTAAAATACGCTGCGCGGTGTGAAGTCATTCAGAAAATTCCAGACATTTTTATCAGACGCTCTTATCCAGAGTGACTTGCACATTTCTTTACAATCCATTTATACAGCTGGATATTTTACTGAAGTAATTCAGGTTAAGTACCTTTAGCTCAAGGGTACAACGGCAGTGCCCCCACCTGGGAATCGAACCAGCAACCTCTGAGTTACAAGCCCAGCTCCCTAACCATTACACTACACTGCCGCCCTACAGGGCTTTGGAGAGCTGAGCGCATGTTCAGTACAGCCCGAGTCACATGTCTGTCCTCCTCCTTCTCCTGAACACAGGGTCCATTGTCCTCAGCCACTGGCTTAACATGGTCACATTGTCACAGTAAATCACATCAAACCACATCATTGTGCAAAAGGTCCTGGTACAAGTTTGGAAGTGGATTAGTTTAATATTTTGTTAGAGTTTTTTTGCACAAGGTTTGAATTGGTAACATATTATTTTGATATGCAAATATTTATATTATGTGTCCTTGTAGAGTACAGTACAGTACATTTTCATTTACTGGGGGGAGGGAGGGGAAAATTATAATTTAAAAGAACAATCTTTGCGATAATTAGATTTTTTTAATACAATTTGAAGCTAAACTAATTTGTCCTGCTGGTCTGAAGATTTGGGCTGGCCTTCTGTGTTCGGTGTGTGCGTGTGCGTGTGTGTGTGTGTGTGTGTGTAATATAATAATATATGCCATTTAGCAGACGCTTTCATCCAAAGCGACTTACAGTAGTGAATGCATACATTTTTCAGTATATGTGGTCCCAGTGGGGATTGAACCCACAACCTAAGCGTTGCCAACGCCGTGCTCTACCTACTGAGCCACACAGAACCACGCTCTACCTACTGAGCCACACAGAACCACGCTCTACCTACTGAGCCACACAGAACCATGCTCTGCCTACTGAGCCACACAGAACCACACAGTGTGCAGTGTTTATGTGTGTATGTTTGTGTAGTGTAGTGTATAGTTTGGGTGTATGTGTATGTGTTTGTAGTGTGTTACACACACACACACACAGTGCATTCGGAAAGTATTCAGACTTTTTCCACATTTTGTTATGTTACAACCTTATTCTAAAATTGATTAAATGAATTTTTTCCCTCATCTATGACACTTGAAATTGAGCTCAGATGCATCCTGTTCCCTTTGATCATCCTTGAGATGTCTCTAGAACTTGATTGCAGTCCACCTGTGGCAAATTCAATTGACTGCATGCTTTAGAAAGGCACACACCGGTCTATATGAGGTCCCACAGTTCACAGTGCATGTCCGAGCAAAAACCAAGCCATGAAGTCCAAAGAACTCTCCATAGACCTTCGAGATAGAATTATGTCGAGGCATAGATCTGGGGAAGGGTATAAAAACATAGCTAAAGCATTGAAAGCCCCAGGAGCACAGTGAGAGTGTATGTGTGTGTGTGTAGTGTTTGAGTGTAGTGCGTGTGTGTGTGTGTATGTATGTGTGTATGTGAGAGAGTGTGAGTGTGTGTGCGTGTGTGTGTGTATGTATGCGTGTGTGTGAGAGAGTGTGTGAGTGCGTGTGTGTATGTATGTGTGTGTGTGTGTGAGTGTAGTGCGTGTGTGTGTATGTATGTGTGTATGTGAGAGAGTGTGAGTGTGTGTGTGTGTGAGTGTAGTGCGTGTGTGTGTGTGTGTGTGTGTGTGTGTGTGTGAGTGTGTGTGTGTGTGTGTGTGTGTGTGTGTATGTATGTGAGCATGTGTGTGTGAGTGTGTGTGAGTGTAGTGTGTGAGTGTGAGTGCGTGTGTGTATGTATGTGTGTATGTGAGAGAGTGTGAGTGTGTGTGTGTGAGTGTAGTGCGTGTGTGTGTGTGTGAGTGTGTGTGTGTGTGTGTGTGTGTATGTATGCGTGTGTGTGAGAGAGTGTGAGTGCACCTGTGGACTATCCTTGGAAGTGGCAATGGGAATCCATCATCTCTGTGAAGACCTGTCTCATGAATTAATTCCCAAACCGCCATCACCGCTGTTGTGCCTAACCTTACAGGAAGTCGCCGTTACCGTGACAGTATGAGCCATTTTGCCCAGGTGTTCCACGAGGAATTAATCGTTTTTAAAATAGGGCCACTGCCATCAGAGTGCACCACTGTTCTGGAACGTCAGCCGTCATTACGAGAGATCATCCCTGTGGGTTTAATTTGTGTCCGGCTTCATTAGGGACAGACTGGCGGACTGACAGACAGACTCCTGCAGAAATGAGAGCGGGACTCCGTGTCCCGCCTGGCGGCTCTTAGTGAAGAATATATTTTTACTTTGATGGAGTTTAATGAGGAAAACTCACTCCTGTCCTGGCGACTCGTGGCGGCCAAACGCCCCTTTAAGACCCCGTGTTGGCGTTTATTTTGGCAGTTGCGCATTTATTGGTCCGTATCGATGCTCACGTCATTTAGCGGTTATGAAAGACGCTGGCAGACAGGAGCAGACAGAGGGTCTCCAGAGGAGAGGAAGGAAGGAGCTGGCACAGGTACGGAGGGAGGGAGGGAGGGAGGGAGGGAGGGGGCTTCTGGGACACCAGGATCCCAGTGGAGCCTTCCTGAGGGGTCATGGGCCTTTCAACTAAACATCTAAGATGGAGGTGCCCTCCTTGTGATGTCAGCGACACGTCTGTCCAAGCTCATCTCATAACTAAACTGCAATGACCTCCGGACTGACTGACTGACCGACTCGCCGTCGAGATAGATACTCTGAGTGTGCCACACGGGGCCGGAGAAATCTCATGAAAGAGAAGACCCCTCGACCTCTTCACCTGATGGGCCAGCATTTACAGAACAGGGCCTTCGTGAACAACAGTGAATAAACTCCTCCACCATCGTAGTAGCACCTGAACTATTCCAACATGCAAGATCAGAGCTCTTTCTGCACAAGAATGTAACAGCAGGTCCTGTGTAGTAGAATGAGTGAACAGAGTTCTGGCTGAGTCACTGTGCACCACACACAGGATACTTCTTTCATGTTTTATTTTTTTTTTTTTGTTTCAGATTTTTTTCCCCTGTTTTTCTCCCAATTTGGTAGCCAGTTATAACCCTCTATTTCTTTTCGATTTGACCCTGCCCCACGAACCCGCCGCCCACCTTCACGGGACGAGCTCATAAATGTTCGCCTCCTCAGAGACACAACTCGCCCAACCCTGTTTACGAGGTTGCCCTACCGCTCTCTCCCCCCTCCCCCTGGGGCGGACAGCCAAACACCACCCCCGATCGGGGCTCCCCACCAGGGCTGGTCTGGTACAATCGGGTTTTGTACCGTGACCGTGATAGGCAGCTCACACTAGTAAAGGACCAGCCAATACGGGTGCGTTAGCCCGCTACGCTATCGGAGGCCCCCAGGCTACTACTTTCATTGCTAATAGCCTGTATATGTTGCTATAGCCTGTATATGTTGCTATAGCCTCGGTGCTTTCTCACCACACCTCTGTGTAACAGACGGACTGTGGAGCTCTCCAGTGGCCGTGTTGAAGCTTGCGTGCTCCTGCCCACAGCCTCATGTGTGCCCGTCTCAGTGCCCACAATCCTGGGCGCGTCAGCGCCCCCCACAGACGGGCATCATCTCCGCCCGAGGGCGCTCCACCACCGAGCCGAGAACGCCAGCATCGTCCACAGGCTGTTTGAGAAACGCCAACGCTCTGCTGGAATACTCTTTCTCTAAAAATGACCTCTCGTCTTTCTCTAAAAATGACCTCTCGTCTTTCTCTGAAGGTGACCTCTACTCTCCTTCAGCTGGTGTGGAGGTCATGGTATTGTAGGTATGAAGGCTTAAGCACTTCTCCTTGTAATACAGAAGCCCAGCATCACGCGACTGCTACTGAAATAGTCGGTGCGATGTCAGAAATGACTTTGGCGAGCCCTAGACGTGCTGTGGGCAGCGGTGCGGTCTGCTCGGAGACGGGCGGTGATTATGGGCTGGCGGGATTACCCAGCTCTCGGGGCTGTAAGGCACGGCGCTGCTGCGCGGTGAGGGTGATGGACGTCGTCTCTGCGGGGGTTATCTCACAGAGCCGCTGCCTCCATGATAATGGTTATTGAATAAAGCCGTCAGAGAGGCAGAGTCCCGCTGACAGCCGCACACTGGTATTGTTCCACAGCCCGCGCTCATCCATTACAAATTACTGTAATCTTTTACTCTGTACACGCTGATCCAATCTGCGAAACGCTGCCTTCAACTAGACACTTAATCCCTAATGGAGCATCATCACACACACACACAGAGACACACACACACACACACACACACACAGAGACACAGAGACACACACACGCGCTGTGAACGAGCGAGCATGTTTGTCTCTGTGTGTGTGTGTGTGTGTGTGTGTGTGCAAGTCTGTGTGTTGTGTGTGTGTGTGTGTGTGTGTGTGTGTGTATATATGTGCATGCGTGCGTGTGTGAGAGTGTGTGTATCAACTTTAAAAGCTTTACGTCTAGAGAATATGTTTTCAGACTTTTGTGGGGTTTTTTATAGCTAAAGTCAAAAACAATATGAGTTTGGGACAGCACTGCCAGGGGGGTTTGAGAACGCTTTATTAGCAGCACGTCACACGGAAGATTAATTTTATTTAAAGTGTCTGTTTGTCCTTAAACTGAAGCACAGCTCGTGTTCACAGGCTTGTTGTGTACTTCGCTCAAAGACGCCCTTCTTTGTCATACGCTGTGATGTCTTTAGTAGCCAGCAGGGTTATGAGGAGGCGATCTGGAGCCAGACTGACTGTAGATCTCAGATGTTCACAACGTACGCACTCTAGAGGGGAAATGAGAGGGGCCTTACTTCCAATCAAACAAGAGTAGTGTGCTTATCCTCCCATCCCCATGTCAGTGAGCTATATTCATCATGAACCATCTTGTCTGTATAAAAAAACCTTTCTGAAAAAATGAATTCAAATCACACAGGAAGTGAATTGGCCCCAATATGTATTTAATGTGAATGTGACATAACAAGCTGCTTAGTTTCAGGTTGGAGGTGTATACGTCTGCGTAGCGTATACAGAGTTTATGTATCCGTCTTAATCATGAAGGTAGTGATTGAGACGGATCGGTTTCTACGTCCCTCGTAACTCATTCTTTGACCGCGCTCCTGAAATGCCCTGACCGTGACCGTGAACGCTCCTGAAACGCCCTGACCGTGACCGTGACCGCTCCTGAAACGCCCTGACCGTGACCGTGACCGCTCCTGAAACGCCCTGACCGTGACCGTGACCGCTCCTGAAACGCCCTGACCGTGACCGTGACCGCTCCTGAAACGCCCTGACCGCTCGCGCTCGCGCTCCTGAAACGCCCTGACCGCTCGCGCTCCTGAAACGCCCTGACCGTGAACGCTCTGATGTGCGGAGCCAGGATGGGCCGATCTGATTGGCAGGGAGATTATCTCTCTCTGTTGGTATGGACAGGGAGTGATCTGCCCTCTGGTGTAAATGGGGATCATCCGTGTCTAATTCTCACCGATCGTGGGAATTACTGCGCTCAACACGTCGATCGAATAACCTGCCCATCGATCGGGGAAACGACAAAACGCCACGACGGTGGGGTGGGGGGTGGGGTGGGGGGCCTGTGATGGGAGATGACGGTGGGGTGGGGGGAGCCTGTGTGCCCCTTCTCAAACACCAACCTTGATTATTTAAACAATAAATCCCTTGACTCTTGCCTCCTCCCTTCCTTGGCGCAGGAATACTGGAGACCAAGCGGCTGGACATCATCAACACCCACGGCACCATCGCGCAGGTCATCGGGGAGGTGACCTACTACGCAGCAGACCTGCCCATCTGGTGGCAGATACCCCAGTACGTCCTGATCGGCTTCAGCGAGATCTTCGCCAGCATCGCGGGTACGTGACCACGCCCGCCCTTCCTGAGGGGCGTCTGGGCAATGAGATCGTCTCCCTGCGGAGGGTGACGCTTCCGGGTTCAGTTTTCATTTAGAAACGTTTCAAACGCTTCCCTTTGAGGGCCTCTCGGTAGGGGTGGGCGATATGAGCTAAAATTCATATCACGATATTTTCCACTGTCCAGACGATATCGATATGATATCACGATATATGAAAAAAAAATCTGAATCACATTTTAATAGCCCTTCTTAGTTAAATGACATTAGTTAAGGCAGAATATGTATTTTAACCTTATATAACCAGAAAGAGTTATAGCGAGTACCGGCAGCGAATGATGACTTGATTGATTGCTGAGTGGGAGTCTGGCTTGTCTTCGGGCGAGCTCCTGGGCTAACTGTTTCACGCATTCGGGTACATTCCTCATATTCACAGACATGCATGGTTTTCCGGTGGGTAAACAGGTTGCTGGTGTTTCCACCTTTGGCTAAAACAACACGGCGACACAACTTGCATAGTATTGTTTGTTGGTCGAGGTCGGAGATTTTGAACCCAAACCAGTTCCAAACGACAGAGGAGCCCCTTTCTTTTTAACCAATTCGTCATCATCCTGCTCTTGAGCAACATCACTTTCTGCATGTTCGTTCATTTTCGATTCTTCACTTTTGCACTTGTAATAGGCTATAAATATTAGTACGTAGTCTGCCTGCTAACTGCAGCTGCCTGCACGCTTGTTTGTTGCTACATGCGCGCAACAAATGCATAAAACGTCCGCTCAAAAAAATAGGTCAACATATTAACATGCTTCTTTTTTTCGTAGGAACCTGGAGGTTAGATTAAAATAAAAAATAGATGTAGCTACTAACTACTATCACTCAATTGAAATTTTGAACAAAACAATATGAATGCCAAATTAGAATTTATGAATATATAACGGTATCCATGGTATAGCAAAATCCATATCGTGGCGCAGCATAATACCGGTAGTCATTTTCATACCGGTATAGCGCCCACTCCTACCTCCCGGGTGGTCTAGCGGTTACAGCGTTCGACGCTGGCCACTGCGACCGGGGTTCCATTCCACCGGCCGCGCCAGAGTCGGCTCTGGCCAGGAGTGGCTCTGGAGAACCGGAGTTACGGTCTCAGGGCTACGGCAGCGAACTCACAATACGAGGGGGATTGACATGAAAAGAGAGGGTGTGATTGGCTACTAAATTGGGAGAAAAATGGGATAAAATCAGAAACGAAATCTAAAAAACCAAAAACGTTCTCCAGAACGTGGGTGGGGGTGAATTCCGTCTCGAAGGAAGCGTAGTTCGCTGCCCGAGACGAGACGAGAATCAGCTTGCCTCGTAGAGATGAGCGGCGAACTCGTGTGGGGAGGGTAAATACAAATAAATAGAGGGTGTATTTGGCCACTAAATTGGGAGAAAAACAGGAAAAAATCTGAAACAAACAAGCAAAAAACCTCCCGTTAAGCGCTGCCCTCTGGAAAGGACTCTTCTGTGTGAAGCGCATCAGCATGTGACACGCAGCCTGTCCCGCAGACGCTGTGATCCTGAGCTCTGCATCGATGGGATCGCAGGGATTTCCCCCGACTCATCAATCTGCTCTAATGATTTGTGTTTGGATGTGAACCCCCCACCGCACCGTTTATTCAGGTCTGTTTTCAGTGCCATTGTTGGAGAAATCGCTGGGCGAGGAGTCCGTGGCGGTGTCAGTCAGGAGGGCGTAGCTTCCGGGCGTCGGTTGTGTTGTTGAAGCTGACCGGGTCAGATTTACGCAGCGTTTCAGACAGAGCGTCACATGGAGCCGCGTGGCGCTGGGACACATTCCTCTCCTCCGTGTTTGTTTACGCGGGATTGAAGTCCTCTGCTTCTTCTCTCTCTCTCCTCCCCCTCTGTTATTGTCCTCCTGTGAGCCCCTTCTGCAACCCCCCCCCCACACAGTCTCTCACAGTCTCGGGCGGTTAGCGTGAGGGGTAAAGGGTCATTACTGTGTTCACCACGCTGTACTGTGACCCACTCCGGGGTGAGGCTGAGTTCAGGGCCCCGTCTCCACCAGGAGCTCTCCTCCTCTCTCCTCTCCTCCTCCTCCTCTCAGCTTCACTCAGCTTCACTCAGCTTCAGACGGTCTCTCCTCGAGGAGAGGGACCCCCCCCAGGTCTGAGGGGTAATTCCACCTGGCAGCTTTCTGCCCCAGAACTGCACTCACTCAGGAAATGAGTCTGAAGGAGGAGAGGAGGGGGGAGCAGGGGGGAGGGGGAGAAAGGGAGGAGGAGAGGGAGCTAACAGCGATCACGGTGCATGCCTCGGTCTCTAATGGTATGTCAGCCTGCACAGAAGAGTGTGTGTGTGTGTGTGTGTGTGTGTGTGTGTGCGTGCGTGCGTGCGTGCGCGTTGTGCATGAAGGCCTCTCTGCTCCAGAAGCTCCTGTGTGTTCATGTGCTGTGAGCCCCACTCTGCACTAAAGCAGAGGCCCTGTAATACTGCCCCTTCAGTCTCTGAGGGGCTTGTTCCTTATCATTAACGTCTTCATCCTGATCAGCACAGCGTTAACGTCTTCATCCTGATCAGCACAATATTAATGTCTTCATCATGATCAGCACAATATTAACGTCTTCATCCTGATCAGCACAATATTAACGTCTTCATTCTGATCAGCACAGCGTTACCGTCTTCATCCTGATCAGCACAATATTAATGTCTTCATCATGATCAGCACAATATTAATGTCTTCATCATGATCAGCACAATATTAACATCTTCATTCTGATCAGCACAGCGTTAACATCTTCATTGTATCGCAGCAGATACCGAGTGTTTCTGATCTCGGGATCAGAAGTGGCAGTATGCAGGGTCCCTCGGTGGTGCTGCCGGTAAAGGCACCTGCTCTGCAGGCAGGGTGCCCACTGCAGCCTGGCGTTCATGACCGAGCGGCACCAGCCCGGCTCTGGCCTGTTCATGATTGGCTGGGGGAGGGAGGAGGGAAGAGTCTGTGTGTCTCTGGGTTTACTGTCGCCAGCTTGGCGGGTAATTTGCATATTTTTACCACCAGCGGATAATTTTTCCATTTATATTTAAGCATTTAGCAGACGTTCTCATCCTGAGTGACTTACAATAAGTCAATTTAAAATGACAAGAATATCACAGCGAGAGCTAGCGATCAGTAAAGCTGTGATCAAATCGCTGCTATCGTACAGATGCCCACCTTTGAGACAGGGAGAGAAAGACCAGCAGGATATCGTCTTCACATGGAGTGGCTCAGGGTCCTCCAGCCTGGGCTCTTCTGCAAACGGTGAAATGATTCTTTTATCATCTTTGTGCACAAGTAGATTCTTAATATCCCACAAAGGCATTCCTCCTGAGCTGGCCTTCCCAGGCCCTGAGTTTACTGTCCATAACGTCCCTGGGAGGGGATTCTGATGCTGGCACAGATGGCCAGGTTGTCTGCCAAACGTTCAAGGCTGTCTCAAGGAAATCTCCCAGCAGCCCCGCTCCTGGCACCCTGCCCCACGGACTCATTACAGGCCCCCGCCCCCAACGACCCAACTACCCAATAGAGGGTTATATGGGACCGTGTACACCCCTGCCTCAGAGGAGTGTGGGTAGTTCTCTGCACTGGAACCCCCAGCTGACGGCTTGCTGTGGTCACCAGGAGTGTGCTACACAGTGTGACATTATCCCCCGGGGGAGTTTTAATAATATATTGCTCTTTTGAAAATGTTAAAGGCTAATGTTATTTCCGCAGAAAGGAAAATGCCCCCCTCTGACACAGCCTGGGGCAGAAGCAGAATTAAATATTTGAACTTGCTTGCTTGCTTTTTAAATAATTCAGTTTCGCAGTCAGGAAAGGTCAGCCTGTTTGTTTTTGCATGTTGCTGGCTAGTGGACACCGTTATAATGCCTTTCCCCTTTGCTGGCGTTACGTTCTCCTCCACAGACAGACCCGTGACAAATACAGCCATACATTTAATAAGTGAATGAATGAATGAATAAAAATGCATGTGCAATATGGTACTCTGTAGTATCCTCTGTGGGTCGCTGAATGTCTTTATGTCCATTTCACCAGGAGTGCAGCCCAGACTGTCTTGGGCTGTTAAATTAAAAGGTCACCTGAGGATACAAACGATTGTTCTTTCAGGCAGACGTCAGGGGCTTGAGCTGGGGAGCAGACCAGCGGCATGTTCTCTCCCCCTCTTCCCCCTCTTCTCTTCTCCCTCTTCTCCCTCTTCTCTTCCCTGCTCCCTCCCATCAGAGGGGCACTCGTTTAATTTGCTGTTTTCTTCCCCCTCTCCCTTCCCTTCCCGTTCCTAACGAGCTGCACTCGTTCCGGTGCAGATTCCTGCAGACGAAGCGCTTTTAATTTGTTGCAATGTTCGCCCTGCGAGGAAGTTCTCCAGAAGGCATCCTTACTTAACCGCAGCCCTGTAATCTCTCCTGACAGCCGCAGCTATGGGGCGTAATTTGAAAAATCACAGGTTTGAGGTTCCATGAAATTATCAATGTCAGCCAGCAGGCAGAGGCAGCTCTCACGGTGGAGAAAACGATTTCATCTTTTTTATGATGCATTAAATATTGAGAGACCTTTCTGGAAACAATCCCCCCCTCCTCCTCCATACACACAAGCAGCTGAGCGCTGAAGCGCTGTCACTCAGATTTAGAGACGGTTTCCACCGCAGTGCGTTACTGCTGCTGACCTGTGTGACTCACACCAGAGCAGGGTGCACCAGGCTTCACTTTGAACTGGGAGCCCGAGAAGGCTCCATCGCAGCCGTAGTTTTACGGCGTAGTGTTGAAGTGTTGTGGGTGTCCGTGTCTCCTGCGGGCTGACTCGTGTTGGGAGGGAGTCACGCCGTTTGGGACGCACAGGCGCTCATAACAGCCCAGAATACGAGAGCATTCTGCTGCTCCACAACCGGCTCACTGAGGTGCGTCAGCAACAAACAGCATGAAGCCCAGCACCACTCCAGGCCTTCTGTGAGACTAACTGCTTCTGTGTGGCTCAGGAGGTAGAGCGTGGTTCTGTGTGGCTCAGTAGGTAGAGCGTGGTTCTGTGTGTCTCAGTAGGTAGAGTGTGGTTCTGTGTGTCTCAGTAGGTAAAGCGTGGTTCTGTGTGTCTCAGTAGGTAGAGTGTGGTTCTGTGTGGCTCAGTAGGTAGAGCGTGGTTCTGTGTGTCTCAGTAGGTAAAGCGTGGTTCTGTGTGGCTCAGTAGGTAGAGCATGGTTCTGTGTGTCTCATGGTATTAGCGGTTATTAATATGTTTTTATCCTGGTTATTAGCCGTTATTAACGTGGTTATGAACTGTCGCCCGCAGGTCTGGAGTTTGCGTACTCGGCCGCGCCCAGGTCGATGCAGAGCGCCATCATGGGGCTGTTCTTCTTCTTCTCTGGTATCGGCTCATTCGTGGGCTCAGGGCTGCTGGCCCTCGTCTCCCTGAAGGGCATCGGCTGGATGTCCTCGCACAAAGACTTCGGTAAGATCACCGCACGGCCCGGCCAGGGCACTCGAGCCAGGGCACTCACAGCGAACGCGTGCGTGTGTGTGTGTGCGTGTGCGTGTGCGTGTGCTCTCGAGCACAGCAGCTCTCGAGTGACCAGGCAATGATCCTTTCATCAAATGACCAACATATTAATAGTAATGATTAATACTTTTAAAAAAAATGAATTATGGGGAAATGGTAGATGTCATTGACTTGAGTTCATTTTGATCAGTGTAATGGCCCAGTTTGTTAGAATGACTGGTCTCTTCCGAGAATGGCCAGTGTGGGTGTGAAACACCTGATTTAAAGTAATCATGCAATCAGTAATCAAATCAGTAAGACATCCAATTGCCACCCCCTAGTGGCACTCCCGGCCAGAGCCGATACTGGCGTGGTCGGTGGAATCGAACCCCAGTCGCAGTGGCCAGCGTTGAACGCTGTAACTGCTAGAGCACCCAGGAGGCCCCATGTTAAATGAGTTTTTAAAGTGCCAAAATGGATAAGTTTTCTGGGGAACATTTGATGCTTTCATTAAGAGTACGGTAAAACTCTATCCCATTCTCGTTCAAGCCCGTAATGCAGAGTAAAACTGTTTGGCGTGTAATGTGTAATTATGTGGACGTTACAGTCCCAATCATTTCACCAGAGGCGGGATCAAACAGTACGTCTTGTATTATTTCTGAACTTTGCAGGTAGTTAACTTTAAGATGTTGAGTCTTAAGGATAATGTTTCTGGGAAGCGGGCTGTCTGAAGGTTGTGGAGCCCTCGTGAAATTGCTGGTTGCAGTTTTGACTCTGCGGGGAGCTGGCCCAGACTGAAGCGGTGTCTGGGCGCTGGAGCTCATCGTGAGGTTCCAGCGTGTTCCAGACCGCGGGCTGCTGGTCGTGGGGGCTCTTCTGAAGAGCTGCAGGCGTGGCCCTCTGTCTGTCCTGTCTGACAGCTGAGCGGGGCTCAAGCCCTCCCTGGGGACAATCAGAGATTAAAGTTAGAAGAGTTATTTGCTTATATTGAGTTGACCCAACTGTATTATCTCTGTGAGGTATTCGTAGTTTTATTGACGTTATTGACTTGCGAATGTTCAGGTTTAAGCTTGCAGTTTAAAATCATTAAAGTGTTTAAAGTAGTGATTTTCCAGAGCGAAGAAGAGGCCTTGTTTGCACGTTGGGTGAAGGCCCGTTCCTCCTGATTGTCACGTTGTGTGTGTAGGGCCCTACGGTTTGCCTCCATACAGGAGAACGCAGACAGAATCACCCAATCCAGGTTTTAAAACAGAGTTTGTTCATCCCTGGAACTGTTGCAAAATGACACCTCGATATTTTGGCAGGAAAATATATTTTTTCATGTCATCCGCTAGAGAACGTGATTTTAACTTCCCGGTGTTGAACAAACGGAAACCTCAAAGGCTACGGCAGTGTTTCCACCCTTGTGAGGGAGGGGGCCCGAAAGCAAAGTGTGGAGCAGAGGGGGAACAGGAGGGGGTGAGCAGGACTCTGTGGGCTTTAATGGAACGCTGGCTGCAGGTGAGTTTTACCTCAGGCAGGCCGCAGGCGTTTCCACAGGAATATCACAGCGAGGTTTTACTTTCTGTGCCCAGCACAGTGTGACACTCAGCCCAGTCTTTCTGATACAGGCTTTCAGAGCAACTTTCAAAAGCCCCAGCATGCCTTCCACCATTATATGCTTTTGGACAAACTTATATACTTTCAGAGCCATCCAACAACCAGCTTTGCAAATTGAGCTCAGACCATGTTGGTGGATATTTTGGCAGTTTCAGAAAAAGATGTTCCAGCACCAGCAAAACTTTGAGAAACAGGTGAGATTAGATCAGCCTAAAATGGGAGCATTAAAACGACACTCAGACAGAGCCACTCCTATATGCAGCGAGCTCATATCGGCTTCCCTCCCCCCTCCCTGGGGCGGACAGCCAATTGCTGCCCCTTAGTGGCGCTCCCGGCCAGAGCCGACACTGGCGCGGCCGGTGGAATCAAACCCCGGTCACAGTAGCCAGAGGTTCTAACATTCTAACATCAACGATTGAATGAGAAGAATGACAAAACAGTCCCCCACTAAAGACCCAGCATGAAAAATGTGTTACTGATTCCAACCCAGATTCTACCCCTTTGCTTAATTCTAACCAAAAGACTGACATCACATCTGATTGACAGATATCTTGGGTGGGTGTGGCCCTTCTCCACACTAACTAGGCCTTAAGTCTTCTCTTGGAGTATCTCTAAGAGAGATGGAATGATAGCGATATTAAAAATGTGTTTAATTATAGGAGGGTCAGTGTAGCTGCCCAGCTTTTGTCCCCAGCTCAGTTGGCCACATATTAATCACAGATACAGCAAGCTTTGATTCAAGTGATTTCATACAAAGTCACTTTCATTCCTTGGCATAGGGTGTTTAAATTTGAGGGAAAGGAATTTACTTCTATGTTACTCCAAGCAAACTAGAATCCCAGCTTCAAATGAGTGCATTTGTTGCCAATTGTTCAAGTGTTTTTTTATGTTGTTTTTTCTAAATCCAGCGCTGATTTTCCAGTCAGTTATGAGCCACACCTGGCGAGCCTTCAGCCGACACACAAATCAAAGACACACACACACACACACACACACACACACACACACACACACACACACACACACACACACACAAACGGCTGCTCTGTGAAACCCATTCCGTCAGATCGCTGGCCCGCCACAAAGTCATGAGTCATGAGGGGGAACCTGTCAGATGTGGGGTGGGGTGGGGGGGGGGGGTCCTGGGGGGCAGCAGGTTCCCCACCCCCCAGCCTGACAGCCCACCTTCACACATAGTGCCAGCTCTGTCAGAAAGGAGAAACAACGGGGGTGGCAGTTGGCTGTCCGCCCCAGGGAGGGGGGGGATAAAAGCAGAAGGAAAGACTCGCTGCATATATGAGTGGTCGTGCGTCAGTGACAGGCTTCGGCCTAGGCGGGCACTGACTGGCTCGGAGGAGGCAGTGCAGCACTCGCTACTGGCTGGACTACGGCAGCGAGTTCTCATACGAGGGAGGGGATGATCAGCATGAAAAAATAAATACTATACTAAATGGTGGGGGGTAAACAGGAAAAGGGTTCTGTGCTCTCTGGTGATGAGAACAAGACAGAAACAGAAACAGAAGCCCCTCACCAAACACTCAGCTATCAAACAGTGCAGGAGCGCGCTTCATCCTTCATTTAAAACAGCGTTTGAGTGTCGTGTGCGGGAGAGAGATGAGTCTCGGTGTGTATTTAAAGAGTTAATCTGTATTCGATGACCTTTCAGGGGGGAAAACAAACAAACAAAGAAAGTATTGATTTAAATTCCACTTAAGAGTTTATAAAAAGGCCGGGGGGAGAGTCCCCTTGTTTTAAGAGCCTTTCCCCTTAAATAAATAGACGTGTCAGACTAACGACAAAGGCTTTGTGTAAATCTGTCGGAGAGCAGAAATAAATGGTGAGGCGGTGGCAGCAGATGGATGTGTTCCCCAGGGAGCAGGGCCCAGAGGCACTCTCCCGCCAGCCGTGCGCTGAATACCACACCGCCGTAAATTGTTTACCTACAAACACCTAATAAGTCATTAGTGCGGCGCAGACAGGCCGGAGGGGATTGTGACGAGGTGAGCGGCGGGGGAGGCCGGAGGGGTTGTGATGAGGTGAGCGGCGGGAGAGGCCGGAGGGGGTTGTGATGAGGTGAGCGGCGGGAGAGGCCGGAGGGGGGTTGTGATGAGGTGAGCGGCGGGAGAGGCCGGAGGTTGTGATGAGGTGAGCGGCGGGAGAGGCCGGAGGGGTTGTGATGAGGTGAGCGGCGGGAGAGGCCGGAGGGGGTTGTGATGAGGTGAGCGGCGGGAGAGGCCGGAGGGGGTTGTGATGAGGTGAGCGGCGGGAGAGGCCGGAGGGGGTTGTGACGAGGTGAGCGGCGGGGGAGGCCGGAGGGGGTTGTGATGAGGTGAGCGGCGGGAGAGGCCGGAGGGGGTTGTGATGAGGTGAGCGGCGGGAGAGGCCGGAGGGGGTTGTGACGAGGTGAGCGGCGGGGGAGGCCGGAGGGGTTGTGACGAGGTGAGCGGCGGGAGAGGCCGGAGGGGGTTGTGATGAGGTGAGCGGCGGGGAGGCCGGAGGGGGTTGTGACGAGGTGAGCGGCGGGAGAGGCCGGGCGCGCCCTCGTAAATCCATCGCCCGCCCGGGCCTGAGGCAGCGTTTGTTTAGTAAGCATCATTTGATTGTGGAGCGAGTTCAGGCCATGGCTGCGAGCCTCTCGTCTCTACGGCTCTCGAATGTCACGTACGGGGAAGTTGGAGGGGAAAGGTTTGGAGGAAGGCCTCCAGCCGCCCGTATAGATAACGCCTTACACACTGCTCCCGGCCTTAAAGCATGTCTGAGGTTACAATCGCCCTTTTGTCCGTTATTTCCCCTCTTACTCTGCTACCCTGTTTTACCGGTCTGTGGTCCCTGCCCCTGAGACACAGCGCTCTGCAGGGGAGATACAGCCCTGCCCTGAGACACAGCGCTCTGCAGGGGAGATACAGCCCTGCCCTGAGACACAGCGCTCTGCAGGGGAGATACAGCTCTGAGACACAGCGCTCTGCAGGGGAGACACAGCCCTGAGACACAGCGCTCTGCAGGAGACACAGCCCTGAGACAC
>JAINUG010000073.1:3845000-3865000 GCA_029706075.1 Aldrovandia affinis | reverse complement strand
AGTTTGCAGGGCAGGGCAGGGCTGTGGCTCAGTGTCAGTTTGCAGGGCAGGGTGGGGCTGTAGCTCAGTGTCAGTTTGCAGGGCAGGGCAGGGCTGTAGCTCAGTGTCAGTTTGCAGGGCAGGGCAGGGCTGTAGCTCAGTGTCAGTTTGCAGGGCAGGGCAGGGCTGTGGCTCAGTGTCAGTTTGCAGGGCAGGGCAGGGCTGTGGCGCAGTGTCAGTTTGCAGGGCAGGGCTGTGGCTCAGTGTCAGTTTGCAGGGCAGGGCAGGGCTGTGGCTCAGTGTCAGTTTGCAGGGCAGGGCAGGGCTGTGGCTCAGTGTCAGTTTGCAGGGCAGGGCAGGGCTGTAGCTCAGTGTCAGTTTGCAGGGCAGGGCTGTGGCTCAGTGTCAGTTTGCAGGGCAGGGCTGTGGCTCAGTGTCAGTTTGCAGGGCAGGGTGGGGCTGTGGCTCAGTGTCAGTTTGCAGGGCAGGGCTGTGGCTCAGTGTCAGTTTGCAGGGCAGGGCAGGGCTGTGGCTCAGTGTCAGTTTGCAGGGCAGGGTGGGGCTGTAGCTCAGTGTCAGTTTGCAGGGCAGGGCAGGGCTGTAGCTCAGTGTCAGTTTGCAGGGCAGGGCAGGGCTGTAGCCTCGTGGGTCGAGTGTGGGTTGCTCTGCGCGCGTGGAGCCGTAAGGAGGCAGCGTTCTGTTCAACATCACCCTCTACAGCGAGGAGGACACCAACACACACACACACACACACACACACACACACACTCACACTCACACACACACACACACACACACACACACACACAGACACTCTCACACTCACACTCACACACACACACATACACACTCACACTTACTCACAAACACACACACACACACACACACACACACACACACACACACACACACACACACACACACACACACACAGACACTCACACTCACTCACACACACACACACATACACACTCACACTTACTCACAAACACACACACACACACACACACACACACACACACACACACACACACACACACACACACACACACACACGGTGAGAGGCTAATGTCTGGTGTGTGATGGGGGGGCAGGTCAGAATCACAGGGGCAGATTGAGTCCTCAGTGCTGTGGGCCTGTAAAGAAACGTCAGGGCAGGGGGCAGATGGCGCAGCGGTCAGACGGTCACAGGGTGCAGAGCTGCCTATCACAGGGCAGGGGGCCTGTAACAGCGGTATAACGCACTAGCGGTCTAACGGGCTGGCCTATCACAGGGCAGGGGGCGGATAGCGCAGCGGTATAACGCACTAACGGTCTAACGCGTGTGAGCTGCCTATCACAGGGCAGGGGGCGGGTAGGGCAGGGGGCGGATAACGCACTAGCGGTATAACGCACTAGCGGTATAACGCACTAGCGGTCTAACACGTGTGAGCTGCCTATCACAGGGCAGGGGGGCGGATAGCGCAGCGGTCTAACTGACCCGTATTTGCACAGGGCACGCAGGCCCAGGCTCAGACAGCCTCATGAGTTTGACTCTTTCAGATGAGGAAGCTTTAGCAAGCAGTTTGGGCCTTCTGCTGTTTCTGCTGTTTGTGCTGTTTGTGCTCTTGGCATGATAATTTAATCAGTGACTTTATGGAGAACGCTGAGAAAGTACAGTAATCACTACATGGTACTGCACCCTGTTTTACTCTTAATGCCACTGTATCGATTACACCACTGCTCTTAAGTGTCTTGTTTGCCAATTCAAGCATCGGGTTTTGCAGCTTTGCCTATTGATTGGAGTAAAATGTTTTATTGAGTCGAGTAAAATATGTTGAGTTTTATTTTGTTTGAACTATTTTGTGAGCCTTACTTCTCACAGTGAAATTGTGTCACTTCCCAGAAATGGCAGACTGATCTCATCTCCATAGCAACTTGAACTTGAGCTGACAGCAGTGAGTCTGTAAGGTCCACACATTCAACCTACAACTCCTGATCACAGGAAACAAGAGAAGACACACGTGTGTTTAGTGCTAGAGATAAAGGTCTCAGTGTGATTGTGCTAGTGTCTGTTGTCTCAGTCTGCTGGTCTCAGTGTGAGAGTGTGTGAGTGTGTGAGTGTGAGTGTGCTGGTCTCAGTGTGCTGGTCTCAGTGTGTCAGTGTGCTGGTGTCTGTTGTCTCCGGGTCACATGACCCGTGTGATGGAGGCCGCAGTGAAGCCCTGCTGGGCCGATATCAAAGTCCCGCACCACCGCCTCCCACTCCGGTCGTGGACCCCCGCACCCCTGTGTTACCGTGGAGACGGTCTCCGTGGCGTCAGGGTGGCCCTGCTCTTAAGGGATAATGAGGAGCTGCCATCTCTGTACTTCTCCGGTCCTGGAGAGAGATGACAGGGTGTACCTCCTCCTTCCCAATTAAGGAGGGGAGAGAGGGAGGGAGGGAGGGAGAGAGAGGGAGAGAGAGGGAGGGAGAGGGAGAGAGAGGGAGGGAGAGAGAGAGGGAGGGAGAGAGAGAGGGAGAGAGGGAGGGAGGGAGAGAGAGAGGGAGGGAGAGAGGGAGGGAGAGAGGGAGGAGAGAGGGAGGGAGAGGGAGGGAGGGAGGGAGGAGAGGGAGGGAGAGAGGGAGGAGAGAGAGAGAGGGAGGGAGGGAGGGAGAGAGGGAGGGAGAGAGAGGGAGGAGAGAGGGAGGGAGAGAGAGGGAGGGAGGGAGAGAAGGAGAGGGAGGGAGAACTGGAGGTTTGAGCGGGGATGGTTTCTCTGGATGAATGGCCGTTTATAGAATAACTTTAAAGAAGTGTGATCCTTGTCTCACAGACCTGCGTTTTGGAACCAGCTGATCAATCTGCTCATCCCCCTGAAAAGTGTTTATTTCACTCTCTGCTGATTTCTGTTTGTAACAACATCTCCCTCTCTCCCTCTCTCTCTCTCCCCTCTCCCTCTCTCTCTCCCTCCCCTCTCTCTCTCTCTCTCTCCCTCCCCCTCCCTCCTCCCTCTCTCTCTCTAGGTAACATTAATCAGTGCTCGCTCAATTACTACTTCTTCTTGCTGGCTGGTATCCAGGGGGTCACGCTGCTGGTCTTCCTCATCGTCTCAGTGAAGTACGACAGACAGAGAGTGAGACCAGCGATGGGCCAGAGACAGGGCAGCATCACGTCCTGACCGCGCTTCTGCCGCCCCGCCCCGCCCCGCCCCCTCCAGGGCCCCCACTGCTGCCCCGCCCCGCCCCTCCAGGGCCCCCACTGCCGCCCGCCCCTCCAGGGCCCCCACTGCTGCCCTGCCCCCTCCAGGGCCCCCACTGCTGCCCCGCCCCCTCCAGGGCCCCACTGCTGCCCCCCGCCCCCCCTCCAGGGCCCCCACTGCTGCCCGCTCTTATCACCCAGCTGATCTCTGGAGCTTCCTGCCCCCAAACAGGGGAGACAGATCCCTTCTGTGTTTTGTTTTACGATGTTTGTGTTTGATCTGCGGAGTAAGAAAAAAAACTAACAAAAATAAGTACTCATGTAAATATCTTAACAGAAAAGAAGTAAAAAGATTTTAACTGGCATGCATTTACTCATAAATTCCTAATTTTGAGATCAATTCCATTGGCTTCCCCAAAATCTTTTAAGAAAGAAATTCTGGCGAATTAATACAAATGTTATCTAGTGCATGTGTGATCTTCACTTTGTTGACTGAAGAAATTAATTTGCACTAGCTGAGGCCGACCGCAAGCGGCGACACGATTAGCGTTAGCGTGTTACGTTAAGCGCGAATACGAACAATGTTTGTAAAGGAGTATCTGGGTTGTATTGAGTGTGGAGTATCTGGGTTGTATTGAGTGTGGAGTATCTGGGTTGTATTGAGTGTGGAGTATCTGCTGTGCGAACGGATCGGTACAGAACCGGTGAGTCTGGTTCACTCCTCACGGGTCTCAGATGCGCGCTCTGTCTCAGATGCACGGTGGGCTTGTTCATGTTTTCATTGTGCCGTTTGTGTGTCTGCCTGCTTCCTGTTTGATCAGACGTGCCACCGTCACATCTCTGACTCGTGTTAAACAGACGCTGTGTTTCGTTCAGGCTCTTTTTTATGATTTGTTACAGATTGTTATGTGTGTGTGAATATGCGATATGAGGCCGGGTCCGTTCTCTGAGTCTGTACTCCAGAGGGTTTACAGGGTTGTGCCCTGTTCAGATCAGAGGTGTGACGTGTCAAGACTTTCTTCTAGTTTTAAATCAGTTTCGCTTTTGAAACCTGAACCTCTCAGATCAGCCAAAATGGCCACAAATCTCCGGGCTGTTCCAGAAGGTGTGGTCCTGTTTCTCTCACTACAGAACAGCCACAAGATCGAGCCCGCCGGACTACAGGAGTCCAGTCTACAACAGAAATGTTCTGAACAGAGTTAGTGCCCAGCTGCTGTTCACTATAATGACTGGAGTTATGATCTTTATGGAAAGGTTATTCTAACGGCCGTTTACAGAAATGTGGCTGGTCTGGTAGCTTCTGACTGTTCAGCGAGTGAAAATGGGATTCATGAGATTGCAAAATCCATGTTTTATGATTACAAACAGTATCAGATCAGTGCGCTGGTACCCATCTCAGATGTGATGGATGCACTTGGAATGATTGCTTTGTAATATTTTTAAGTATATTTTAATGAGTATTAATGTTAGTCAGGGAACAGGCATTGGCTGTTGTATCAGTGAGGTGTTCATCAGTTACCTGGCAACACCTCCCGTTGCATGCTGGGATGTAAGCAGTTTGGCTTTGCGTGCGAAGGCCACTGGGATGGCTGCTCTCTGGATGCCTGCAGTCCCTGTGAAAGAGGGCGAAAACTCTGCGTCTCCATGAGGAACCGGGGGACTTTGGTACAAACCTTCCGCTCGTGTTTTAATGTGATGTCTGTTGTGATTTGAATCGTGTACTAATCTGCTGTGTAGCCGTTTACTAAGAATCTGCCACATCGAGATGCTACGTTTGGGTTGTTGCAATTTGACCGGAATCACTCCATCGGTGAGACTTAAGTCATTTCTAATTTGACAAGTGAACAAAATAATACTTTCTTGTAGCGTAGTGTTTTTATTCATTTACAATAGATGTAGATTTTGACAACATGTTCACTCTTTTAAGATGCGTGTGTTCAGTGTGTGTTGAACCCTGTGCAGTGGAGTTGAGCACTCTTTCAGCGGGCTAACGGATCGCTAAACGGGTTCTTCTGTTGTGTTCAGGGTCTGACCCTGAGCCCTGACCCCTGACCCAGCAGCTGAAAGTCTGGGTGTCTGTGTGCCCTCGTTAGACGCACATATCTGAGGGGTCAAACACGCGCTCTCTCTTCAGCGGGATGACGTGGAGCCCAGCCCGTTCACAAGCCCGGCCCAAAGGGCTCCTCTAACAGCTGCTTTCTCAAGGCCGAGAGCCACAGCGGCTGTGATCGCTCGCTCACTCGGCTCTGAGATTTTACGGCATTAATATATTTTGAAAAAGGTTTTTTGATTGGATCGTGCTTTCATTCAGATTTGTTTTGTTTTTTGTACTATTAAAAAGAAATTCAACCGTCTTCAATGACTTTGCCGTTTGTACATGTTATTTCTAGATGTCTGATGTGTCCCTACCCTCTAAGACCGTTTAAAATGCAGGTGTTTCCTGAGAACGTGTGTGTCTGTAAACGCTGAGCGTGGCTGGGTTTCGGATGAGGGGTGTTCAACGTGCTTTGTGTTGGGCGCTGTGTTCTGAGTGTCCAGTAGGGGGGCGTATTTAACGGAGCACAGAGTTATTATTACTGTGACCCTCTGAGCCCTCGTCTCTGAGCTACGGAAGGTAAGTCTACAGCTAGCAGTGGCATTTACAGCATTCTACGTTTATTTATGTTGTACGCAAGCTCACCAGAGTGCAGACGCATAAACGTGCTTGTGGAAATCGTGAAGTACGCCGTGAAACATCAGGAGGAGTTATAAACCGTATCCGGAGTGAGGAGGACGTGTCGAGACGTGGATCCAGGGAGAGGGTTCCTGGTGAGCTCCTCAAGGAAGGAGTCAGGACCCGGCACGCCACGCCGTTACGGAGCGCACACTTCCACACGCGACGCAGACAGGGCGTTACGGAGCGCACACTTTCACACCTGACGCAGACAGGGCGTTACGGAGGGCACACTTTCACACGCGACGCAGACAGGGCGTTACGGAGCGCACACTTTCACACGCGGTGCAGACAGGGCGTTACGGAGCGCACACTTTCACACGCGACGCAGATAGGGCGTTACGGAGCGCACACTTTCACACGCGACGCAGACAGGGCGTTACAGAGCGCACACTTTCACACGCGATGCAGACAGGGCGTTACGGAGCGCACACTTTCACACGCGGTGCAGACAGGGCGTTACGGAGCGCACACTTTCACACGCGACGCAGACAGGGCGTTACGGAGCGCACACTTTCACACCTGGTGCAGACAGGGCGTTACGGAGCGCACACTTTCACACGCGACGCAGACAGGGCGTTACGGAGCGCACCCTTTCACACGCGACGCAGACAGGGCGTTACGGAGCGCACACGCGACGCAGACAGGGCGTTACGGAGCGCACACTTTCACACGCGACGCAGACAGGGCGTTACGGAGCGCACACTTTCACACGCGACGCAGACAGGGCGTTACGGAGCGCACACTTTCACACGCGACGCAGACAGGGCGTTACGGAGCGCACACTTTCACACGCGACGCAGACAGGGCGTTACGGAGCGCACACTTTCACACGCGACGCAGACAGGGCGTTACGGAGCGCACACTTTCACACGCGACGCAGACAGGGCGTTACGGAGCGCACACTTTCACACGCGACGCAGACAGGGCGTTACGGAGCGCACACTTTCACACGCGACGCAGACAGGGCGTTACGGAGCGCACACTTTCACACGCGACGCAGACAGGGCGTTACGGAGCGCACACTTTCACACGCGACGCAGACAGGGCGTTACGGAGCGCACACTTTCACACGCGACGCAGACAGGGCGTTACGGAGCGCACACTTTCACACGCGGTGCAGACAGGGCGTTACGGAGCGCACACTTTCACACGCGATCAGGGCGTTACGGAGCGCACACTTTCACACCTGATGCAGACAGGGCGTTACGGAGCGCACACGCGACGCAGACAGGGCGTTACGGAGCACACACTGCCACACGCGATGCAGACAGGGCGTTACGGAGCACACACTTTCACACCTGACGCAGACAGGGCGTTACGGAGCGCACACTTTCACACGCGACGCAGACAGGGCGTTACGGAGCGCACACTTTCACACGCGACGCAGACAGGGCGTTACGGAGCGCACACTTTCACACGCGACGCAGACAGGGCGTTACGGAGCGCACACTTTCACACGCGACGCAGACAGGGCGTTACGGAGCGCACACTTTCACACCTGACGCAGACAGGGCGTTACGGAGCGCACACTTTCACACGCGGTGCAGACAGGGCGTTACGGAGCGCACACTTTCACACGCGGTGCAGACAGGGCGTTACGGAGCGCACACTTTCACACGCGGTGCAGACAGGGCGTTACGGAGCGCACACTTTCACACGCGACGCAGACAGGGCGTTACGGAGCGCACACTTTCACACGCGATCAGGGCGTTACGGAGCGCACACTTTCACACGCGGTGCAGACAGGGCGTTACGGAGCGCACACTTTCACACGCGGTGCAGACAGGGCGTTACGGAGCGCACACTTTCACACCTGGTGCAGACAGGGCGTTACGGAGCGCACACTTTCACACGCGACGCAGACAGGGCGTTACGGAGCGCACACTTTCACACGCGACGCAGACAGGGCGTTACGGAGCGCACACTTTCACACGCGATCAGGGCGTTACGGAGCGCACACTTTCACACGCGGTGCAGACAGGGCGTTACGGAGCGCACACTTTCACACGCGGTGCAGACAGGGCGTTACGGAGCGCACACTTTCACACACGCGACGCAGACAGGGCGTTACGGAGCGCACACTTTCACACGCGACGCAGACAGGGCGTTACGGAGCGCACACTCACACGGTGTGCAGACAGGGCGTTACGGAGCGCACACTTTCACACGCGGTGCAGACAGGGCGTTACGGAGCGCACACTTTCACACGCGACGCAGACAGGGCGTTACGGAGCGCACACTTTCACACGCGACGCAGACAGGGCGTTACGGAGCGCACACTTTCACGCGGTGCAGACAGGGCGTTACGGAGCGCACACGCGACGCAGACAGGGCGTTACGGAGCGCACACTTTCACACGCGATGCAGACAGGGCGTTACGGAGCACACACTTTCACACGCGGTGCAGACAGGGCGTTACGGAGCGCACACTTTCACACGCGGTGCAGACAGGGCGTTACGGAGCGCACACTTTCACACGCGACGCAGACAGGGCGTTACGGAGCGCACACTTTCACACGCGACGCAGACAGGGCGTTACGGAGCACACACTTTCACACGCGACGCAGACAGGGCGTTACGGAGCGCACACTTCCACACGCGGTGCAGACAGGGCGTTACGGAGCGCACACTTCCACACGCGGTGCAGACAGGGCGTTACGGAGCGCACACTTTCACACGCGGTGCAGACAGGGCGTTACGGAGCGCACACTTTCACACGCGACGCAGACAGGGCGTTACGGAGCGCACACTTTCACACGCGGTGCAGACAGGGCGTTACGGAGCGCACACTTTCACACGCGACGCAGACAGGGCGTTACGGAGCGCACACTTTCACACGCGATCAGGGCGTTACGGAGCGCACACTTTCACACGCGATCAGGGCGTTACGGAGCGCACACTTTCACACGCGACGCAGACAGGGCGTTACGGAGCGCACACTTTCACACGCGACGCAGACAGGGCGTTACGGAGCGCACACTTTCACACGCGACGAGACAGGGCGTTACGGAGCGCACACTTTCACACGCGGTGCAGACAGGGCGTTACGGAGCACACACTTTCACACGCGGTGCAGACAGGGCGTTAAGGAGCGCACACTTTCACACGCGACGCAGACAGGGCGTTACGGAGCGCACACTTTCACACGCGACGCAGACAGGGCGTTACGGAGCGCACACTTTCACACGCAGACAGGGCGTTACGGAGCGCACACTTTCACACGCGGTGCAGACAGGGCGTTACGGAGCGCACACTTTCACACGCGATGCAGACAGGGCGTTACGGAGCACACACTTTCACACGCGGTGCAGACAGGGCGTTACGGAGCGCACACTTTCACACGCGGTGCAGACAGGGCGTTACGGAGCGCACACTTTCACACGCGACGCAGACAGGGCGTTACGGAGCGCACTTTCACACGCGACGCAGACAGGGCGTTACGGAGCACACACTTTCACACGCGACGCAGACAGGGCGTTACGGAGCGCACACTTCCACACGCGGTGCAGACAGGGCGTTACGGAGCGCACACTTCCACACGCGGTGCAGACAGGGCGTTACGGAGCGCACACTTTCACACGCGGTGCAGACAGGGCGTTACGGAGCGCACACTTTCACACGCGGTGCAGACAGGGCGTTACGGAGCACACACTTTCACACGCGATCAGGGCGTTACGGAGCGCACACTTTCACACGCGATCAGGGCGTTACGGAGCGCACACTTTCACACGCGACGCAGACAGGGCGTTACGGAGCGCACACTTTCACACGCGACGCAGACAGGGCGTTACGGAGCGCACACTTTCACACGCGACGCAGACAGGGCGTTACGGAGCGCACACTTTCACACACGGTGCAGACAGGGCGTTACGGAGCGCACACTTTCACACGCGGTGCAGACAGGGCGTTAAGGAGCGCACACTTTCACACGCGACGCAGACAGGGCGTTACGGAGCGCACACTTTCACACGCGACGCAGACAGGGCGTTACGGAGCGCACACTTTCACACGCGATCAGGGCGTTACGGAGCGCAGGGCTTACGGAGCGCACACTCACACGCGACGCAGACAGGGCGTTACGGAGCGCACACTTTCACACGCGGTGCAGACAGGGCGTTACGGAGCGCACACTTTCACACGCGGTGCAGACAGGGCGTTACGGAGCGCACACTTTCACACGCGACGCAGACAGGGCGTTACGGAGCGCACACTTTCACACGCGACGCAGACAGGGCGTTACGGAGCGCACACTTTCACACGCGACGCAGACAGGGCGTTACGGAGCGCACACGCGATGCAGACAGGGCGTTACGGAGCGCACACTTTCACACGCGATGCAGACAGGGCGTTACGGAGCGCACAGCTTTCACTTTCGCACGGTGCAGACAGGGCGTTACGGAGCGCACACTTTCACACGCGGTGCAGACAGGGCGTTACGGAGCGCACACTTTCACACCTGATGCAGACAGGGCGTTACGGAGCGCACACTTTCACACGCGGCGCAGACAGGGCGTTACGGAGCGCACACTTTCACACGCGGTGCAGACAGGGCGTTACGGAGCGCACACTTTCACACGCGGTGCAGACAGGGCGTTACGGAGCACACACTTT
Organism: Aldrovandia affinis; assembly: GCA_029706075.1. Lineage (NCBI taxonomy): Eukaryota > Metazoa > Chordata > Actinopteri > Notacanthiformes > Halosauridae > Aldrovandia > Aldrovandia affinis. The sequence continues at coordinate 3,854,533 of JAINUG010000073.1, read as the reverse complement.
CACACGCGGTGCAGACAGGGCGTTACGGAGCGCACACTTTCACACGCGGTGCAGACAGGGCGTTACGGAGCGCACACTTTCACACGCGACGCAGACAGGGCGTTACGGAGCGCACACTTTCACACGCGACGCAGACAGGGCGTTAAGGAGCACACACTTCCACACACGGTGCAGACAGGGCGTTACGGAGCGCACACTTTCACACGCGACGCAGACAGGGCGTTACGGAGCACACACTTTCACACGCGACGCAGACAGGGCGTTACGGAGCGCACACTTTCACACGCAGACAGGGCGTTACGGAGCGCACACTTTCACACGCGACGCAGACAGGGCGTTACGGAGCACACACTTCCACACGCGACGCAGACAGGGCGTTACGGAGCGCACACTTTCACACGCGACGCAGACAGGGCGTTACGGAGCGTATGATCGTGGTTATGAACATTATTTGATTATCACTTTGTTCATTTATCATCATTTTTCTAGGGTGACATATTTTACCTGGATTCTCAGAAGTACTTCAGTCCCCTTGTGGGATTTATGTTCTTTTATTTTACTTGTTTAACACCTGGGATTTGAACCTCTGTCCAGTCCCTTAACAACTAGGACACACTGCAGCCTGTTAAATCCATAAATTATCCCTCAAAATACAGTACGTACAGTTTGAGGTTCTCTCTACGTTGTGAATTTCAGCTTTTCAGAGTTACTTGATTTGTTATCCACTGCCAAATTAATTCTTAACATTTTCACACTATTTTAACATTTATGCAACCCTGGGGTGTCTCACACTGATGGGAAACAATGATTAATAATCAAAGTAGTCTCTCTCTGTTGCTCTGGCCTATTTCTGCAGTGTGAAAAGGTAATCTTTCGAGAGGTGCAGACAGCCCTGCGTCGCTCACCCCCTATGGACACCCGTGCTCTCAGACAGACATGCTGCATTCAGCAAGCGATATGATTGTGTTATCCTAAAATCAGCCAAACACACGCACGCACGCACGCACTCACTCACTCACTCATACACACATGCATGCGCGCACACACACACACACTCATACATACATGCATCCACACACACATCCACACACACACACTCATACACGCATGCGCACACACACACACGCACTCATACATACATGCATCCACACACACACACACACACACACACACACACACACACACACACACACACACACACACAGAATATTCCGCTCCATCTGAGACGTCTCTGGCCTCGATGTAAAGAATCAGTGATTGAAACACACGACTGTGACCCTTCTGTTTCCGTCAGGAGTGTGAGACACAGCAGGACACAGGAAGTGGCACCACAGGCAGGAAATGACAGCGTTGTGTTAATTACAGCAGACCCTCCATCCATCATCCCCTGGTGACTGACATGCATTCCTCCTGGGCCTCGGCCGCTTCCTCTGCCCTTCACACTTCAGAGGGTGTGCGTGGAATTCAGTCCCAGCGGCCAGCGCCCAGCAACAAGCGCCCAGCAACAAGCACCACCCCCACCCCCCAAACATCAACCCCTCTGCTCACAGAGCCACAATCTAAACCACACTGAGGGAGAAAAGAAAAACAGAAAAAAAAGAAAAAAAGATCAGAATGGGGCCATCGGACAAATAGGATGGGGGGAGAGAGGGAGAGAGAGAATGGGGGAGAGAGGGAGAGAGAAGAATGGGGGAGAGAGAGAGGAGAATGGGGGAGAGAGAGAGGATGGGGGAGAGAGGGAGAGAGAGGGAGAGGGAGAGGGGGTAGAGAGAGAGAGGGATGGGGAGAGAGATGGAGAGGGAGGGAGAGGGGAGGGAGAGAGGGAAGGGAGAGAGGGGGGGAGAGAGAGGAGAGAGAGAGAGAGAGAGAGGGAGAGAGAGAGAGAGAAAGGGGGAGAGAGGACGGGGAGGGCAAAGCTGAGAGAGTTTTATTTAATCTGCTGTTTTCATTAAACATAAAGCAGGAGATCAATAGAGAAGCAGCAGGAGCGTCGCTGGGACTCGTGTAGACGAGCTCCTGGAGGTAAATAAATAAACGCAGAGCGCAGGAGGGGCCCAGCTGCAGCACAGCACTCTCACAGCGGCGGGCTGCTCACTTCACAGCACTGTTCTAGTTTAGCCAGCGATTGGAATTAAGCAATCAGTGCAAACTGCTCCTGCGCATCAGCTGAAGTGGCTTTACTGTGCAGCAGTGTGGAGCTTACACTCACACACACACACACACACACATCTATACACACACTCACACACACACACTCACACACACACTACACACACACACACACACACACACACACACACACATCACATCTCTTTACACTCTCTCACACACACACACACACACACACACACACACACACACACACACACACACACACACACACACACACACACACACACACACTCGCACTATGCCCAGATGGAAATACTACAGCAATACAAGACAGTTGTGCCAAATAACGGCCGTAATGCCTGGAGCTAAAGCAGGAGGAGTCCGTGCTGCACCTCTTTCTGAAATGCTGTCCTGGCCTCCTGGGTGGTGTAGCGGTTACAGCGTTCGACGCTGGCCACTGCGAAGGGGGTTCGATTCCATCGGCTCTGGCCAGGAGTGCCACCAGGGGGCGGCAATTGGCTGTCTGCCCCAGGGAGGGGGGAGGGAAGCCGATATGAGCTCGCTGTGTATCGGGATCAGAAGTGGCACTATGCAGGGTCCCCCGCTGTGTATCGGAGTTACGGTCGATGGCTTGGCAAGTGCTGGCTCGGAGGAGATGGTACTTCACCCGTGTCACTGCCGGTCTCAGGACTACGGCAGCGAACTCACAATACGAGGGAGGGATTGAAAGAGAGAGTGTAATTGGCTACTGTTACGACCGGCCCCTGGCCAGTTGCAACATAAAAGAGATCAGACAAGATTGGGAATTAAAATTAACGGAACCTAATAGATAGGGGAAAACGAGTAGCGAAGCCAGACTGCAGGTTCCCTCTGAATGGAGAACAAATTAAATAAAGGTGACACCAATTTCCTAAGGAAAACAATTAGACAATAAAGCAACACCACAATCGGCCACTAGGGGTAGGGGGTCATAACAGCTACTAAATTGGGATTAAAATGGGATAAAATCAGAAACAAATTATAAAAATAAAGAAATGCTTTCCTGTGATCTGACAACACAACGAGCTGGCTACAGATTCAGGGAGGGTGCACTGCTGAATTAAGACATGGGGTTGGGGGTGTGTGTGCCAGTTTATGTAACATAATAATCTAATATACATATTGCATGTTCAGCTCTACTCTACGACATTAAAGCTACAGACACAAAGGGATGCCTCACTGTGCACATTATGTCATAATCGTTTTATAACGGATATCATTAACAAGCGAGAAAATGAAAAGAAACTCCACCATGTTTAAGAGAGCGCAGAGCCAGCCATGTTCCGGAGCGTGGCGTAATCCGGGCAGCGATCTGCAGGCCGCTGGCACGGCCCGTTACAGAGAGGCTGAGAGGGGCAGGACCGCGCGCGGTCACAAGAGCTCTGGGCCTGCTGACAGCAAGCCCTGGGGCCGTGTGCACAGTCAGAGAGTAGGAGCGCTGATCTGGGATCTGTTCTGCCTTTTAGCTCACAATGGATATGGTTAGGATATGGGCAGGGGAAACCTGAGCCTAGATCAGCACTCCTACTCTTAGAATATCTGTAGATATGGCCTGACACAATGTAAGAGTAAAATATGTCCTTATCTTTGCGTGAAGAATTAAATAATGCGACTACATTTTTCTTTACGTTTACTTTTACACATTCAGAGTTCAGCTGTAATAAAATTCGTGTAAATTAGTGAAGGAGGGAGGAGGGAGGACAAGGACGACCGAGTGCGTGAGTTTTAAGGATGAAGCACCACAGCAATTCGGTTGAGTTTCGACGTTAGCAACACCACTTACTTATAGCACTTATTGTTTTAAACCCACACAGTAATTCAAAATAATTACAATTTGGGGAAAGCACAAGTTTATGGTAGCCACTTTGAACGTTAAGTTTATGACAAACACGTTTATGTTCAAAAGCAAACGGGCTCCACAGCACAACGTACACCTGAGGCTCTGCAGCCCTGGTGGTGACTGTGGGGTAAACACACTGTGGGGTAAACACACTGGGGTAAACACACTGGGGTAAACACACTGGGGTAAACACACTGGGGTAAACACACTGTGGGGTAAACACACTGTGGGGTAAACACACTGGGGTAAACACACTGGGGTAAACACACTGTGGGGTAAACACATTGTGGGGTAAACACACTGGGGTAAACACACTGGGGTAAACACACTGGGGTAAACACATTGTGGGGTAAACACACTGTGGGGTAAACACACCGGGAGCTGCACTGCGAATGTAAGGAACTATAAACGTGTGCAGCACATTTAACATCGCAGTTAAACACAGATTTCCTGAGTAGAATTACACTTTCAGTCCTGAGATATCATCCTTCTCTCTTTTTTAATTCACAGAACATTTGTCAGTGGTTTAACAGCCTTAGATGGAAGTTGTTTGAGACAATTTTGTCGAGTAATTTTCTCACCAAAAAAGAGGCTTTGGCCGATCCTGTGCCGTCCCTAATAAGTGACAGGGGGTCGTCCGTTTCAAAAGAGCGGTTGTAAATATCACCCTCCTCTTCAATGGCTGCTTCCGTCGCGTGTGATCGGGAGGTTAATTAGACCGTAATTGGCATTTGAGTTGTAAAAAGCTTAAACAATAATTCTGTGTGATGGGTTGCTGAGGAAATGTCACATTAACATGCAGTAAAAGCATTATCAGGCAAATATGCCCTCCTCACAAACAGGGGCTTTCTGCTAAGGGCTGCTAATCGCGAAAGCAGAATAACTGCTATCGGCCGTAATGTCCAGAGACAGGCCTTTCAGCAGAGTTTTAACACGCCGCTCAGCTCCGCGTAAATCACACAAATATGTTCAGCCCTCCCCCGCTCGTTTCGATCTGTATCGATGTCAGGGGGGAAAATAAGGTGCTAATGTAATTAACGGACTCCTTCCTTTCTAAATGCATTGTAAGGATGTGGTATCCGTCTCCATAGAAACACTGCACACACAACGCGCTTGGAGCCACAGCCCGGACCAGAGAGCAGGCTCCAGGTGTCACGCGAAGCGGGCTCATTTGCATGCAAACACAGTTTCGTGTTTAGAGGAGGTTGAACAGGTCGAGATGTGTGCAAACAGGAAGCGCTGGCCCTCCTCAGGAAATCAGCGCAAGGTGCTCTAGCCAAAAACCCAAGAGCTCGTTTCCACGGGGTTGCTAGGCACCTGAAATTATCGTTTCCATCATTGTGAATTCTCTACTTCATAAGGAAGGCCAATTCCTCATTTTGTTCCGCTTGCCTAATGGAATCGAGTATTGTGCACCCAAACATTAAAGTTAATTGAATTTAGAAAATGCAAGGCCTTTGACTTTTTTTTTTTTTTTACAAAATCAACAGTTCAGTAAAATGCTAAATAGCTGGTTTACATTCACATTACTGTGCAAATAGAAACGGTTGAAATGAACATAAAACTTAACCTCACCCTGATAGGCTGCGTTAAAAAAATCATCCATTCACTTGAGCTGATTAGTTCAGAGGCTGCTGACCGCATCGCGTGGGACTAAAGTCACATCCCATACTCAAAACAATCTTTCCTCTTTTCCAAACAGAGGCACAGGAAGCCCCTGTGGTGGTGTGGTGTGTGTGTGTGTGTGTGTGTGTGTGAGTGTGTGTGAGTGTCTGTGTGTGTGTGTGTGTGTGAGTGTGTGTGTCTGTGTGAGTGTGTGTCTGAGTGTGTGTGTGTGTGTGTGTCTGTGTGTGTGTGTGTGTGTGTGTGTGTGTGTGTGTGTGTGTGTGTGTGTGTGTGAGTGTGTGTGAGTGTCTGTGTGTGAGAGTGTGTGTGTGTTGGACTCCAGTATGCTCTGTTTCCAGTAAGGCATATTTAAAGTGATTATTTTAGTGCCAGCTGATAAGTATATTCATACAGCACTCATGGCAGTCTGTACTCACCCTGCTCGTGCTCAAACCCGCTGCTCAGACCCGCTGCCCTCGCTGTGCGTGAGGTCTCTCCTCCCGGCCTGTGAGCTGACTGGCCCTCTGCGCCCCGCCCTGCTGAGGCATGCTGGGTAATGGAGTCAGAATCCCAGACTAAGCCCCTGCTGAGGCATGCTGGGTAATGGAGGCAGAATCCCAGAATAAGGGCCTGCAACGGTTTCAGCACATGGTACCCGGCCAGCAGCCTGGCGGTGTGGCGCATCACTGCCCGTCATGTGGTCCAGGGAGGGAGGGTTCCAGTCGGCAGGATTGTCCCTGTCTCAGCGCTCAAAGGTGACTCCTGTGGCGGATCGGATGCCTTGTCACAGCTCAGCTGGGGAGACACCGTTCAGGAGGAGAGTGAGCGAGTGTGAGAGAGAGAGAGAGAGAGAGTGAGTGTGAGAGAGTGAGAGTGTGAGAGTGAGAGTGAGTGTGAGAGGGAGAGTGTGAGAGTGAGTGTGAGAGTGAGTGTGAGAGAGGGAGAGTGTGAGAGTGAGTGTGTGTGAGAGAGGGAGAGTGTGAGAGTGAGTGTGAGTGAGTGTGAGAGAGGGAGAGTGAGAGAGAGAGAGAGAGTGAGTGTGTGTGAGAGAGGGAGAGTGAGAGTGAGAGTGAGTGTGTGTGAGAGAGGGAGAGTGAGAGTGAGTGTGAGAGTGAGAGAGAGTGTGAGAGAGGGAGAGTGTGAGAGTGAGTGTGAGAGAGGGAGAGTGTGAGAGTGAGTGGGAGACAGGGAGAGTGTGAGAGTGAGTGTGAGAGAGGGAGAGTGTGAGAGTGAGTGTGCGTGAGTGGGAGAGTCAGTGTGAGAGAGTGAGAGTGAGAGAGTGAGTGAGTGTGAGACAGGGAGAGTGTGTGCTTGTCTGAGCTCTCCCCAGCAGACAGACGACATGCCGCTTGCCCAGGTGATGAGACTGAACTCTTTGGGCACAGTGTGGGCCCGGAATGGGCCAGAGCCCAGATCCAGACCCAGAGGAGCCGGTTCTGAGAGCCAGGCTACAGACCCACACACTGAGCGGAGAAATCAGGACGGGACACAGGAGACTGCAGCAGCGCCGTGTTTCAGAGAGTCTCTCTTTGAGTAACATCAACATCAATCTGACATCTTTTTTAAACATATACATCTAAATCTCCCATTTCTACTCAGAAAATCTTTTTTATTTTTTTTAATGTTATCCGTGAATTGAGCTGACACCTTTATCCAGGCCAGCTCGACATTCTCTGGAAGAGTTCAGACAGGGTCTAACGCACGGCCTTTCAGCCACAATGAGACATGAGCTGCCCCCTCCCCACACAGCCACACGGCCTCTGAGTCTCCCAGCACCAGCGTTCACAAAACCAGCATCATCATTAAATCAAGAGGCAGCAGGATAATGGGCTCAAACTCAAACGTGCTGTAGTGCATCTCTCACTGTAGGAGCTGTCACAGCCCTGCTGCCTTATCGCAGCAGAATGGACGGGCTGTAATAGAAACAGATTTAATAATAGACACTGGTTTAATGGGACACACTTGTTAATAGAAACAGATTTAATGGGACACTCATTCTCCAGGGAAGGACGGGCGGGCGAGCGGTCACGCTGTGATGACTTCCTGAAATCAGTCATGTCTGGCCGCAGGAAACGTCCTCTCAGCCTCACCTCTGCGCCTCCATTACAGGGTCATAAACTCAGCAGTATTATCATTTCCTTTAGTATTTATCTGCACTTCTATTTCATACAATTATCTCAACGACGGACAGTCCTACGTCAGGAATAATGAACAAGCAGGAAGTAAAACTACTGCAGGAGCGGGGTTTCTGAATAAGAGTCCTCGCTCTGAACGAGATCATGGTTTCTGAATAAGAGTCCTCGCTCTGAACGAGATCATAGCTGAGTTGTGATTAACTGACCCAGGGTCAGCCACACGTGGGTGTCCTCATTTCATCGTCTTTTCATGAGAAACGTTTGTCATTTAGCACAGATGCCCTTCTCATTTAATCACACCTATCTTTGAAAGAACCATTAGGAGGAAGAAGAAAAAAAAAATCTAAACTGCACAATAGCTAATAAAAATGTGTTATAACACAGAGGTCTCCTAGTTATCCCACAGAGGGCTGAATGTCGTCATCTCAGTCTCTCTCTGCTTCCTTAAGGACATGAGCACATTAATACCCCTCTCTGTGTGTGTGTGTGTGTGTGTGTGTGTGACCCTGGGTACTGTGAGTGGATGACCTGTAAAGGAAGATTCCTTTCATGGCAGAGTCCTTGAATACGTGAGGGGAAAAAATGCCAGAAGTTATTTTGACATGACTGATGTCCTGGCCGTTCTTAGGCCAGAATGTTTCCTCTGAAAGTGTCTTTGGTAAAAAATTTGAGACTTTTTTTAAAAACAACGTTCTGATAAAACTTGGTAAAACAACGTTAGGCACAAACCCAGAAAACTGAAAAACTATGAAACTCTTATAAAACAAAGTTCTCTTTCTTGAACACCTGGCAGGATGTTGAAGCAAAAGAAGTGTTGGAAGAAGATATGAAACCGCAAATGAAATGAGACAATAATTACACACGGAGGGAGAAACGGCAGACTAAATATTACGAGTAAAATGATTTGTTTTCATTCTTTCTTCATGAAATGATCATAAAACGGCTGTATTTATATTCAACCGTTTGTAAAGGTACAAATGTTTGTAAAGGTATAACTGTTTGTAAAGGTACAAATGTTTGTAAAGGTATAACTGTTTGTAAAGGTATAAATGTTTCTTACATTAAGAACAGAATGAATGAGACCCAGTGGTGAGGACGGAGAGATACTGTAATGTGCTCCGCGCTAATGCCAGACCCACAGACCCACAGCCCCAGAGCCCCACAGACTCACAGACCCACAGACCCACAGTGCATTGCTCCCACAGCCTTTAGACCCAAGACCGACGCACTGACCCACAGCCCCAAACTGACCCACAGACTCACAGACCCACAGACCCACAGCATGAGGAAACTGAGAGCTGAAGCTGAAGCTCACAGGGACGGGGAAGCAGCACAGATTGCGGTTTTGGCGCGGTCAATTATTAGATACGGGCTCAATCCCCATTCCTCATTAGATTCTCCACCGCCAGCCGGCTCCAGCTCCTGCTCCTGCAGCAGCTCCTCGTTCTGGGACTTTAGAGGAGGAATGTAATGAAGGCCAGCAGAGGGACACGCAAGCGTGGACAGACAGACAGTCTGACACGCAAACATTCACAGATAAACACACTGCGCCCGGGGTGAGGGTAAATAAGGTGCTGTTCTGAAGACCAGTGAGGTTCCGCCACAAACCGGTTATTTCAGAAAACAAGATGGAGGGTGATATCATAAATCATCTATAAATTATGTCTTAGAAAAGAATACAAACGAGCCCATTCATAAGAACGTCGTCTTGCATCAGGGCGATGAGTCACATTGTGTTTGTCTTCCTGCATCTTTAGAAGGGCGAGCCAGCTATCAGACAGAGAGCCCAGAGTTCTGAGTAT
>JAINUG010000073.1:3827500-3837500 GCA_029706075.1 Aldrovandia affinis | reverse complement strand
CCTGTATAGTGGTGTCTCTCTCTCTCTCTCTCTCTCTCTCTCTCTCTCTCTCCGTACCTGTATGGTGGTCATTCCCGCGTCCAGTCCCACGAGCACTCGTCCCTCCTGCAGCTGTGCGATGTGAGGGTCCTCCACCTTCAGGAAGTCCCACACCAGCTCAGTGATGTCCACCTGCCAATCGCTGCCCAGCATGAAGGTCAGCTGACCGCGCGGGTCGGCGGGTTCGGCCACGAAGTGTGTGAGCACGCGCACCATGGCGTTCTGGTACTGCAGCGTGCAGCCCCGCCCCCGGCGCTCTTCATCCTCCTCATCCTCACTGTCCCGCGCAGACCTGCGGGGCCAAGAACACCGTTCAGAGGCCACACCCACAGGGTGTCAGGGACGGAAAACTCTGTAATCTCACGGCAGACCATCGTCCACCCCAGCGGTGTCTCCTGTAGAATGCAAACGCAGCTCTTTAAAGGGCAAACGCTGGCTGCAGATCATGTGTAATATTCTCCCTCATCAAACTACGAGACACACACACATCTGCAGTGCCAAGAAAACAAGGGTTACAGAAATCTGGAGAAGAGAGAAAGAAACACTGGTGTGTAGTGAGTGTGTAGTGTAGGGAGTGTGTAGTGTGGTGGTACAGCAGTGTTGTGTGTGTGTGTGTGTGGCAGGCCTGTGAAGGTGTGTGTGTGTGTGTGTGTGTGTGTGTGTGTGTGTGTGTGTGTGAAGGTGTGTGTGTGTGTGTGTGTGTGTGGTGTGTGTGTGTGTGGCCTGTGTGTGTGTGTGTGTGTGTGTGTGTGTGTGTGTGTGTGTGTGTGTGTGTGTGTGTGTGTGTGTGGCAGGCCTGTGGAGGTGTGTGTGTGTGTGTGTGTGTGTGTGTGTGTGGTGTGTGTGTGTGTGCAGGCCTGTGAAGGTGTGTGTGTGTGTGTGTGTGTGTGTGTGTGTGTGTGTGTGTGTGGTGTGTGTGTGTGTGTGTGTGGCAGGCCTGTGGAGGTGTGGTGTGTGTGTGTGTGTGTGTGGTGTGTGTGTGTGTGTGTGTGGCAGGCCTGTGGAGGTGTGGTGTGTGTGTGTGTGTGTGTGTGTGTGTGTGTGTGTGTGTGTGTGTGTGTGTGTGTGTGTGTGTGTGTGTGTGTGTGTGGTGTGTGTGTGTGTGTGTGTGTGTGTGTGGTGTGTGTGGTGTGTGTGTGCAGGCCTGTTTAGGTGCTCTGTCAGGTGTAATCAGGGGCCATGGCCGGTGCACACTCCCACTGAAGGAGCGGGGACAGGAGGAAATTAAATTGACAGCCTCCATTAGTCTTAATGAGGGCCTGGCCAGCACAGCGGAAACAGAGGGAGGTTCACAGCACAGCCCTGAGTTATGCATTAAGACCACAGAGAACAGAGGGAGGTTCATAGCACAGCCCTGAGTGAGTGAGCGTGTGAGTGTGTGTGTGTGTGTGTGAGTTTGTGTGTGTGTGTGTGTGTGTGTGTGGGTGTGGTGAGATGAAGGGTTTTGTGTGGTGTGTGTGAGTGAAGCCAGCGCATGTCCTCTTCACAGATGCTGTGTTTGTGTTTGTCTTGCTGGAAAGGGTGTGGAGATGAAGGGTTTTAGGGGTCGAAGGTCAGGCCTAGCAGAGACACCGCACACACAGGCTGCTGAGCCAATCACAGTGCAGCTCCCTGAGTTTGAACCCAAGCCGGTGCGAAGCTGGCTCATTCAGAAGCAGCTTGCTGTCGTCCAGTTTATGACTGTGTCACACGATTAGCAGGCATGTCCATTTCAGTCAGCATCTCCCACACGACACAGCTAGCTCCCATCTCCACCGGACTGAATCTAATGGCACAGGCATGCCTTTCCACCCTCCACTCCAACAGTCCAAAATCAGAGCAAAGGAACTGTGAAACTTTAAAATATGTTATAATTATAATGGAGAGATTAGACTTTGATTTTAAAGCCATACCAATGTTTCTGCTATAATTACAACTTTGTGTGAAGTACACAAAGGTTTCATAGGACATCAAACAAGACCAAATAAGGTAAAAAATAATAAAAAATAAAAACTGCCTGCAGATCAGGGAAACCTTATTTAAATTGCTACACTTGTTAATCATGGAAAACAAACAAACACAGCCTCAGGACAATAACCAACATTTCCACGAAAACAAAAGTTCAGAAGCTTTTTTAACTCTGATGTTCTGACTCATGTTAATCGAAGCCCTTCTCTGCCTTTGAACCTGGGACTGATTGGAACTTTCTCTGTGGTTTGTGAGAAGGGCATTGTGGGAAGTGAAGTCCTTTGTTCATTTGTCTGGGCGTGGCAGACCTGCCCAGAGATGGCCTGCTGGTCTGACGGGCAAGGTGCCCTCCGGCCTGGGCCATCAGCTGATGGATCTCACTTCCCGTACCTGCTGGTATCTCCTCCTCCAGTGGAGATCTAATCTGAATTAGAGCACTGCTCAGAGATTTAAAATCTAATCACAGCGTAATTTAATAAGCAAACAGGACTGTGGAAATGGCCTGCTTCACAGAACACTCAATCCACTCTGTTTCTCCACTGGATTCCGCCTCTGACTGGCTCTGATTGGCTCTGACTGGCTCTGACTGGCTCTGATTGGCTCTGATTGGCTCTGACTGGCTCCGATTGGCTCTGACTGGCTCTGACTGGCTCTGCTCCGTAGGTTCTGTGTGTGGTCACCAGGACATGATGACTGTCAGGCACGCTGAATGTTTACTTTTGTTCTTTGAAGCCGTAAGCGTAATTTATTGGCACGCTGTGGGAGAGATGGATGCATATCGCGTCTAAAAAAATAACATATTCTCAGCAGCATCAATACGACAAGATTGGCATTCAAGGACAACTCTGACATTTGGGGAAAAACACAAAAACACACGATCCATTTATAATGCAATTGTGTTTCTCTGCTCTGCAAAGATGACCAGAGAGAAAACAACACAACCACAACCAAAACCGCAACCACAACCACAACCGCAACCACAACCACTCACACACTCACACACTCACTCACACACACACTCTCACACGGGCACACACTCACACACGCACACACTCACGTACTTTTTTTTCTTTTACAATTTTTTTTCTTTTTAACATTTTTTATATATATAATATTTTTTTGGTCCAATTTTTTGTACATTTTTTGTATATATATATATTTTTCCTTTGTTTTTTTGGTTTTTGGTGACATTATTTTTTTCACTGAAATTTGGAGTAATTTTTTTGTGTCTGCGTGATGTGGTCTCTGTGTGATGGAGGAGGAGCTGGGGAGCGCAGGCGCGGCCTGTAGGAGAGAGAGAGCGGAGGAGCTGGGGCGCGCAGGGCGGTCTGTAGGAGAGAGAGAGCGGAGGAGCTGGGAGCGCAGGGCGGCCTGTAGGAGAGCGGAGCGGAGGAGCTGGGAGCGCAGGGCGGTCTGTAGGAGAGATAGAGCGGAGGAGCTGGGGCACGAGGGCGGCCTGTAGGAGAGAGAGAGAGCGGAGGAGCTGGGAGCGAGGGCGGCCTGTAGGAGAGAGAGAGCGGAGGAGCTGGGAGCGCAGGGCGGCCTGTAGGAGAGAGAGAGCGGAGGAGCTGGGGAGCGCAGGGCGGCCTGTAGGAGAGAGAGCGGAGGAGCTGGGGAGCGCAGGGTGGCCTGTAGGAGAGAGAGAGCGGAGGAGCTGGGGAGGGGAGGGCGGCCTGTAGGAGAGAGAGAGCGGAGGAGCTGGGGAGCGCAGGGCGGCCTGTAGGAGAGAGAGCGGAGGAGCTGATATACATTATTTTTCTTTTACATTTTTTATATTTTATTTATTTTTTTTTTGTCCCATTTTTGTGTCAATTTGTCATTTTACTTTTTTTCTTTTATAATTTTTGTCTTTTTACATTTTTATATATATTTTTTTTTGTCACTTTTTTTGTCAAAATTTTTTTTTAACTTTTTTTCTTTTATAATTTTTTGTCTTTTACATTTTTATATATATATTTTTTAGTCACTTTTTTGTCAAATTTTTTTAAACTTTTTTTTCTTTTTTACATTTTTATATATATTTTTTTTTTGTCCATTTTTTTGTCATTTTTTTATATATCTTTTTAAACTTTTTTTTGGTGACTATTTTTTTCACTGAAATTTGGAGTAATTTTTTTGTGTCTGCGTGATGTGGCCTCTGTGTGATGGAGGAGGAGCTGGGGCGCGCAGGGCGGTCTGTAGGAGAGATAGAGCGGAGGAGCTGGGGCGCGCAGGGCGGCCTGTAGGAGAGAGAGAGCGGAGGAGCTGGGAGCGCAGGGCGGCCTGTAGGAGAGAGAGCGGAGGAGCTGGGAGGCGCAGGGCGGCCTGTAGGAGAGAGAGAGGAGGAGCTGGGGCACGAGGGCGGCCTGTAGGAGAGAGAGAGCGGAGGAGCTGGGGAGCGCAGGGCGGCCTGGGGAGCGCAGGGCGGCCTGTAGGAGAGAGAGCGGAGGAGCTGGTATACAATATTTTTCTTTTTACATTTTTTATATATATATTTTTTTGTCCCATTTTTTTGTCCATTTTTTTTTTTAACTTTTTTTTTTTTCTTTTTATAATTTTTGTCTTTTTAAATTTTTATATATATTTTTTTTGTCACATTTTTTTGTCAATTTTTTTGTCATTTTATTTTTAACTTTTTTTTCTTTTATAATTTTTTTCTTTTTACATTTTTTATATATATATTTTTTTTTGTCAATTTTTTTGTCATTTTTTTGTCATTTTCTTTTATATATATATTTTTTTAAACTTTTTTTTTGGTGACTATTTTTTCACTGAAATTTTGAGTAATTTTTTTTGTGCCTGCGTGATGTGGTCTCTGTGTGATGGAGGAGGAGCTGGGGCGTGCAGGGCGGCCTGTAGGAGAGAGAGAGCGGAGGAGCTGGGGAGCGCAGGGCGGCCTGTAGGAGAGAGAGAGCGGAGGAGCTGGGGAGCAGGGCGGCCTGTAGGAGAGAGAGAGCGGAGGAGCTGGGGAGGCGCAGGGCGGCCTGTAGGAGAGAGAGCGGAGGAGCTGGGGAGCGAGGGCGGCCTGTAGGAGAGAGAGAGCGGAGGAGCTGGGAGCGCAGGGCGGCCTGTAGGAGAGAGAGCGGAGGAGCTGGGGAGCGAGGCGGCCTGTAGGAGAGAGAGCGGAGGAGCTGGGGCCTCATTTATAAAAAGTTGCGTAGAAAACATCCTATATTTGATCTAAGATCATTTCTGAAATGTGCGTAAGTGTGATTCAGAGAAACTGAACGTACGCCCAAAAAACGTGCGTACGCCACTCGCCCAGATGTGAAATCTATAAATCGCAAATGATCTTGAAATTGTGCGTAGCTGAATGGTTTTAGATCTCCGCCTTGTAAACGCCCCTAATTAATATCATTAGCATATAAAGGAGCACGAATCAAAACAGAAATGTTCTACTTGATAATGGCGAGCTGCAAGAAAAGAATTTTAGCGAGGCGGAAATCGAGGTCTTGTTGGCGGAGGTGCAGCTGCGTGCAGGACGCTGTTTGGGAGCCTTTCCAATGGCTTTACCAGTACAACCAAGTACGTGGCATGGCAGTCTGTAGCCCAGGCTGTGAACGGGGGGCAGCAAAGGTCCCTGAAGGACGTAAATAATTTAAAAACTGATTTAAAACTGAGGTCAAAATCTCTAATAACTCGTTCCCTTCTTATTGCGCGGTTGGCGATATCTTCGAGAAGCGAAAGCCATTCTATTTTATAGCCTACAGATTGACCGAAGTGTTTTACACGCGTGGAACCATAATATGTATTAAATACACTTCAAGGATGTGTCAATTATGCTAATTGGGGTAGTTTTGGAAAACCAATGTGTGTTTTTGTTTTGTTTTCCACAAGTAGCTTAGCTTATGTTGTTTTAATTTATTAATAAATGTATTGTGCAAACCATTACGTATAGCCTAAGCAATGTGTTCAATCTGGTAATACTACTACTACTACTACTACTACTAATAATAATAATAATAATAAAAATAATAGGCAGCAGACGACATGTTGGCGCTGTTAGATTTCCGAATACATTTTACATTACATTTACATTTTAAGCATTTAGCAGATGCTCTTATCCAGAGCGACTTACAATATGTACATTAATACATGGTAGGAACAATCATAGTACGCGCAAGAGATCAGTGCAGTAATACAGCAATAAACCATTGCAGGCAGCTGCGTACTCATACCTGTAACAATGGGAAGGAAAAGGTTAGTCAATTATTATTTTTAATGGAGTAAGCAGGGGTATATAGTGTTGAGCAAGTAGGCAGTGGTGATGACAATTAGCTAGATGTACAGAATTCAGTGGTAGTGGAGTCTGAAAAGGTGGGTTTTGAGTCTCTCGCGGAAGATCGCAAGTGATTCCGCGGTCCTGACCGATTGGAAGATTATTTCACCAGCGAGGGGTCAGGACAGAAAAGAGACGAGACCGCGAATACCTGCAGTACTCCAACATTGCCACAAGGAAAAGTGCGTATGCCAGGTTGAAACCTGACGTGGAGGTAAGTACTTTTCCACGTCCAAAGACCGTTTTTATAAATCTGAACTTTGACGTGGATTTGAGCATACGCACGTTCTAAGATCAAATTTGTGCGTAAGTACGTTTTATAAATGAGGCCCTGGTATACATTTTTTTTTTTACATTTTTATATATATTTTATTTTTTGTCACATTTTTTAGTAAAAAAATTTTTGTCCACTTTTTTAAACTTTTTTTCTTTTATAATTTTTTTCTTTTACATTTTTTATATATATATTTTTTTTTTGTCAATTTTTTTTATATATATTTTTTTTTTTTTTTTTTTTTTTTTTTTGGTGACTTTTTTCACTGAAATTTGGAGTAATTTTTTTTGTGTCTGCGTGATGTGGTCTCTGTGTGATGGAGGAGGAGCTGGGGCGCGCAGGGCGGTCTGTAGGAGAGAGAGAGCGGAGGAGCTGGGGAGCGCAGGGCGGCCTGTAGGAGAGAGAGAGCGGAGGAGCTGGGGCGCGCAGGGCGGCCTGTAGGAGAGAGAGAGCGGAGGAGCTGGGGAGCGCAGGGCGGCCTGTAGGAGAGAGAGAGCGGAGGAGCTGGGGCGCGAGGGCGGTCTGTAGGAGAGAGAGAGCGGAGGAGGAGGGGAGGGAGCGCAGGGCGGCCTGTAGGAGAGAGAGAGCGGAGGAGCTGGGAGCGCAGGGCGGCCTGTAGGAGAGAGAGAGCGGAGGAGCTGGGGCACGCAGGGCGGCCTGTAGGAGAGAGAGAGCGGAGGAGCTGGGGCGCGCAGGGCGGCCTGTAGGAGAGAGAGAGCGGAGGAGCTGGGGAGCGCAGGGCGGCCTGTAGGAGAGAGAGAGCGGGGAGCTGGGGCGCGCAGGGCGGCCTGTAGGAGAGAGAGCGGAGGAGCTGGTATACATTTTTTTCTTTTTACATTTTTTATATATATTTTTTTTTTTAAAAAATATTTTGTCAATTTTTTTAAACTTTTTTTTTCTTTTATAATTTTTTTCTTTTTACATTTTTTATATATATATATTTTTTTGGTCACATTTTTTTGTCAATTTTTTTAAAATATATATATTTTTTTCCTTTGTTTTTTGTTTTTTTGGTGACATTATTTTTTTCACTGAAATTTGGAGTAATTTTTTTTGTGTCTGCGTGATGTGGTCTCTGTGTGATGGAGGAGGAGCTGGGGAGCGCAGGGCGGCCTGTAGGAGAGAGAGAGCGGAGGAGCTGGGGCGCGCAGGGCGGTCTGTAGGAGAGAGAGAGCGGAGGAGCTGGGAGGCGCAGGGCGGCCTGTAGGAGAGAGAGAGCGGAGGAGCTGGGGGCGCGCAGGCGGCCTGTAGGAGAGAGAGCGGAGGAGACATAATTTTTGTAAAAATTAAAACCAGGAGCTGGTATAAATTTATTTTATTTTTTTACATTTTTATATATTTTTTTTTCACTTTTTTTGTCCATTTTTTTTTTTACTTTTTTTTTTTTTCTTTTATAATTTTTTTCTTTTTACATTTTTATATATATATTTTTTTTTGTCCAATTTTTTGGTGACAATTTTTTTATAACAATTTTTTCCTTTTTTTTTTTTTTTTTTTGGTGACAATTTTTTTAGGGTAACTGTGTGCCAGGTGAAAGTGGCACAGCGTGAGAGAGCAGCGGTCAGAGCAGCGGTCAGAGCAGCATCAGAGCAGCGTGAGAGAGCAGCGGTCAGAGCAGCGTGAGAGAGCAGCGGTCAGAGCAGCGGTCAGAGCAGCCCCTCCCTGAGGTGGATAACGAGGCTCAGAGTCTGGGTGACTGAGGCGGTCCTGACCTCTCCAGCATCTCTACCCCTCTATCAAAACCCCCCTGCAGCGCCCCCCACACAGGCCACAGCAGAGGGGAGGGCTGTCAAAGGCAGAAGGTGTTGGGAAATAACTGCAGGAGCAAGGTGAAGGTGGGGGGCATCACACAGACACATGCGCACACACATGTGCACACACACACACAGTGTTCAGCCCAAATGTTTTTTCGCCAGATGGACAGATCAGAAATGCACATGTGGGCGGTGTGAGCTTCCTCTGCTCCACAGAACCATCGCGTCAATTAAAGTCCTTTTCCAGCAGGAGCGCTTGTGCAAATGAGAAATGTCACGGGGGAAGTATGGATCATTTACATAGCGAATGATACGTTCACTTTCATTTCAATTAAAGTGTGTCAAACAGGGCTCATTAATTTGCCCCCTTGGTCTGTTATGAATTAGATGTGTGGAATATTATATGTGCCTCAGATCCCTTTTGAACAAAATGAATAAAAACTTAATTCCGCTTGTGCGGAGAAAAGGCTATTCATTTCATTACTTCAATTAATGCTTGAATTGCATTAATTATGATTCTGTGCTGAAGAGAAGTCAACGGGAATGAGCACAAAAAGCCAGTAATTACAAACAAGGCTTTGAAATCTGTGCTGAGAAAGAAGTGTGTTGATATCCTGCACACGCACAGTCCAGTGTGGAGTCAGCCAATGGGGGCACAGTCAGGGAACACAGTGGCTCAGTAGGTAGAGCGTGGTTCTGTGTGTCTCAGTAGGTAGAGCGTGGTTCTGTGTGGCTCAGTAGGTAGAGTGTGGTTCTGTGTGTCTCAGTAGGTAGAGTGTGGTTCTGTGTGGCTCAGTAAATAGAGAGTGGTTCTGTGTGTCTCAGTAGGTAGAGTGTGGTTCTGTGTGGCTCAGTAGATAGAGTGGTTCTGTGTGTCTCAGTAGGTAGAGCGTGGTTCTGTGTGTCTCAGTAGGTAGAGCGTGGTTCTGTGTGTCTCAGTAGGTAGAGTGTGGTTCTGTGTGTCTCAGTAGGTAGAGCGTGGTTCTGTGTGGCTCAGTAGGTAGAGTGTGGTTCTGTGTGGCTCAGTAGATAGAGAGTGGTTCTGTGTGGCTCAGTAGGTAGAGCGTGGTTCTGTGTGGCTCAGTAGGTAGAGCGTGGTTCTGTGTGGCTCAGTAGGTAGAGCGTGGTTCTGTGTGTCAGTAGGTAGAGCGTGGTTCTGTGTGTCTCAGTAGGTAGAGCGTGGTTCTGTGTGTCTCAGTAGGTAGAGCGTGGTTCTGTGTGTCTCAGTAGGTAGAGCGTGGTTCTGTGTGGCTCAGTAGGTAGAGTGTGGTTCTGTGTGTCTCAGTAGGTAGAGCGTGGTTCTGTGTGTCTGTGTCTGTGTGTCTCAGTAGGTAGAGCGTGGTTCTGTGTGGCTCAGTAGGTAGAGCGTGGTTCTGTGTGTCTCAGTAGGTAGAGCGTGGTTCTGTGTGGCTCAGTAGGTAGAGCGTGGTTCTGTGTGACTCAGTAGGTAGAGCGTGGTTCTGTGTGTCTCAGTAGGTAGAGCGTGGTTCTGTGTGGCTCAGTAGGTAGAGCGTGGTTCTGTGTGACTCAGTAGGTAGAGCGTGGTTCTGTGTGGCTCAGTAGGTAGAGCGTGGTTCTGTGTGGCTCAGTAGGTAGAGCGTGGTTCTGTGTGTCTCAGTAGGTAGAGTGTGGTTCTGTGTGGCTCAGTAGGTAGAGTGTGGTTCTGTGTGTCTCAGTAGGTAGAGCGTGGTTATGTGTGTCTCAGTAGGTAGAGCGTGGTTCTGTGTG
>JAINUG010000073.1:3805000-3817500 GCA_029706075.1 Aldrovandia affinis | reverse complement strand
CTTTCACAGTGGCCTCAGGTTCCACTTATTGATAAAGCAAGCCATCCTTCACAGCAATCTCAGTACTGACAAAGCCGTCAATCAAACCAGACAGATTTTGGCACGTAGAGCTTGGTCACTATTTTGGAGGCTGCTTCCAACTGCTCACCCCTCCTCTTGGCAGGAATGGAGCGCTCTTTATAAAACACACCTGCGTGAAATAAGTATTTAATTGCTCTTTGTATTTTGTGATTATTATGATTCAATTATTATTAGTGTTCAGGTTTGTGTATTTGTATTTAAAGTACTGAAAATATCCACCAGCCGTGCCAGTATCAGCTCTGGCCAGAAGTGCCATTAGGGGGCGCCAATTGGCTGTCCGCCCCAGGGAGGGAGGAGGGAAGCCAATATGAGCTCGCTGCGCATAGGAGTGGCTCTGTGTGTACCGGAGTTACAGTCGACGGCTTGGCGAGTGCCGGCTCGAAGGAGGCAGTACATTGCCTTTGTCACTGCCGGTCTCAGGACTACGGGACAATACGGGGCTGGGGTTGACATGACAAGAGAGGGTGTAATTGGCTACTAAAAAAAAATAAAAAAAAATGTTATGAAAATAAATTAGGGATACATTTACATTTTTAAAACAGAAAAACATTGCATTGTGATTGGCAAACTATCGCTGGTAAAATGCAACTGTAAATGTTGGTTCTTCTGTCCAATTAAAGCTTATGGCTAATGAAATGGTAAAAACATTAATGTTTCTTGTTGAACTATGCCCAAAAGGAAAGTATAGAGGCCATTGTTTTATTAGCAAAATATTTGTCACAATGTTCAAAAACAAAGTGTTTATAGCCAAAGGCTCATTTCCAACACCTGCCATGTATTTAAAAAAAAGTGTATTTTTAATTATTAATTTAATTTAATTAATCAATTGAATTACAAATTAATTAAAATGATCTTAAAATACTTTCAGGTGATTAACATTTTGAAAGACACAAAGGCATGTACAAACATTTGGATTGATTGGATTATTGCTATTCAATATTAAAGGCAAAATGCCAGAGTAGCTAGACCGAAATATACAGCGTGAACTAAATATAACATCTCAGATATTTGAGTGAAATATGCATTCTTGGCCTGCACTTGAGAATGGGCATGTTTTTGCCCATTACAGCTGTGAATTTATAGTGACTGTGTATGAAATCGTTTTAAAAACATGTTTACTGGGGGCAGTGGATAGCCTAGCGGTCTAACGCACCGTATCTTGGCTGGCTTGATACAGTGTGCGCTGCCTGTCAGGGATGCGGTTCAAACCCGTCTCTACCAGACCGGCCCTGGTCGTCAGCCCCGATCGGGGGCGGCGTTTGGCTGTCCGCCCCAGGGGAGGGAGGGGGGGAGGGAGGAGGGGGAGCCGGCTCGGGTTCGCCATGAAGCACGTAAGGGAGTCTCCAGAACGTGGGTGGGGGCGAAATTATGTCCCAAAGGAAGCGGAGTTCACTGCCCTCTGAGAATTAACTTGCCTTGTAGAGACGAGCGGCGGACTCGTGTGGGGAGGGTACATCTAAATAAATAGAGGGTGTAATTTGCTACTAAATTGGGAGAAAAAAGGGAAAAAGTCTGAAACAAATATTAAAAAAGCGTTTCCTCACCTTGACCACGTCCTCGTCGGTCGAGAGGCAGTCCACCGCCTCGGACACGTCTGTCACCGCGCCGTCTGTCCCCACCGCCACCACCTTCACCGGCACGGCTACCGTCTTCCCCGTCAGCACCGCCGTGTTCAGGATCTCTGTGTCCTGCAGGGGGCAGCGTGGAGTCTCAGGTCACAGCGGCCCCATTCAAATTCAACTCACTCTGACAGTGAGAGTCCACCAACGTAATGAAGGGCTTTAGGACTGTGAGGGCCCCAAGTCTGGCCTCTGCCTGGTACAGAGCAGGAATGAGCCCTTATGGAGCAGGCTGCAGTGAAGGGAATCAGTACAGGATCAGTTCAGTACAGGATCAGATCAGTTCAGGATCAGATCAGTACAGGATCAGATCAGTACAGGATCAGATCAGTACAGGATCAGATCAGTACAGGATCAGATCAGTACAGGATCAGTTCAGTTCAGGATCAGTTCAGTTCAGTTCAGATCAGATCAGTACAGGATCAGATCAGTACAGGATCAGTTCAGTACGGGATCAGTTCAGTTCAGGATCAGTCCAGTAAAACGGCGCCAAGTCCATCAGTCAGGGCTCAACCCCCCCCCCACCCCCTCATTACAGCACCAGCTTCACTGGGCTATAAATACACATTTACTCCATTTCCTTCCTCTACACAGAACAGGCTTACAGATTTAACAGACAGTTGAGCGTTTTTAAGATTTTAAGAAAACTATAATGCAACGAACAGCCATGGCAACCTAACCCACGAAGCCTCTGATTCAGCCATCTGGCAGCATCGCAGTCTGAGCTATTTTTAAGACGCCTCTTAATCAAGTTAATTTGCTATCTTACTGTATAAAATGCAGGTACTTTTGTAACGTGTTTTGTTTTATTTGTATATATTTTTGATAAGTACTTTTTCCTTGTTTTTATTTGGGGGACAGGTGTGGTAAACTTGCTATAAACGTTGGGAGTTTGGCTATAAAAACGTAATTCAATGCAACACAATACTGTATTGTACAGTAACAATGCAATTCTCTGTGCCTAACAAATAGACAAACAGTAATAAATAAAAATAAAACAAGGCTAAGCGGTCATAACTCTGCGCTGCTGGAACAGAGGGAGCAGGAGAGTGTGACGGATGTGCCCGAGGCCTGAGAGCAGCGCGACGCGGCGCACAGCGGAATAAAGGCGCCGCTCTTCTGTCTAAACCCACATGAATGCCTCACATTAATACAACGTCAGCTCTGCTTGTTTAGAAGGATGAGGGGAATGCTCGCAGGGAAATGATATTCATGATCACATTCAGCCTCAGAGAAATGCATGCACGCTGCTCAAAGCCTTCAGATCCACTCCGTGCAGTCCTTTGATAGACCGGCTCCTATAGCACAGAGTACTGAGCGGCCCGTTGTTGAACTGATTGTAGCACTAACTCTATAACTATGTGGAAGACACGTGCCACATATTAAACGGTGCACGGCTTCAATTATTCATATTATCTCCCATTGGTTAATTATTTAAGGCCAGTTCTGGCATACATATGTAAATACTTAACAGACATAAAAACCTCCAGTATGAAATGGTTCTGAAGGTGTTAACTA
Organism: Aldrovandia affinis; assembly: GCA_029706075.1. Classification (NCBI taxonomy): domain Eukaryota; kingdom Metazoa; phylum Chordata; class Actinopteri; order Notacanthiformes; family Halosauridae; genus Aldrovandia; species Aldrovandia affinis. The sequence continues at coordinate 3,814,282 of JAINUG010000073.1, read as the reverse complement.
TATATAACTGATATACTGTATATATACACACATATATGGAATTGATTCATTCTCTCCCTCCTCTCCTCTCCACAGTGTATCTGATGTGTGGTGAGTTTGTACTGGCGCACTATGGCTGCGTCGCGTTCACCCAGGTGGGTGCTGCATGGCTGGTTGAGGTGAGTTTGTTCACCCAGGTGGGTGCTGCACATTGGTGCTGGTTGAGGTGAGTTTGTTCCCCCAGGTGGGTGCTCACATTGGTGCTGGTTGAGGTGAGTTTGTTCACCCAGGTGGGTGCTGCACATTGGTGCTGGTTGAAAAGTTGCCCCCTTTCATTGTAAAGCAATTTGTTTGAAAAGCATATAAATCCAATGTTCAATATCACACTACACACTAGAGACAGAGACTATCACACTACACACTAGACACTATCACACTACACACTAGAGACAGAGACTATCACACTACACACTAGAGACAGAGACACTATCACACTACACACTAGAGACAGAGACTATCACACTACACACTAGAGACAGAGACACTATCACACTACACACTAGAGACAGAGACACTATCACACTACACACTAGAGACAGAGAGACTATCACACTACACACTAGAGACAGAGACTATCACACTACACACTAGAGACAGAGACTACACTACACACTCACTACTGCACACTAGAGACAGAGACACTATCAGAGACTACACACTAGAGACAGAGACACTATCACACTACACACTAGACACTACACACTAGAGACAGAGACTATCACACTACACACTAGAGACAGAGACACTCTCACACTACACACTAGAGACACTATCACACTACACACTAGAGACAGAGACACTCTCACACTACACACTAGAGACAGAGACTATCACACTACACACTAGAGACAGAGACACTATCACACTACACACTAGAGACACTATCACACTGCACACTAGAGACAGAGACACTATCCCACTACACACTAGAGACAGAGAGACTATCACACTACACACTAGAGACAGAGACACTATCCCACTACACACTAGAGACAGAGACACTATCACACTACACACTAGAGACAGAGACTATCACACTACACACTAGAGACAGAGACACTATCCCACTACACACTAGAGACAGAGACACTATCACACTACACACTAGAGACAGAGACTATCACACTACACACTAGAGACAGAGACACTATCACACTACACACTAGAGACAGAGACACTATCACACTGCACACTAGAGACAGAGACACTATCACACTACACACTAGAGACAGAGACACTATCACACTACACACTAGAGACAGAGACTATCACACTACACACTAGAGACAGAGACTATATCACACTACACACTAGAGACAGAGACTATCACACTACACACTAGAGACAGAGACACTATCACACTGCACACTAGAGACAGAGACACTATCCCACTACACACTAGAGACAGAGACACTATCACACTACACACTAGAGACAGAGACACTATCACACTACACACTAGAGACAGAGACACTATCCCACTACACACTAGAGACAGAGACTATCACACTACACACTAGAGACAGAGACACTATCACACTACACACTAGAGACAGAGACACTATCACACTACACACTAGAGACAGAGACACTATCACACTACACACTAGAGACAGAGACACTATCACACTACACACTAGAGACAGAGACACTATCACACTACACACTAGAGACAGACACTATCCCACTGCACACTAGAGACAGAGACTATCACACTACACACTAGAGACAGACACTATCACACTACACACTAGAGACAGAGACTATCACACTACAGACAGAGACACTATCCCACTACACACTAGAGACAGAGACTATCACACTACACACTAGAGACAGACACACACACTATCACACTACACACTAGAGACAGACACACTATCACACTACACACTAGAGACAGACACTATCCCACTGCACACTAGAGACAGAGACACTATCCCACTACACACTAGAGACAGACACTATCCCACTGCACACTAGAGACAGAGACACTATCACACTACACACTAGAGACAGACACTATCCCACTGCACACTAGAGACAGACAGAGACAGAGACTATCCCACTACACACTAGAGACAGACACTATCACACTGCACACTAGACAGAGACAGAGACAGAGACTATCACACTACACACTAGAGACAGAGACACTATCACACTGCACACTAGAGACAGAGACAGAGACACTATCACACTACACACTAGAGACAGAGACACTATCACACTACACACTAGAGACAGACACACTAGAGACACACACTATCACACTACACACTAGAGACAGACAGAAGATCAGGCACTGTTCAGGGGTTGTGAATCGTTTTTGAATATCCTCACATGGCAACCAAAAATCTTGCTTGTAACAATTAATTTAACGGATTATTACATTGCGAATGTGTGTCTATAGCTAGCAGCATGGGCGAATGAGTGTGATTTGGGTTGGTCCATGAGTATCCTAGTAGAGCACAAACTACCAAGTAAATGTGGGCAATTTCAAGAGAAGGAGGAAGTTGAGTGGTGACAACAGAAGTGTTAGGGTAAACATCCTGGACAATAGTGGGAAAAAAGCCCATGCTCGCCTCCGCCATCTAGTGGTGAAACATATGTAGTTCTGTTCCTTTGGGGGAGAGACTCAGTCAGTGCCTCAGCCACTGAGGGCATGAGGGACATGGCCATTTCTCGGGCTGCTAAGTTCACAAGCCAAGAAGAAAAAGGCACAGCAGACATTTGCAGACCATCTGCTCTCTGGCTCAAAGTGCGGGCCCTTTGAAACCATCTTTATCGCTTCAAGCCCATTGATGCACACAATACTTCTGTGCTGGCTTTTAGGGATCTCTTTGAGACAGAGAGGAGAGGAGACAGAGAGAGGAGAGGAGAGAGAGGAGAGAGAGGAGAGAGAGAAGGGAGAGGAAAGAGAGAGAGAGGAGAGGAGAGGAGGGGAGAGAGGAGAGGAGAGAGAGAGAGAGAGAAGGGAGAGGAGAGAGAAAGAGAGAGGAGAGGAGAGGAGGGGAGAGAGAGGAGAGGAGAGAGAGAGAGAGGAGAGAGAGAGAGAGAGGAGAGAGAGAGAAGAGCACTTTGTGTGTTTGTACAGTTGGAGACTGCATGGGCAGGAGTTCATTAGCACACCAGCGCTGGAGTCCATGAGCCCTCATTACAGCGACAGCCTGGATAATTAGCACAATTAAGACAGGCCTGAGTGAGTCCTCATCGTCCTGGAGACGAACACGCACTCCTTTCATTCTCAAGTCAATTTTGCTCATTACCTCCCATTGTCAATTAAACAGTGAAGTGAGCGAAACCTTCATTATGTGCACTGGCCAAAAAGAGACCCAGTCAGTTACTCTTATAATCTCCATACGAAGGTTTTTATTTTCCCTCTCTCTCCCTCCTTCTCGTCAAGACCCCTTTTTAAGAAACCGAGATAACATTATTTAAACCGCAAACTGTGAATAGGGCAATTCAATAACTTGGGCCCTTTCATATTATTGTTATTACACCTGGCTGGGTTTAGGAGTCAGCTGTTCAGACGTGAGATGGGACTGCACAAGGAGGGAGGGTGGAGAGGGAGGGTGGAGAGGCCCCTGCTGTGTTAAAGCTCATCGCTCTCAAAGACTCAGCTCTCTGCTCTCTGCTCTCTTTGTAATGACATTCTGCAGACTGAACACAGATACTCCTCCCCACTCCTCCATTTCTCTAATTCCAGTCTGATAATAATACAGGTGCGCTGAACAGACTGGAGGCTGGGCTCAGATAACCGATGCTGACACAGCGTGATGGAGCCATCTTCAGCGTTCGATTCGCCATCAAAGCACAAACCCGTCAGCGTTCGGGACAAACCCTCCGAGACGCAGCGCTGGGTGAGAAGCCTCGGGTATCTGTGTGCTTCTGTGTCTGGACGCCTTTTAAATAAAGAAACGAAAGCGTTTAGAATGGGGAGCGGAGGCAGGATTACGGACGCCTTTGAGAGAGAGAGAGAGAGAGAGAGAGCGCGTTTATAATCGTGGGTTTAGCGGCTCCCACTCGCCAGCCTTCGCAATGAAGTGATTATTAGTGGAGCCTAAAGATGCCAATGAATCAAGAAAAACACTTAATGTGGCACTATCTTCAAACGGCTTTTCATTACATTTTTATAGAGTGTGACAGCGCTACGCGGAGTATAAACCTCCTCTGTGCTGCCGACTTTGATTCAATTCCTTTTAAAGAGGGGCCGCAGTAAATTAATTCCCTCTCTACAGGGAACACCCCCCCTCTCTTTCAAGGGGGACGTTTATAATACATGAGAGGGTAAACGGTGGATGTGGAGTGAAAGGGGGGGTCATGTTCGATTATGAGGGTTTGAGAAGAGCACAGCATGGCCCTCCGAGGCGCTGGGATGTTAAAGATCGGAGCCCGGCTGTAATGAGCCACTCTGGGACACTAGAGTAACACTTCAGCAGCACGAACACTGACACAGACTACGCAATTAAGGACAAGTGGAGCCCAGTGTGGAGCGCAGTGTGGAGCGCAGTGTGGAGCGCAGTGTGGAGGGAGCGCAGTGTGGCGCAGTGTGGAGGAGCGCAGTGTGGAGGAGCGCAGTGGAGGGAGCGCAGTGTGGAGCGCAGTGTGGAGCGCAGTGTGGAGGGAGCGCAGTGTGGAGGGAGCGCAGTGGGGAGCGCAGTGTGGAGGGAGCGCAGTGTGGAGGGAGCGCAGTGGAGTGTGGAGGGAGCGCAGTGTGGAGGAGCGCAGTGTGGAGCGCAGTGTGGAGGGAGCGCAGTGGAGGGAGCGCAGTGTGGAGGGAGCGCAGTGTGGAGCGCAGTGTGGAGGGAGCGCAGTGTGGAGCGCAGTGTGGAGGGAGCGCAGTGTGGAGGGAGCGCAGTGTGGAGGGAGCGCAGTGTGGAGCGCAGTGGAGGGAGCGCAGTGTGGAGGGAGCGCAGTGTGGAGGGCGCGTGTGGAGGGAGCGCAGTGGGGAGGAGTGTGGAGCGCAGTGTGGAGCGCAGTGTGGAGCGCAGTGTGGAGGGCGCAGTGTGGAGGGAGCGCAGTGTGGGGTGGAGGAGCGCAGTGTGGAGGCAGTGTGGAGGAGCGCAGTGGGGGAGCGCAGTGTGGAGGGAGCGCAGTGTGGGGGAGCGCAGTGTGGAGGGAGCGCAGTGTGGGGGAGCACAGTGTGGTGCGCAGTGGAGGGAGCGCAGTGTGGGGGAGCGCAGTGTGGAGGGAGTGTGGAGGGAGCGCAGTGTGGAGGGAGTGTGGAGGGAGCAGTGTGGAGCGCAGTGTGGAGGGAGCGCAGTGTGGAGGGCGCAGTGTGGAGGCGAGTGTGGAGCGCAGTGTGGAGGATCGCAGTGTGGAGGAGCGCAGTGTGGGGGATCGCAGTGTGGAGGGAGCGCAGTGTGGGGGGAGCGCAGTGTGGGGAGCGCAGTGTGGAGGAGCGCAGTGTGGGGAGCGCAGTGTGGGGGAGCGCAGTGTGGAGGGAGCGCAGTGTGGGGGGAGCGCAGTGTGGAGGACACAGAGTCACATGGGCAGCAGCACACTGTGTTTAGACTGCGCAGCTTTAGTGAGACGTCTAAGGAGGGGCGCATTATCTCCCCATGCCCAGCGTTCTGTGGGGGCTGTGTGTGGGGGGGGCTGTGGGGGTGATGGGGGGCTGTGTGTGGGGGCTGTGTGGGGGGGCTGTGGGGGGGCTGTGTGTGGGGTTGTGTGTGAATGTGTGGTATGGTTGACAGGCCGCTCCCAGGGTGCGGGACGTTAGCATTCAGGACACCGCCGCCCTGCGATACCGTCCGGAGTGCAATCTGTCCCCACGTCGGGCCCGGGGCGAAATTAAGTGAGATTTATGGTGTCAGCGGGGAGTGACACGGTCGGCATGAGAACCAGATTCACCTCCTCAGCTCAGACCCAGTAACCCCCCCACACCTCCTCAGCTCAGACCCACAGAGCCGACCCAGTAACCTCCCCACACCTCCTCAGCTCAGACCCAGTAACCCCCCCACACCTCCTCAGCTCAGACCCACCCAGTAACCCCCACACCTCCTCAGCTCAGACCCAGTAACCCCCCGCACCTCCGACCCGGCCGCTGGCCCACTGGCCCCCTGGGAGCGGGGAGGGGGTGTGCGATCGAGCAGGACGGGAGAGGGGGTTGGGGGGGGACACACCCCCTACATTATTCATGCGCTGCCCTGCAGGGGTCACTGCTGTACATATTCTGCCCAGGCTGTTGTTTATTAATGTCGGTGATCTACGGGCCGAACTTTCACCCTCAACTCACTGAACATTCTCCACTGAGCCAAGAGGCTCATCATCCACTAACGCCTGATCATCGGCCGCTTATCTTAACCAACGCCTGATCATCCACCGCTTATCTTAACCAACGCCTGATCATCAACCGCTTATCTTAACCAACGCCTGATCATCCACCGCTTATCTTAACCAACGCCTGATCATCCACCGCTTATCTTAACCAACGCCTGATCATCAACCGCTTATCTTAACCAACGCCTGATCATCAACCGCCTGATCATCTTAACTTACAACGCCTGATCATCAACCGCTTATCTTAACCAACGCCTGATCATCCATCTTAACGCTGATCTTATCTAACGCCTGATCATCCACCGCTTATCTTACCTAACGCCTGATCATCCACCGCTTATCTTACCTAACGCCTGATCATCCACCGCTTATCTTAACCAACGCCTGATCATCAACCGCTTATCTTAACCAACGCCTGATCATCAGCCGCTTATCTTAACCAACGCCTGATCATCAACCGCTTATCTTAACCAACGCCTCATCATCAGCCGCTTATCTTAACCAACAGCTGATCATCTTAAACCCCACAAGGGCGGCACGCTTCAAAACATGGGTACTGGAAATAATCAAAAGGCTAAAACTCACGTGTCTCTGTGTGTGAGTGTGTGAGTTGGTGTGATTATGTGCGTGTGAGAGTGTGTGTGTGAATGTGTGTGTATGTGTGAGTGAGTGTGTGTGTGTGTGTGTGTGTGTGTGTGTGTATGTGAAAGTGTGTGTGTGAATGTGTGTGTATGTGTGAGTGAGTGTGAGTGAGTGTGTGTGAGTGTGTATGTGTGTGTGTGTGTGTGTGTATGTGAGAGTGTGTGTGTTAGGGGTGTGACGGTACAGCGGTATGACTGTATAGCACGATATTTTAAATATCCTACCATCATAAACTTGACGTAATACCGTGATAGTAAATCACGTGGCAAAATACATTTTCATGCGGGGGAGAAAAAAATATTTCAACCGTTACCCTAGTAAAATGTCTAAATAACCCATATTAAATAATATAATACTGGACCTGGGGTGTCTGCTAATGTCATTTAATCCCACCACCTCTTTGGCTGTTTCGCATTTCACAAACCTGGTATATATTATTGCGAAAACAGGCTATAATACTTGTGTCAATATAGATGTGTTTATACAGATTTTAATGTGTACAAGTTTGTCTTTTTGAATATACCAATGTTTTGGTGAATCTCTCAGTATGTAAAGGACTACGAGGGAAATTACTTCCGTTTTTGGCAACTTTTTGCGATTAATGTTGCTGAAAGTCAATGGAAAATAGATGTAAAACTCATCGTAATTTTATGAATTTGTATGTAAAATAGGCAACTTTGGTCTTATTTTAATCCTTAGACTATTTTGTATTTAGCTATGTCCAATATGACCGTGTATTTTATTTCACATGAGAACATGTATAAATTGTCATCACGCCATAACTCAAAACGGGCGTTTTTAAAAACGGTTTAATATAATTTAATAGAAAAAAGGTAGGCTATATATTTCTCCATATGCCACACAATACCTATATGTAATATAGGGGGAAATATATACCTTCGTTCTACACGTTTTTACAATTTTATGACGGGGCATAAAATATACTTATCTAAGGTAATATTACACGGTTACTTGCTAAAAGAGGCATCGTCCTTCACGATATGCCACAATGGAAAACGGGAGGGAGCTAAATATAGTAGATCCGATGAGTTGATAATGCGATGAAGAAAAATGCTCGCAAGTGAATGATTTAAACTGATTTAAACACAATAACAAGGAGTGAACTATATCCAGTTGCATTTTTTGTTTTATTTTCAATTAAAATGGTATATAAATGTGCAAAGAGCCATACAATAAACAGATCGAGTTGTAAACTTAGCTAAAAAACTGATACAGTGATACACCAAAAACCGTGATATTGAGTAGTACGATTATGACACCGCGAAAATGTCATTCCGCCCTAGTGTGTGTGTGTGTGTGAGAGAGAGAGAGGGAGAGTGTGTGTGTGAGAGAGAGAGAGAGAGAGAGAGAGAGAGAGAGAGAGAGAGAGAGAGAGAGTGTGTGTGTGTGTGTGAGAGAAAGAGAGAGAGAGTGTGTGTGTGTGTGTGAGAAAAGAGAGAGAGAGTGTGTGTGTGTGTGTGAGAGAGAGAGACAGTGTGTGTGTGTGTGTGTGTGTGTGTGTGTGTGTGTGTGTGTGTGAGAATGTGTGTGAGTGTGTGTGTATCTGTGTGTGTGTGTGTGTGTGCAGTGCATTGCTTCAATTGAACTGAACTCCAGTCCTGCACATTATTGCTGATTTGGTGGATCCCTAGTCCAGACTGACCTAATGCACTAAAATATATGAATGCAATTTAGTAGAAGGTAGAACCTAAATATCCCAATATAGATCAGTGTGGAAAACAATCATTTCCAACATAACCCACCAACACCTGAACTTAAGATCCTACAGTCCTAATCATCATTACTTCGAGCTCAAGTCGCTGTTCCACCAAGAATTATTACACGAATGTGCCCGTTTAAAGATAGGGACACAGTGCTGTAGGCTGCAGTGTCTTCTGTATCAGATTCTAAAACAAAATCCAAACTCTGCAGTCTTTAAAAATCACATGGTAAAGAGTAGGGCTTTCCCCAGCATCCTGGAGAAATGTGCTAGTTAGAATGCCATTGGATAAGCCATAGAAATGTAGGACTGCTTTGATTGGTTTATAAGTGAAACGTTGAATGGCCGCGCTCTCTGATTGGCTCGGTAAGCAGCTCACATGGCAGTCTGGGTGTGAGGGAGAGCAGGGAGCCTGCTATCTGGGCGCTTATAGATGACCCAACCTCTAGTGGCCTAGTTCTTTGAGACGTAAGAAAGGCGCTATAGAAACACAATTCATTATCACCAACATTGTGACTGCGGTGTTGGGAAGCTGAGCTGGTGCACTCAAACCCTGATGAGACCTTACAGGTCACCTCCACACACTAGACCAGTAT